>CM076579.1:701800247-702140224 GCA_034641835.2 Pinus albicaulis
TAAGCTCATCCATCAGCTCATCAATACGCAGAATGGGATACCGATTCTTCAATGTCCTCTTGTTGAGCACCTTGTAATCAATGCACATGCGCAAATCTCCATCCTTCTTGTTCACCAACACTACTGAAGAAACGAAGGGACTGGAACTCATCGTAATGTGGCCCAATGCCAACAAGTCCTCGATGGCTCGCTCAATCTTCATTCTCCTTAATCTTCATTTTCATCCGTTTACTTAAATTTTTAACATTACCATGAAATGACTTAGGATGTTTGAGAGTGGTTCCGACCTCATTGGATTTCATATGGAGAAAGTAGAATTTTAGATCTCGTTCAATATCCACCAGACTTATCAGTTTTCAGGATTTCAGGATTGGGGGGATTGCAATGCTTCCATTGGATTTTGTCATGTAATAGTGTATGGAACTCGTATTTAATCAAGAGCACCAATCCCTCTATTTGCCTTGATGTTAGTGATATTGGTTGTCGAACTCCTCTATCATGACCCTACTAAAAATGAACCCTTCACAAAAACAAAATCTTGACTTGACATGTTATGTTTTTTCTATCTTATGTTAATGCTTAGAGGGTGATATTAATGACAAAGATCCCTATACGGATCCGGAGGTAATGAAAAAGATACATCTGGATATTAATGCTTAGAGGGTGATATTAATGACAAAGATCCTGATTTTCCAACAAGACCCAAAAATTATACATTTCACGTGGTGGCAAGAGGCCCAAGCATTAGCAATAAATAATAGATTTACTTGTCTTTTCCAGTTTCTAGTAATTTTTATAACTGTTAACTCTTTCATATTTATTATGATATTTTTTGTAAACAATATATGACAATTTAAGCATGAAGTTTGAAGTTGGCAATTATAACTCATTGGTAATGAATTATGAATATGATCCTTCGTGAAAGTTGAAAGTTGTTTCATTTCATTTCATTTCATTTTATAACATTTCATTTCATGCTACATATTCTTTATTGTAATGGTTATACTTAAGCTTACAAGTACAACTTTGGTGATCAATGACGATAAATGTTGTATATTGAATTTTGAAAGCTTGAAACTTTAAGATTGATGAATCATGAGACTCAATATGTTGTATGTTACTAACTTGTGGACGTGGTTGATGAAGATTATAACTTCTAGATGATTGATGTTATATGGTTCAATCTATGTTTTTATGTTTTTTATATCTAATTCATCATTCTACATGCTTTTGTTGACATATATTCATCAACATATAAAAAATATATATTATATAAAAATTCGCTCCTCGATTCGCTCCCAAATCGGGAGCTTCTGAAAATGTCGCTCCCACTCCCTCTCCTGCTCCCGCTCCCAAGTAACCTTGCATTGGACACCCATCACCACATTGTTATTTGGTACGTCCACCACAAAGAAATGGTCTGTCATTGAATAGTTCCCCATGGTTGCTGTCAAAGCAGTGACATATCGAGTGCACTGCATAGTCCCGTCCCCCAGTACTAGAACTGAAAACCCCTCAAACTCTGCAGTAGTGATGCCCTTCCTCTAGACCATCTGAGCATCAATGAAATTGTGGGTGGCCCCACTGTCTATTAAGACTAAGACACACTACCCCTGCACTGTGCCTTTGATCCTTTGGGTCAGAAATTTGGGAACCCCACACAAAGAGGCAAGGACTCCCCCAGAAGGTGTAAAACATGCTCTCCCATGTGGTGGTGGTGGTGGCCCCTTTTCTGTCGGACCCTCACTATCTCCCCGACCATACTCCAGCTGCACATCATTCTCTTGATCTCTGTTAGAGAAGAACTGGAATAATGGGCCTTGCCTGGTGTGCACCAATGGCCTGGTGCCCACGACTCTCGACATGTAAAGCACAACTTCCTCCTCCTGAAGTCTCTCCTGGTCTCATCATCGAGTTGCCAACACCCTTCGGCTGCTCTCTGTGGTGGTGGTCTAGCATCACTCCCTTTTTGAGGGTAGGGAGTGCGTGGTGGAATAGGTGCCCGAGTCTTGGGGATTGCTCCCTGCAAGTCTCTCGTACAGGTCACGACCTCCTATAGAGTAGAAGGTTTGCGTGACTTCACCAGTGCACACAGTGGCTCAAGAAACCCCTCTACAAATGTGTACACCCTCCTAGCATCCGATAAGTCTGGCACCATGACTGAAACCCTCAGAAACTATGATATATAGTGCTCTGGATGACTTGTCTGTCTGAGCTGGGTTAATTCCCTGAAGTGATCCTCCAAAACCCTCCAATCAAAACGCTCCACTACTCTCCTCGTGAAGTCCTCATCGGAAGTCACATTGGCATGCCCCAGAGTGGACAAACCATGAAACCACTAGTCGTGTGCCTCTCCCTCGAAATGTAAGGTAGCCATTTTAATGGCCTCCACCTTTGTCATCCTATTGAATTGGAAATAGGTGTCCTACTTCTCCACCCAAGCATGAGCTGTGCCCTGGCCTCAATAACTCCTTCCCTTCTCATTTTTCTTAAGCTGGCAATAATCTATAAAAGATAGAGCTGCCTTGAAGTCTTCTCCCATAGATTACCACTCCCTGAAACACCCCCCCATGGGCATCTGGTCGTCAACTCCACCCTGTTCACTTGGTGCGAAAGGTAGAAAAGAAGGCAACATGGTTCTAGTTGAACCACTAGAGGCTGGTGGGTGCGTAGTAGGTGAAGGGTGGTCATACTTTTGAGAGGCCCCAAAAGTATCCCCAAATAGAAAATCTTGGTGAATGCTTTGATCTCGATTCTGCTGTTTGATCTCATCTAACATCTCCTTTTGCCCCTTCGCTAAATCATTCAGGGCCTTCAAGAGGCTGTTAAAGGCCATCTCCTCCTTGCTCTTGGGCTCCCCTATATCCTTTACTATCACCGTGTTCCCACGGTCCTCAGTGTCTAGAGTGATCTCTAACTCCCTCTCCCTACTCCGGTACGTTTGTCTCCTATAGGTGATATTTTGTCTCTCCTCCTCACTCATAGGAAAGTCCCCCACGACTGAGCCAAGATCTGAGCTCTGATACCACTGTAATGTTCCTAATTAGGAACAACAATGATATGTAAAGCAAACAACACATTCAACCACAAAAAATTTTAAACTTTAGTGCACACCCATGTAAAACCAGAAATATGGAAGCAACTGAGCCATTTTATTATAAATTGGAGCAATAGTACAAGTGTATGGAAGGAATGCACCTGGGCTTGCCTCAATGACAAGCAGAGCAAAGCCTAGGTGAAGAAATGTCAAGCCCGGATGCTACTATCAACTACCCAAATATTGCTCTGCGCTGCCCTAACAATTCTGCATTGCCTCCTACAAAGATAACACTGAAAACCTCACCTTCAGTGCTTAGAAAATTCTGCCAAATTAATCCCAAACTCCTCAAGAAAAACCCACCAAAACTTAGAAAGGGTTTGGCCTAGTTCTTACCTCTGAAAATCGACCCCTAAAGGCCCTACCTCCTCCACTAGCTGCTGAAATGTGTTTTCTGCCAATGCACCAGAAAACCTCCGCCAAAAACACTCCAAAAAGGCTGCAATCATCTTCACAAATATTTCCCTTATTTCTCCCTGCAAGTTTCAGCCCCACTAAGCAAGCCCCTCACTCCCACATTTGCCCAGTGACACTCTTCTGCGCTGGCCCAGGAGCTGTAAATTCACTCCAGAATGTAGCTGTCTACTGCAGTTGCCAAACTCCCCAAAAAGTCTGCAAAACCTATGAGCTTCCTTCTTCTAATTTCCTTCGGAAAATGCTCCCTGGAAGAGCACTGAAACGACTCCCCTTGAGTCCCTCATGTGTCCTCCTAGAATACGCACTGACTGGGAAAAATCTGAGTGTAAGTGCTGGAAAATTCACTGAAAGTCTCTTCCGGATGGATGTGAAAGAACCTCTCTAGGGTGGCACTCGAAGTCCCCCGAAGAAAGGGAGAGTTCTCCGCTTGGAAAACTCATGCTAAACATCAAGTGGCCCGACTAAGTAGCTCGAGCAATTGAGTTCGATATGCCAAAATATGCAAATGAAGTTGAGCTTCCTCGATTTATAATTTCGTCGGCCTTCCTTCCCACGTGGGCCCCTCCACCAAGCCATTAAATTTCCCTCCTAAGCATTTCGAACCATAGGCTAAGTGAAGTGCGTTTTTGCTTATGTGGGTGGCCCCCACCTTCCACTAGCAAAATAATACGACCTCCTCTTAAGTTTTAAGTCCTTCACCAAGATTGAGTGGGTCGCATAGCCTCAAAAATTGATCTCAAAATTGTGGAAATTAATCCCGTTCCAAAATAATTTAGGAAGGGACATTACACATTATGATACTTGGGAAGATCAAATGATTGACCTTCTTTGGAACAGGGGTTTATGGATGTATCTAGAGAAACCCTTTCCAATTGTTAGTGATGACATTTGTGACCTCATATGTTTGGAGAAGGATGAATCCCTCAAGCTAATGAACCTATATGTTGAGCCAAATTTTATTCATCATATCAAGAACATTCAAGGTGCAAAGGAAATGCAGGATACCTTCAAATTGATCTTCGGCACAATGAATAGTGCTCAAGTCAACAGACTCAAGGTTGAACTTTCCAATCACAAAAATGGGTGATTTGGAGAATGTTGATGAGCATATTGCGAAGTTTAAGAACCTAAATGCTGATATCATTACATTGGGTGGAAAGGAAAACACTGATTCAGAATATGTAAGTATTGTTTAAAATAATCTCTCTCTAGCATTTAAATCCTTTTTCTATCATATTTTATAGTATCCCTCTAGTTGTCAAGGATTACACAAATTCTCTTGAGGAAGCTTTTTCTAATTTTTTCTAGTGGGAGGTTCCTTTGAGGAATATTGGTGAATTACCCCCTAAGATCAAATCCATCCAAATGATTATCCCAACCTCTTGTAAACATGAGTTTGAACAGGGTTAGGCGGAAATTTCTAAATCCTCCAAACAAAAGAAATTGGTATGTAGTTATTTCCATAAGGAGGGACAGGCCTTGAAATCGTGCATCATTTATCTTTGAAAGATATTTGTCTTGCAAGTTCTTGCGTTATTTATCTTCAAAAGATTGAAGAACTTGCAAGATACATAATAGGTGATAAGGATCTTTTTGATGAAACTATTGGATCTTCTTACAATGCACATTTGGCTTGTAATTAGCATATTTTTGTCCTGTTACCACTCAAACCAACCAACGGGGGACCTAAAGGGGTTCCTAAGAGGGCAACTGCTAGGCTAGTGGCAATGACGGAGACTTAGCCCATTGTCATCATAGCTTAGGCTCCCTTCTCTTTATGGATTTTCACCAATGGGAGGAGACCCAATATTTTCGGAAGCCACTTATAGAGGATATATCAACAAATATAAGAGAGGTGACCCCTTTGACCCTTTCCCTAAGATAGGATGAAGGATGGAGCTTGATTGCTCTTTAAGCAAGGGACTTGGTTTTATAGGGAGAGGGGATGAGGATTTGAGGGTTGAGGGAGAGGAATATGGCTTGTGAAGAGATTTCCCAATCCCTAAAATCCCTTTGAAACTTGGATTCTCGGATGGTCCTTGATAAATAGTCTTTGGTGAAGAATGGGACCACACGAGACCGAGTGGACCCAACCAGGGTTAGGGGATGGATTTTGGCAACCAATGATGTTCTTAACCTGGCCAAGGTGAGGGGAAAGGACCAAATTAGCATTTTCACCCAAAAATGTCAAATTGATTCTTTTAGGTACTAGCCTTGGGAACACCAGGGAAAAACTTGATGCTAGAGCTAGGGCTTGGGATATCCTGAGATTCCACCGTCGAATTTCCTTCAAATTCGAAGGAGAGCTAAGGGACCCACCAACACAGTCATACTTAGGAGATCGAAGTTTTCCTGTGGTCAATTTTCCGGGAAATTGATGCCCTAGGTGACCTAATGAGGCTAGCCGCTAGACTTAGGAAAAAGGGGAAAAAGGTGAAAAAGAGGGTTCAAGTGATCACCCTTTTAGGGACTAGTGCATGATTTCACTTGGGGATATGGAGTCAAGGAGAATAATGAAGACACATTTCGTTTCTTGCTCAAGGAGGCCCCAAAAGTGGTGTTTGTCCAATGTTAGAGGAAAGAGAAGAAAAGTGAATTTAGCGCATTTATACTTCATGCAAATGGTGAAGGATTATCAATATAACATGATCTCTAGGACATTTCATTCATCCAACATGGCCTCTACATAGAATAAGCTAAATAGACACAATTCCAGATTAAACACATGTAACAATTAGCCCTAATTATAGCGTAGTTCCAATGTATGCAACAATATGAAAAATAGCGTTAAATTTGCACTTAGATGTTAGAGAGTATATCCAACCAGCATCACATTTACATTATAAGAACCTCCAAGATAGAAAAGAACCCAATCCATACTTCAAAATTCATCCATCATCCAAAAATATCCACCAAGGAAAAAATGCAAAATTCTCTAGTGAGAGAGAGATCCCAATCCAAGTGATGATACAAATGAATCCATCTAACTCCTATTTATACACCAATTATGAGTTCGATTTACCTAATGGGCCTACATTAGCCCCTAAAAATAAAATAATGTGCAATTAAACTAACTTTTGATGAGAAGCCCACCAAACTAACTCACAAATGAAATAATAAGCCTTATAGTAGGTCAAATAATATTCTATGCATGTCGTAGGGCCCTCCAAGAGGCCTCATGAGGTCCATAAGTGCCATAATAATGAATAAAATCCTCAAAAGTGATGGACAAGGGGGTGGCCCCTTGTTCTCCAAACAATAAACCTATGGTGCTCCCAGTGGGTGTGGGGTCACACCAATGACCTCATGGGTCTTCATATGAGTCGAAGATGCTTGTAATCCAGCTGCAAGGGCTCAGATGATGGAATGAATGTTGCCATGCCATCGTACCAGTCCCGAGACACCTGCCAAGTGTGTGGTGCACTTGTGGGGCCAACTAGGCATAGTGTACGAAATGCATCTTCTTCGTCCAAGAGGTGGATTTCTAACAATATTTGAACATCTCTGGTGATCCATGGAGTATTTTCTACTGTTGTGGAGGCCCATGGCTCTCTACACACACCTTATATGTGCCAATGTAGCTCTCCGGAGGGTTAGGACCCCATATAGGGAGACCATACCCAAATGGACACTATTTACAATCCTACATAAGATCCAATGCATCCCCTAGCTTTACAGTACAACAAGTCCTTAAAGTAATCAGGTAAAAGAGCTTACAAACCATGGACAACAAGTGGTCATTTCATAATAGCATGCCCTTCCATAATGGGCTTTGGCATGTGCTAATGTTTCCAAGCTCCAAAGGGGGTTAGCCAAATACCTTATTAGGTGGTTTCTATGTTTAGATGGGATAGTATGTCCAAGGTACATCCCTCAAATGGTGGTGGCATGTGATAATGAGGTGAAATGGAATAGGGAATGATAGGGGCAATCCTGGGCCACATATCGGGGCATAAGGGTAGCTAGAAAAAGGGAAGCTCACCCCTGGGTATATAATGTGTAGGAAGGATCAATTGTGGTACATGAGGTGCCTCGACCTTGATATTTCCATCCTTCTTTATATGCCTTCTGCCTTTTATGATTTTTCTTTTATTAACTGCTCAGGGTTCAAGGGCAAGAGCATGATGTGTAAGATACAGCAGTGATTGCCCACTCTTTGGTAGGATGGTTTATTGCCATCCAAGGGTTGGGAAAATCATGGGTTCCTAAATGATAATGGAGGATCATCTAGGGTCTATGGATCCACGGTGATGGCCATGGGTATGGGGTAGAGCTCATGTGTTGGCTTTTTCCCACGTGCTAATTATGTTTGTTTCGACCATCTTTTGCATTTTGTGGTACATTTTCCTGTTGAATGTGGCCATTTATGCTTTTACTTTTCTTTTAGCTGCTTCAAACTCCTAGGCATCGTTCTAAGCCTGACCCAAGGTGGGGGCAAGGGAATGGGGAGACCAACCCTATGTGGATCCAATACGGCAATGTGGACCTAGGTGGGAGAAATGATGAATGGGGGTATAGTGAATGGAAGGGGAGTAGTACATGTGGATAAGGGAGCGAGACCACACAACCATTGTCGAGGTTTCCCAAGTAGTACCACCCTAAAACCAAATGGTCAATAAAGGAGATCCCACGGTACTAAAATCCAAAGGTAACACCCCAAAACAGGACAAGGGGATAGAAGCACAAACTAAGCCCACTCTTTTTGCCGAATCCCCCCATTAATCCATGCCCATAAGTGTCCATGATAAGCAAACCCAATACTCAATTACCAAATGATAAGACATACTTTTAGGTTCGGGAGGCCCACCTTCAAACATACGATCAATACAGATGGGTGAGGGACCGCATGGCTAGCTCAAGGGGCAGAGAAATGGCACACGAGCTAGTCTAGGGATGCAAGGGGCTGCTGGCTGCCGGCTGAGGTCCATCATGGAGAAAAGATTGCTCCTAGGGATATCACCCACGATGTGGTGGGTAACATCTGGCTCCAACTAGGACGTGATCTCTTGAAGAGGTGGGCGAAGCTACACGAACGAGAAGTCATGATAACTCCAACAATATCTTGGTCACCGTAGACCTGTTATCTACACATATCAATGATAAAAACCACGTGGTAACATGTTTTTCATGGTGTCTTATGATCACCCATTCTTAATGTCAGCCCATAAAATCAACAATTAAAAATATGCAATTTTTTATCTAAATGTAGCTAATCTATCATGAGGAATATCATATGAGATTAGTTCTAATGCATCCTACTCTAACATGCATAGCATACAATGTCAAGTACTAGATATAATCATAGATCCAATGCAACCAACATGTCAATTGATCAATACAATAACGCATGCTTCCATGATTATCTTTGCAATGAACCTGACAATACAAATGGGAATGATTATATGAGGGGTCGTGAGGGCAGGAGGTGGGAAAAAAGAGACCCATATGGCACAAAAGGAAAACTGGAAGAAGGAACAGACATCAGTCGAGAGGATTTAATTTGATTCTCCAACCAGGAGATGGAGATGTCAACGACCAAGTATATGAATCTTTGATGAATAACTATCTCGGGGCTATCACCCTTAAGGTAAGGAGTAAATGACTCAGACATATTTAGGATAATACTATTTTGGTCATTGAGAAAACAAGAAGTATTCGGGAAAAAACCATGATTCTGGTCATTGTATTCGGGAGAAAAACATGATTCTTGTTTTCTCGCAAGGGAAACTAGCTCTTCATCAAAACTAGGGGAACAAAATTCGTCACAAATATCCAATTCTGGGACAGGGACACAATTATGGGAGGAATGCCCAAACATGAAGAAAAACCCTGTATCGGTGGCATGGCTAAAAGAAGCTTCCTTCTCAGTTTCTTTTATATTAGAGTCATTAGAATCATCCACAATTTTGGAAGGCTCTTCTTTGATTGAATCGTCTTGGAACATAAAGAAGAGACCCTTCCAATTACTAGGAAGGGCTTCATAAGGGGAAGAGTATCTTCTTCTCTCCCGAGCTCATTCTTATGGATTTGAGAGACCATGGGGTATTCATTTTTATAGTCATACCCAATTCCCCAATCAACAACCCAAAAGCCGCTTGTAGATTTTTCATTTATTTGACTTTCATGATCCTCCTCAGAATGGCCCCATTCTTCACTATATATTTGGTGTTGGTGAGGATGCCATTCGTTCTCTTCTTTCGTTATAGAGGACTTTTCTTCGTTCATCCATTCTCGAAGAATGATATCCAAGGTATTTACTAAATGGTTTTGATAGAATACTTCAAGAAGAAGGTCATTGGTAAGACCAAGGTTGCGGGGGAGCGCTTCCCCCCTATCGAACTCACTCCCAGAGCGTGCTCTCTTGAACCTGCTCCCAGAGTGCGCTCCCTCGAACCCGCTCCTGGAGCCAATGCTTAGAGGGTGATATTAATGACAAAGATCCCTATACGAATCTAGAGGTAATGATAAAGTTATCTCTGGTTCAATCTATGTTTTTATGTCTAATTCATCATTCTACATGCTTTTGTTGACATATATGCATCAAAATATAAAAAATATAACCTCCATACATCTCAAGTATGTCTCAAGTTTGAAGATTTTGTGGCCCAAATCATGGTCTTCTTGAAATTTTTCTTGTTGTAGCATAGAAAGTATTCCCTTGGAAAGGGATTTGCTAATTGTTGTTGCTAGTTTATTGAGGGGATTGGTGAAAGTTTGATCTATGTTTTACTGAATAACGATAGGTATATCAAGTTATTTCATACATGACTTTGACTATAGGGTCCCCCTCCCTTTGCCAACAATTTTGAGTGTATCATGTTGTAGGTGATTTCCTTGGTTTTTGTTTCCAGGAAAATTTATTCAATGCACCAAACAGATTCAATGCATTACCAAGATGCAATAGTCACACTCAACAAACAATCCTCTTCATTGAAATATAAATAGAGAGTGAGAAGTCAAGAGAAATTGAACCCAGTAAATATGTTGTCCAGCAAGAAGGATATGGCCATAATTTTCAGGACCTGAAGCTTCTTCCCAATTCTCGGCTCTGCACACAAAAATTTCATGTAGGCACAAAGACAGGTCATTGCTCTATATGCAAGTTTGATCGCACCCACTATTAAGCGCACTAAAAATTGCCCTGGTGTATTAATTTTGTAGTCAGACACAGTGTAAATTTATGTAGATGTTCTATGCTTGATGCAACTTTACTTTCTCTTCAATATCAAACAACAATCACATAAACAATAAAGTAAAATGTTGATAGAACATACCAGTAGATCGACAGAAGACAAACCAGAAATATATAATTGCGTTGGTGTGTTACGATGGTCAACAGGATGCTTCAACCAGCAAAGTCTATATGGTCAGCCAACCAGCAATGTCACACAACCCTCTAGGACAGCCAAACAGTCAACTCAAAAGTCAACGCTGTCAGTCAACAGTCAACGCAAACAACAGATGCAACTAGGTCAACGCTGAAAAGTCAAAGTCAACATTTTGCCTCGGGAATAGTGCCAAAAAATGTGGATTAGGAAAATCAAAATATTGGGAGAGTTTCTGGTCGATTTGACCTTGCGTTGACCAAAGTCAACGCTGGTCAAAGTTTGTTGTAGAAACCCTAGACCAAAATCAGAAATGTGCTGCTGCTGGAAATTTCCCATGTGTGGAGAGAAGAGCCACCAAGGACATCGAACCAATCAGATGAGGAGAGAGAAATGTGTGAGAATGAGATGAGTGAAATGTTCTCCAACGTTGACCTTATTTATATCCATCATTGAGGGTGTGTGACATATCTGCTGGGGCACAAAACCTTAAGGCCGACCTGCACATATTTTGAATAGATTAAAAAATAAATTCAAAATAAATGTTCTGCTCATCAGATCAAGATGATCTTTAGATCGATCTTGCACCTCTCCAAAAGAGGAACCCAATAAAAATATTGGTATCTTCATTTGAGCATCACAACATGGAGTTGGGACCTAGTTGTCCAAAATTAACACTCCCTTTCAACTAGGGAGAACTCCATCCACCTGTGCAATCCAAACATTGTGCGTCATCCTGCGGTAACTTGTTTTGCTGGCTTCTTTATTTCAGAACAAAAGTGGGTCAGTCACAAAGACATCATTCCCGGCTAATAGATTCAGCCTAGAGGTCCGAAACCTCTATAGGACTCACAAAGTGTCTCATACCAACCCGAAGTTGGTTTATCTAACTCGAAGTCAATAGGAGGTCCGAAACCTCACTAGACTTGATCCCAAATCAAGTGGTTGGACCGTGCCATCTTAGATAGAGAGTACGGCAATCTCTGATGCGTCCATCAGTCTTTGCTACTAGCCTCTAACTTTTCCCACCTCACTGGCCAAATGAGAGGTACTTCCCATGAGCCCTGAACTCAATGGGTAGGATGCATACGGGGCACAGATAATGAGAGGTGAACCAACTCAATCATCGCAACGGTGGGGCAGAAGCACACCAACAAGGTTCGGCAAGCCTAGCCTTGTGGTTGCTTATAGCTCCAAGAAGCTATCCCCAAAGCCCCCCAAAGCTCCAAGAGCTCATCGTCCAACAGGACCCTCAGCATAGGGTCGTTCCACAATTCCAATATTCTCACGGAAGATTAGGAACATGACCTTCTCCAAGGGCATTGTGAGAATATCCGCGACCTGCTCATCAATTCCTATATGATCGAGCCTTACGATGCCTCGCTGTACCATATCCCAGATAAAGTGGTACTAGCCATCAACATGCTTGGATCGATCGTGGAACCTGGGATTCTATGACAAACGAATCCCCCTCTGGTTATCACAAAGGATAACGGTGGCATCTAGCACATGATCGAACAACTCACTGGCTTTCCCAACGGGCGCCGACGTGGGCCCTTGTGCGCAATGTGACCGGCCTTCGCGGTGCTTAAGAGGAGCTACCAACTTCCGTTTCTGCAAGCGAGATCTACGAGTGAGCGGCGTCCGGATGTGCTCTTGCGATCCCTGCCCGGCCAATCGGCATCGGTATGTCAAGGAGTTTCATGCTCACGGCCGGTGTGTCTTGGCCCGCAGGCTGTAATTTAGAATGTCTCAAGGTTTTCTTGCCACCAACACGGTGAATGTTATGATCGATCGGCTGTGTTGACTCGGGGCGTTCCTTTCTGGCTCGTCTGGACGGTGTTCACTAAGAACATCAGGGCCCCTACGAGTTGACGATACTCAGTAGGATTTGCTAACACGGGCCCAACAGCGCTGCCACTCAACTTCTTAAAGTTGAGCTCCATCGGTGTCGACATGGACTTACAGTCCACCATACCAAATCTTTCTAGAAGCTTCACAATGTATTTTCCTTGACAAAGGAAAATCTCGCCAGGTCTCTGCTAGACCTCCAGGCTTAGGAAGTAGTGCATCAGTCCTAGCTCCTTCATCTCGAACTCAGCAGCGAGCTCCCTCTTGCACTAATGAATGAGAGGGTCAACACCTGTCACGAAGAGGTCGTCCACATACAACACCAGAATGAGAGGCTTCTCTTTATCAACCTTGAAGTAAAGGTTCAGATCAGCATTACTACGAGTGAAGCCCAGCTTCATCAGGTAGCTATCTATCCTCTCGTACCAAGCTCTAGGTGCTTGCTTCAGCGCATAAAGGGCTTTCTTCAACCTGCAGACATGGGTGTCTCGATCTTGGACTTCGAACCCTAGAGGTTGCACTACATACACCTCTTTCTTTATCGCACCATGCAGAAATGTGGTCTTCACATCCATCTGATGAAGACTCCATCCTTGCGTAGCAGCAAGGGCTATGATAGATCGAATGGTGGTATATCGGACCACAGGTGCAAATATGTCATCATAGTCTATGCCTTCCTTTTGAGAGAAGCCACGAACAATGGTCTGCAGGGCTTTTGGCCCGCTTCCTCGGATGCTTGATGTGTAGAGCCATTTCGACGAGGTGACTGTTGCTTTGTCCTCACGGTCTTGGAGACACATCCCGGAACACTGTCATTCTTGGCTGAACATCACCTTACTCTTCGTGCATAACATCCTTCCAGACTTGATGCTTTACGACTTCCTCAAAAGATCCAGGCTCAGATTGTACAATAGTATTCCTGGCTGCTAGATACCTTTGGTATCTACTCGGCTTCTTGCTTTCACGGAATGCCCTCCTTGGGGCCATATGTCCCTCGACATCCTCGAGAGTGTCCCTGAGCCATGATGGTCTCTTCCCCAGTGAAGGAGGTGGATCAATCGAGTCCATCGGTCCTTCAGCGTCGAGCATCATCTCATCCTTCGGTTCTTCTTGATTTCCAGGCCTTGCTTAATGATATTCCTCAAATCTTGGAGGATTGACTACTTTCTTCAGGGAAGCATCTTCGTCAAAAGTGACATCGTGGCATATCTCCACTTCCCTTTGACCAGGCACATAGACTCTATAGGCCTTCGAAGCTTCGCCGTAGCCCACAAACATTCCCTTCTTCCTAGAAGCATCCAGCTTGCTCCTCTTCTTTTTCGGCACATGAAAATAAACAGGACATCCAAAAACTCTAAAATGTGAGACGTCAGGTTTCTTACCAGAGAAAACCTCTTCGGGAGTTTTGGAGTCCAGTGCGGAATGCGAGCATCGGTTTTGAATGTACACAGCAGTGTTTGCCTTTCTCCCCATAGAAACTTCGGTAGACCTTGGTCACATAGCATGGCATGAGCAACTTCCACAATGGTCCTGTTCTTTTGTTCAGCGACGCCATTCTGCTCAGGAGTATAGACAGTTGTGGTCTCCCTCTTGATGCCAACTTCTCTGCAAAAGTTCTTGAACTCGTTCGTCTCATATTCAGTGCCATTATCGGTCCTCAAAATCTTGATCTTCTTCCCTATCAGATTTTCCATCAAGGCTTTGAAGGTACGGAACCACATGAAAGCCTCATCGTTCTTCTCCAAGAAGTATATCCAGGTTTTACGAGAGAAGTCAGCTATGAACGTCATATAATAAGAACATCTTCCCAAGGATGTCACGGGCAGCATACCAAACATATCAGAATGTACTAATTGCTAGACATCAGATGTCTTTGTGACACTTGAGGGGAAAGGTCCACTTGTATGCTTTCCTTTGCCACAACCCTGACATACACCTTCATGATTATTTGTGAACTCGGGCATCCTCGTCACCACCTTCCTTGCTTCGGGAAGTGCCTTGTAGTGAAGGTGTCCAAACCTATGGTGCCATAGTCCAGTCTATCGGAGAGTATCACATGTCATTGCTCCTAGTGGACTTCCTCCAACCCGGTAGAGTGTATCAACTCTAAACCCAATCGTGATAGCTTCCTTGAAGCTCTTCTTCCACATGCGCACATTTTCATCAATGAATGCCACATTGAAACCTTTGTCTTCAATGGCCGATATAGACAGAAGGTTCTTTTTCAAATTAGGTACATAGAGTACATCCTGTAAGCAGAGGACTTGACCTTGAGACAAGTGGAGGGTCACAGTCCCTGTCCCTTTCACAGGATTTGTGGCATTATCTCCAAGGATAATTTCCAGATTAGTATCCTTCTCAACTATATTATAGAGTGCTTCCTTGAACCTAGTGATGTGCTTTGAGGCACCACTATCTATCAACCAGACATCCATAGTGTCGGGTGGAGATGTAGCAGAGAGGGCAGATACAACAATGAATTCATTTCTTTTATCAACAACATTTGATTCCTCATACCTGGAGTTTCTCGACCTTTTGAAAGGTTGACCATTTCCGCTGGAGGGAGCCTTCCTCTTTCCCTTGAACCTGTTGTTCCTTTGATTGCCATTCCTCCGGTTGTTGTTGTTGTCATCACGATCGGGAGAATCCTTCTTGAAAGGGCATTCTCTAGCATAGTGACCTAGCCTATGACAAGTGTAACACTTGCCCTTCTTTCCTTGGGCCCCTGCTCTTCCCTTGTTCTTTGGACCACCAAAGTTCTTCTTTCTAGAATGAGCAGCGTAGGCAACATTTCCTTCATTTTCATATTCCTTCATTCTTGTCTCTTATTGAACGCATCTCGATAGTACTTCGTCAAAGTCAGGTATCACATTATTATTGAGAATGGTAGTGTTGAACACATACCATTCGGATGAGAGCCCTCCAAGTGCGGTGAGTACCATCTCTTGATCAGCTATTGTCTCCCCAATAGCCAACAGATTGTTCCTGATCTCGGTCAGCTTCAGAAAATATGATTGAATAGACTCCTCCCTGCCTTTCCTTAGATTCTTCAATTGATTCTTGAAGAATAGGACTTGATTCGCATTGTTGGCCTTGAACATGTGGACCAACTTATCATACATCTCTTTGGATGTGCTTAGCTCAGAGATGTTGGCAACTAGACTCTTGTGAATTGATTCCCTGATCATCAACTTTGCTTTGATCTCCCCCTTCTTATACTTTGTTTTGGCAGTGACAGTAGCAGTGGATGGAGGCTCTTGGGTTTTGCCCTGCACATAGTCCATGACATCTTGGTCTTCCAAGTTAAGATCCAATGTCATCTTCCAAGCATGGAAGTCATCCTTCCTAGTCAATTTGTCATCAGCCTTAAAGCCATTGTAGTTTGAGGAACCCATATTCTTCTTCGGTGATTGCTACAAACTAGGGCTTCGTCTTCACCTCAGCGCTGATACCATGTAAATTTATGTAGATGTTCTATGCTTGATGCAACTTTACTTTCTTTTCAATATCAGACAGTAATCACATAAACAATAAAGTAAAATGCTGATAGAACATAATAGTAGATCGACAGAAGACAAGCCAGAAATATATAATTGTGTTGGTGCGTTACGACGGTCAGCAGGATGCTTCAACCAGCAAAGTCTCAATATGGTCAGCCAACCAATAATGTCACACAACCCTCTAGAACAACCAAACAGTCAACTCAATAGTCAACCCAAAAGTCAACGGTCAACGCAAACAGCAGCAACAGCTAGGTTAATGCTAAAAAGTCAAAGTCAACGTTTTGCCTCGGGAATAGTGCCAGAAAATGCAGATTAGGAAAATCGAAATTTTGGGAGAGTTTCGGGTCGATTTGACCCTGCATTGACCAAAGTCAACACTGGTCAAAGTTTGCTGTAGAAACCCTAGACCAAAATAAAAAATGTGCTGCTGCTGGAAATTTCCCACGTGTGGAGAGAAGAGCCACCAAGGACATCGAACCAATCAGATGAGGAGAGAGAAATGTGTGAGGATGAGATGAGTGAAATGTCCTCCAACGTTGACCTTATTTATATCTATCATTGAGGGTGTGTGACACATCTGCTGGGGCACAAAACCCTAAGGCCGACCTGCACATATTTTGAATAGATTAAAAAATAAATTCAAAATAAATGTTATGCTCATCGGATCAAGATGATATTTAGATCGATATTGCACCTCTCCGAAAGAGGAACCCAATAAAAATATTGGTATCTTCATTTGAGCATCACAACATGGAGTTTGGACCTAGTTGTCCAAAATTAACACACAGGTCTATTGTGTAGACTCCGCCTCAACGATGTTCAGATCATACCATCGCACACCTGCATTCGTATACCATTACTACTGCATGTGAACATACATATTACAACCTTCCTACTAATCGATTGTCGCTGCAAACAAAATTCACGTAGAGGCAAAAGATTGATCTGGTGCCACACGATCTACAATCGTGTGCTTGGCCCCGTAAACCAATGCGGCCCTTACGATCTACAGACTCCGCTGCATGCAATCACAACGTAACTTCGATTTATCTCAGCTCCTCCTGTGATTACTTTTACGTCTCTGGCGACTCGACTGTACTTTCTTCTCACTTGATTGACCACAAGCAATGTCGGCGATGACTCGAACCTTACCACAGGAATATGTAATCCACACCTTTGCTTGACTCTTATTTGTGCTATGGTTGACTTCAACATGGATCAACTTGTGGTCTTCGTGAAAGTATCCAGTTGCCAACCGACTCCACAACGTAGAAGCTCAACGTTGAACGTTTTTGCTCCCTTGGAGATCAACTTAAGTTGCTGCTGAGTGTGTCAACCACCTTGCTGTGCGTTGTTGTTTTCCATAAGCCCGCAACCATGAGTTATGGACGCCGCACACTAATCCCCCTGTGCCTCTGTTGACTCTCCCCTGCGGCAGCCACGATCATGCAACAATCACGTTTGTTCATATGCCCTGGATCCAACACACAGGTTAAAATATTTCAACCAATCTTCATTCTGCTACTAGCTCAATCGTCGCGCTCTAAGCCTGTACTCCGCCCAAATTATAAACTCATTTTCAACTTATGCATGTGATCAAAATCTAGTCGAGTCTAATGGATCGATTGGTTGTGACGTTACAGGTGTACTCGGTCTTTCCAAAACGAAAAACACAATACTTCTATGGTAGCCCAAATAGTGCGATTCTCCTATGAATTTCAATCCTCATGCACAACAATTAAGAACCCGTGGGAAAAAGAATTCATCAGGGAAACTTTCCTGGTTAGCTGGGACAAATTAAAGTCTACTTCTGTGTCAATATCGAGCCCTCTTTGGCACCTAATTCAGCCTTTTTACTCATCTGAGAAATGGGCAGAAAAGCTTTGAGAAATGAATATTTGACTGCGTTGATTCCTTTGCACTAGGACATCGCACTACACCCACCCATGTTAATATCATTCACACACCATTGTTTCAATGTGGATTGACTACCCAGAACTCATTGCGTCCCTTACTTTGTTCTACTCCTTGTATGGCGGCTTGGTGTTAGACGCTGGAGCATAAACTTAACCGATCGCCCCACTGTGAATGACTTCGCTCCTTCTTGGCCCAATCTCAGAATTACAAATGCAAACTTTACAGTTTCAACTCGATCAATGGGAAATTAGAAATTAGATCTCGATCACTAAAAACCGGCAACAACCTTTGTTGGAAGACAACGCTTATGGGGACGTTAGTTGACCAATCATTCACGGAGAATTCCTCTTCACGTGGAAGTGGCCCTTCTTGACTTTGATTGTTTGACTCTGCAAAATGGTCCAATGGTGTCAACACGTTGCTCCTTCTGAAAAAGGATTTAGCTTCTGACCTTGAAAATAATGGTGATTCATAATCCCCTCTGAAAATTTTGGGAATAAGAATTCAGACTTGGCAACGACCCAACTTAGCTATCTATTCGACCCTTAGGAGAAACACAAATTTGGCCTCCAAGTGAATGAAATCGTTTCTGCCAATAATGAACTTGCCTTACGGATATAATTTTAGCTTCTAAATAAATTCGACAAGAAACCCTTGGGCAGGCCAGGAAACGAGCTCTGATACCACTGTAATATCCCTTTCCAGAAATTTTGCTAAATATGCAGAAAATTAACTCAACCAAGATTTCATTGTAAAAATCACCATTCCTTTAACAAAAGATTGCCATGTAAAATAAAACATAAAAGTACATGCAATTCCATAACAACATAATGTAGAAAATAACTCAGTTTTATTATAATATAAACTGGGTTCACATATTGAAACCATAAAATAACTGAGATAACTGAAATAGAACTGGCCTCAAGAATCGGCTACAATGCTGCACGGGCCCTCCACGAAAACTGAACTAAACTCAATCACTGCAACCTGTGAATCTTGAATGGATCCACCAACAGAAGAGATGGGTGCTCGCCCACTCTCACTAAATCACCCAAGGGTTTCCGTCCTGGGGCTACTGCTGAAGTAGAGAACCAAGTTCTCAAACCTCTCACACAAGACAATGATCCAATCCCAAATGTCTCCAAATGACGTCCTCTTCTCCTTTTATAGATCTGATGGATAGATCTCCAAGCCTCTACAAGAATCTTATTGTTATGTATATTTTATTAATTATTAGTTGGATATAGTTATCTTAGGTTTATTAATATGGAAGGGCATGATCAACGATCATGCCTCTTCGTCAAGGCGCACCATAAGGCTATATTTAAAGCCTTGGTGATCTCCACTTGTAATCATCTCATCTTTTATCAATAATAATATATACTTATTCAAGTTTACCAAAGTTTTTACACTCCATTGGTATTGGAGCAGTTGCTCTTCAGGATTTGTGTGATCACCAAGAATTAAAGAATTACAAGAAAATTCCAGAATTGCAGATTTTTTTAAAACCAGGTGCTTTGGGCAGCAACATTTGTTTTTTTTTTTTTAAAAGGAAGAAATTTTTAAAAGAGAAAAGGAAAGTTAACATAAAAGGGGGAATAAATTAAAAGGAAAAAATATATATATTTAAAAGAAAATAGTTCCAAAAGAAAAAAAAAAAGGAAAAGAAAAAGAGATATATATATATAAAGAAGTACATATACGTACATATGAAGAGAAATTAAAATTAAAAAGGAAAAAGAAATAAGGAAGAGTAATTTCTCGTAGTTTACAAGCTCGTGGTTTTGGAGCCCATGGTATTAAAATCCATTCCCCCTTTTCAAAAATAACGTGACTTTTCAAAGTTAACAAAAAAATTTTCCCCATAATTTTATGTATATATATATATATAATTCAAATAATAATAATAATAATTATTATTATTTAATATATATATATATATATATAATAAAAATAAAAATTATTATTATTATTTAATTAAAAAAAAAACTGGCAGAAAAATATTCACCACTGCATACGCGTTCAATGTCTTCATCAATGTCGATGGCCGAATTCCAGAAGAAATTGTTGGATCTCGAGAAACAGATCAATAAGGATTCCGAAGACTTTGGAAAAAGATTAGTCGGTCTCGAAGGTACAGTTGTAGGAAACTCCAACGATATCAAAAAGGTTCATGATACGACAAATCGAATAGAAAGACAAATGTGGCTAAATCATCAGGAGGCCACAGAAAACCATAGCGAAGCAATGAAAAAGATGACAGAACTGTTCGATAAGTTAAATGATAAGATAGATAAGATAAGTCAGACACAAGAGCCAATATTCTCAAATACTGAACATAATCAACTGAACAAATCAACTAATTCAGATCATAATCATGAATGTAACATGTTTGAAAAAGAGCAAGTAAATGAGGTTGAATTGGAAATCAGCTCACATGAAAGCTATAGTGTTGAAATACCTAGAAGCAGAGACTCTGAAATCAACCATGGAAGTTATAGAGTTGAGAAGCCAAGAGAAGAAAATACAACTCAATCCACTAATAAAGCCAGTGATGTAGCAACAGAAGTTATCAAGAACTTTTATATAAATGAAAATCCAATAGCAGAAAAAGAAACAATTATTTATGTGAAAGAGCCACATAAAGAATTCAACGTGACTGCTATCACAGATGCAACAACAGACATAGTCATCGAAAATGAAAGAAACCATGAAAATATAGATGCTTATAAACAGCAAAATGTTTCATCCCTAGAATTAAAAGATAAATGTGAAGGGACAAACACAGCCGAAGCCACTTATACAGTGCGAGAAGCTCTTGAGGCCTTCGGTGATGAATCAGATATGGTTGTTAAGAAGGAAGCGTTTGATGATGAGGAGAAGTTGCATCGAACGATAATTGTTGGTAACTTACCTCTAAATCTAAAAAGGAACCACGAAGAATCACTAACAGTACAAGGAATAGTTCAGGCACATGCAAAAGTATTTCAAGACCTACCAATAAAAATACCTCCTAATAAGGAACATGAACATCCAATAGAAGTCAAGAAAGGACTTGACCCTGTTAATATCAAATCTTGTCACTATCCACATCACCAACAGATTGAGCTCGAGCAGATGCTCCACGATCTTTTAAAAATGTGGGAAGCTAGAGCCCGCCCCTCGAGAAACCCAGGCATTCATCAACGTTGTCCATCATTACGTATGCTTTGAGGACAAAGCATCTTTAAGAGGGGGGCAATGTTATGTATATTTTATTAATTATTAGTTGGATATAGTTATCTTAGGTTTATTAATATGGAAGGGCATGATCAACGATCATGCCTCTTCGCCAAGGCGCACCATAAGGCTATATTTAAAGCCTTGGTGATCCCCACTTGTAATCATCTCATCTTTTATCAATAATAATATATACTTATTCAAGTTTACCAGAGTTTTTACACTCCACTTATTTTATTATTTTATTATTATTCTAGAAAATCCTCCATTGACTTTATCTTAGTGACTTTAATTTAATTCTATTTCACATAAGTCACTATTGTGCCTTTTTCTCCAATCAATTCTTTCTGCTTTAATTAAATGACTATTTAATGTCATTTTTAATTAAGGAAAATGGTAAATCGCCCACCATTCTCGCATTAACCATTATAAGTCACTCCTCAGCATCCCATCCTGAAGATCTTCTCATTTTGGTTCCAATGAGCTATTACACTGAGGTGTTCCACTAGATAATCTTCTCGGAATACCACCTCGAGCATAATTAATTAATTTAGGCTCCATAATAATGTTGACTTTTGAAAGTTGTCGGAATGCGATGGAGCGAAGGACAAATTGTGTTGATAATGAAATATGCCAAGCAAATGTCATCAGATCCCGTAAAAACTCCTCAAAACTCCCTCAGAATCCTTGATAACATGGACTTGCTTCAATGGTTTGGCCATCCCTTGTCTTGGAAATCCACCCTAGCTGTACTATGGACAAAAATAAAAATGGGAACATTACAACTTGATCCTAGAGCTAGGGCTTGGGATATCTCGAGATTCCATCGTCGAATTTCCTTCAAATTCGGAGAAGAGCTAGGGGACCCACCAACGCAGTTGTACCTAGGAGATCGAAGTTTTCATGTGGTCAATTTTCTGGGAAATTGATGCCCTAGGTGACCTAATGAGGCTAGACCTAGGAAAAGGCAAAAAATGGTGAAAAAATGGGTGAAATGATCACCCTTTGAGGGACCTGTTATCGCTTGCCGCCTAAACCTACCTACTAGTTAGTGGGAAAAGCCTTCAACCCCACCAGGTGTGGTTGGTGGCAAGGAACTCAGAGAAGGGGTTGTCACCTATTTCTGACTCTCTTCGTTTAAGCTATCTCCTAGGTTAGCTATGGGGGGTGGTCTCTAAATAAAAACTAAGTTATAGATGTGAGTTTTCTAGGAGAGTTGTTAGAGTTAAATAGATTACTTCTTCAGATTTATAAGCAAAAACGTGATATGAGCAATAACCATCAATACATAAGATAAGCATGAAACATATGAGAAACCAATGCTTCCAGAGCATTGCTCTTTGAAATGAAAATGTATTTTCTTAAATGAAGTAAAATTCTTTCAAGATAAATAGATTTCTAAATCAAAGCATGAGATGCAACTAAAGTAGATTTGGATGCAATTAATCTTGGTTACTTTTAATCTAAAATGCCTAATCTAGGTGAGAAGTCCTCTTGTGCTCTTACGAAGGGGTAAAAATTGAGGTGACTATAAGAAAGAGGGGGCGAGGGCACGGGGGTGTCATCAATGATACCCGTTCCCTAAGTCTTACGAGCCAGTGTGTGCCTTCGTTTCTACAAGAAGACAAGCCACCTTCATAACTGTAGGGTCACACACTTTTACCTTACTTCGTATTAAATGGAAGAATTTTCCAAGAAAACCTTTTTCCTATGATTTCTATCAACCAAACTTATGCTTGGAGGTTAATTTTAAATATGCAACTAAATTAGAATGCCTAATATGATATGAAAGTGAGTTTGCAAGTGCTATGTAAGAGATGAAGATGTTTCAATTAAATATGCTTCATCGTTAGAACAATAACTCAAGTTGCCATAAATTGAAAGTGTTATGCTTCTTTACTTGTAGTATATTGTGAAACTTAACCAAATGAGAAATAGATCACAAAACACAAATAAGTTATGGCAAATGAGATTGCAAATTAGGAAATTAAATGGCTATGCGATCTAAGAAAATAATGAAATGAAAAAATTAATTTACATGCAACTAGATTAGATTAGCAAATGAAATGATGAATGCAAGTAAATTAGTTGAGCAAATTAAAAACTAGACAAAAGAAAGTTAACCACTCAAGAAGATTTCCTCCCTCTAAATGAGTAGGTCAGATACCATGGGAAAAACTTCCCAAGCTCCCTCAAGAAAAGTCAGCTCTTTATTATTGAAAGTGAGACACTCTTATAGAAATGAGGGGCTTGGGAAGAGCTTACAATATGCGCTTTAAACTTACTCTTTCGCAAAGTTACAAGTGTAAGATTTGAAAGATTTACTTGTGAGATGTTACAAAGTAAAGGCTTAAAGCCTTGAGGGGAATGGTGGTTACAATTCCTCAAAAGAATGAGGCTTTAGAAGAAGAGGTGAAGTGATAAGGAGGAACTTGGACTTGAGGTTCCAAATGGAAAAGTGTTCCTTAGCTTTATGCTTTATCTCCCTTTCTCCAAACTTGGATTTGCTTCCAAGAACACCTATAGCAGAGAAAGCAAAAGAGTTAGCATGCAAAAGAAATAGTGCTGAAATATGTGAGAGGAAATCACATGCATGAAAAGGAAAAAGTTAGAAACTCAATGCAAGTATAAAATACACTTTATATTACAAATTCTCTCACTAAGATCAACTTGAAAAAGTTGATTTAGTGAGTGAGAGTTAGGATTTAAATCCAACAACTTAGCCTCAAATGCTAGATAAAATCAATATGTGCACAAGTGAGAGAAGAAAATATATGATTTTTTAGAGATAGAAAAGAAGCAAAGGGCTCATGAAACCCCCTTTTAAATAAATCTCTTGATGTCTTATGAGATTGTTGGCTTGAACAACTTGTGGGATATTTGATATCCTTGGAGGTGACTTATTCCAACCGAAGAAGTCTTCACAATCCAATAGACTTGGCAATCTGTCCTTTGAACACACAAATATCTGCAAACCAATTGTTAGTGCAAAATAAACTTGGCATATAGAGGCCACGTTGAGCTTTTCATTCAACCAAAAATAACAAGCTACAACAAGAGCAAAAAATATACCAAGTCCAAAGGAGATCTGAGATAGCTACAAATCTCCCCTCTAGACAATAGTGCCCTTAGGCAAATGCACAAAAATAACTAACTAGATTGCAATGTAAAATCAAATGAATAACAACATCAAATGAAACAAGTATACCTCTTCAACCAAAGAATGCGCCACAAGAGAAGCTAGTAACCCCAAAGACTTTCTTTTATTTAGCTCAATAACAATTTCGGCATAGTAACAATAAGCACAAGCTTCAAAAAACCATGATTACAATGAGAGCCCAAGGCTTAATTTATACAAAAACTGGAGAAGATCTGAATGAAGAACCTTATGAAAAGTGGAGAGGTGAAGATAATCCCAATGCAAAAATGATTTTTCAAGTGGCTTAAACTGTTGTAGAACACCTGTAGGTGGCAGCATTTATCTCCTTGACTGTCAATCGAATGTCTTCAAATCTGATATGTGTACTCCTAACTGCTGGTCAAGTGTAGACTTAACTGTACTTTAATCAACGCTGTCCCATGTACAAATCTCTAACTAAAACTTCTGATTTGACACCTCTACAACCAAATACCAATGCTGCCAATCAAATCTGTGTATAGCTGCCAGTGTAGAGGTTGATCTGTTGTGCGTGGATCATGAATTAGATGGGCAGCGTAACATGTGTAAAATGTGGAGACAAACTCCACAATATTCACAATCAAATCTGAACTGATTCCTTCATTCCAGATGCTGATTTCTTTGACACCTGTGTTGAACTTTTATTGGCTGCGTGGAGCTGTGACAACTGCATTGAAACTGGGCCTGCAATAACCATTGGCTGATAGGTGTGTCAATGTGTGGGTTAAGTGGGGACAAGAGCAACTTGGTGGGGGACAAGGCCTGTCCTATGTGGCAACTTTGTCCCCACTAACCCCCTTTGAAATTTTACCATAGCTTAATCAAATCCATAACTAATTTTGAACTGCTTTTTTTATAATTCGTGGCCCTCTTTGTTGACTGCTGACTTGGCATTAGTTTGACCACCAAATGGTTGCCATGCCATTCCTTTTGTCCCCGTCTAAACTTTTAATGCGAACCACTTTATTTTCAACATGTTGAATTAAACAAAATTATTGAACTTTAGGCATTACGTGATTTTTTTTATGAGCTCAACGTGGGACCAATTTGACTTGGTCGTTTGGCACTTGACTTTGATTTCAGTTGTACCTTATGTGGTGGGCTCCACATAGCTTCCACATCATCCTTTGACCTACCCTCAATCTCCCATGTCAAAATTTGACTTATTTTGACTTTGGAAAAATTTATAAATTTTTCCAATTATTCAATTTTTTTGAATTTTTCCACATTTTTTTCCATTGACATTAGAAAATTGGATTTTTGAGGGACTATAAGTCATTTTTTGACCCTCAAAGTGGGTCCTAGAAAATGTTGGGTCTCTAAGGATGATTTTCGAGTAGTCACACGCCCCAGACATTTCCTATGGCCACTTATTTACATCATTACATAGAAACTAATTAAAAAATCTCGTTTTGCGGGAAATTTTTAATTATTAAAAAATCTTACTTAGACCTAGTCAAATTCCGTGAAATTTCGGAGATGACCTAGCTTGGTAATATACATTGACTCTAGACACCAAGATGCGTTAGGGGTTCAACCTTCAAGCCGTCACCTCAGCTTTAGGGTAATGCAATGAGTGAAAAAACCTAGAAAATTGTTCGTTGCTAAAAAGAAGGAATAATTAACCAAGTAAAAAAAACACTCCAAGGTGTACTCGCTTGTTGATCGAGTCCCAACATCCTAGGCTTGTTACATGGCTTTATTCATCATGCTAGTGACATTTATACAATATCCCCGTAGGGCTGCAGAATTTGAGGACTAAAGAAGAAAATGATAAGAAGAAGAAGGAGAGTTTAAAAACTCTGTTGAACTAATGATATCTGATAGCACAAGTGTCCTCTGGTTCATCCTTGGGCATGGAGTCTTCACATAATCGTCAGGTGCCACTCTAGTGGTCAACAGGACCAATGCCTAATTTAACTTGGGGATATGGATTCAAGGAGAATAATGAAGACAAATTTCATTTCTTGCTGAAGGAGGCCCCAAAAGTCAGCTTCGTCCAATGTTAGTTGAAAGAGAAGAAAAGTGACTTTATACTTCATGCAAATGGTGAAGGCTTATCAAGACAACACGATCTCTAGGACATTTCATTCATCCAACATGGCCCATACATAGAATAAGCTAAATAGACACATAATTCCACATTAAACACATGCAACAATTAGCCCTAATTATAGCGAAGTTCTAGAATCCAATGTATGCAACAACATGAAAAATAACGTTAAATTTTCACTTACATGTTAGAGAGTATATCCAACCAGCATCCCATTTTTATTATAAGAAGTTCCAAGATAGAAAAGAACCCAATCCATGTTAATAAAGGTTGTCATTGATGTCAATATGGCATTGACTGAGATGTCAATATTCTTGAGATGCCTGGTTCCAGATGATGATGCCATGACTCTTGGTTGACTAGGAGACCATTAATGATGATGTCAAAGTCTATGAAGAAGTCTTGTCCTAAATGCCTATTGATCAGAAAGCCCTAGAAATCATGATGATGTGCTTACTCTTGATGAAGAAGAATAGAACCCGAATGATGTCCTTACCCTTGAAGTGGAGGACTATACTTAATGAAGTCATACACATGATGATGTCATACTCTTGAATGACCACACTTGATAATGGTCTTGATGACATGGTTGAAAGACTACTTTGAAGTTTTCCCAATAGCAAATTAATAAAGGTTGCACTATGACTTATCGTTGCACGAGTATATGATGACATGAGATGATACGTTCATTGTTGGATACTATTATGATGTGGATGTCATACATGATCCTATGATGATAAAGAAGCCAAACAATAGAGGAGCCAATCATTGGAGAAGCCATTCTGTCCCAAATATTTAATGCAAAAAATTTAAGGACAGTCACATTAAAAAAAATATTTTTCACCATCTTAGAGGCAACATTTCTTTGTGAGAACTTCAGCATCCTTTAGAGCATAATTTTAGCTTTCCAACAAGCCCTTATTTGCCTCGAAACTCCTAGCAGTTTGAGAGAAAATGAATTTACAAGTTTGGAAAAATATAATTTCTATGCAAGCCGACATGAGACAACTCATGCAAGTCGGCCTCTTGGCCAAGGGACATGACTCTTCATCAAAAAGAAAAATATGTAAAAAATGACGTTAAAACACTTCATTTTGGCATCAATTTTTTTGTGATCATTTCAAAGAGAAGGCACAGAACAACAAGGAGGCCGAGATGACATAAAAGAACATTGTTTGGGCAATTATTTTGTTAAGGTTTATCCTCCAAAATAAAAAACATTACAATTCACACTTGTGGTTTATCCACTGTGACAGTCAAACTTGTGGCACTGTGCACTGCAATTTTAACATGTGGACAAAAGATGTCTTGAACCTGTAATAGATTGTGGCATATCTTGAACAATGCAGTATAGTATTTCAAACGTAAGTTCCTGATTCTGTTTTAAGAGCTGACTTG
The DNA here is from genome assembly GCA_034641835.2 of Pinus albicaulis. Taxonomy (NCBI): domain Eukaryota; kingdom Viridiplantae; phylum Streptophyta; class Pinopsida; order Pinales; family Pinaceae; genus Pinus; species Pinus albicaulis. The sequence goes on from CM076579.1 coordinate 701,828,206, forward strand.
GATCAGCTTATGAACTGTAATATCCCCAAATGGGATATTTTACTAAATTTGCATGAATTTACTTAAACCCGAAATTACGCCGTAAAATCAACATGCATTTAACAGAAGATTGCTATGTAAAATAAAAACACATAAAACACTGCAATCCAATACCACATAGAACCAGAAGAATCTCAGCTTTTATTATAAATAATAAAAGGGGTTACATATAGATCTGACCCAAAAAGAGCTGAGATGGAGAACTGGCCAACAATATAATCTGCTGCACTGCTACACTGCGGTGGCCTCCAAAACTGAACTGTTGCAGTCTCCCTCCGGCAACAGCTACCACTGAATCCACTGAATCCACTGTTGAAGATCTGAATGATCTTCACTCCAATATCTCCGAAGCTCTGCGAAACTTCTGAGTGAAGTCTCCTCAAGAGAGTTGGGTTTTCGTCCAACACTCACAAATCACCCGAGGGTTTTCGTCCTGGGGCTACGGCTGAAGTAGAGAACCACGTCTCACACCTCTCATACAATAAAATGATATGATCCAAAGATATCTCTTAATGGCCTACTCCCTTCCTTTTATAGAACTCTTCAACCTTCTAGAGCATTATTTTATTATTATTTTATTCATGGAGCACTTTTCCCTCTTATTAAAATATTCCTTTTTAATGCAGAAAAGGGTAAATCAGCTACCACGCATCCTCCGGTCACTGAAACCCGTGTCCAACCGTCCCACCATGTAAGTATCCTCGTCCCGGTTCCAATGAGCTATTACACTAAGGTGTTCCATCATGAATTCCTTCCGGAATGCCACCTTGAGTGTAATCAACTGATTTAAGCTCAGAAATAACTCAAATTTCCGAAAGTTGTCGGAATGCACCAAAACGAAAGCCAAACTGCTCGAATGATGGAATATATCAAGCGAATGCCACCGGACACCATGGAAACTCCTCAAAACTCCTCCAAAATTCCCTTGGCCCCACTGATGACACCAACCTGTACCTGTGACCGGTCTGCGCCTAACTCTGGAAGTCCACCCTAGCCCTGTCATAGGTGACACCAAAAAAGAGAATATTACAGACCTTCCACCCCAAGATTGCTTGCCCTCAAGCAATCGAAATATGTGGGCCACTTTGTTGGCCCGTCGCAACTGAGACCCAATGCCCGGATCCCATACAAACCTCTGGGTGCTGCTATGCACCTGTGTCAAACCACTCGGAATAGACCCCTCAATGCCGGGATCCCAAACTAATCTCTCACTATACCAGCCAACAAACAATCCTCCTGGATCCCAACGCCACCATGGCCAATCATCGCCCAAGTCCCACGGCTCGGGCTGCGCACTGCCTCTGGCTATAGTTGATGCCCCATGAAGTGAAGCCCGCCAACAAGCATCAATGCTCCCTGGCTCCTGCTGTGCTGTACCTCTAACTGTTTAAGCTGCCCCACCAGCTGCATACCAACTCATCACCTCTCTCCAATCCAAGTCTAGACTCAATCCCATGCTGATCTTGCTCTCCAGAAATCGGGATGGAGTGCTGAAGAAATCATGACCTGGGCCCTACTGCCAGCTGGAATCTGTAACATCTGCTATGTCTAAGGGCCCCCGCTCTGTTGTGCTCCCTACGAAGAAAATCGTACCATCAAGAGGGTACCAACTCATGATCTCCCGCCAATCCATCCTGGAAGAAGCATCTAATGTAGCAACAACTGTATATGGAACATGCCTGGAGTGTTGTCACCAGCCCGTAATCAACTCACACTGCTCTACCCTGTCTACCAACGAAAGATGCCTGTAGAAGAAAGCCCCTCTCTCTATAATGGGCCAAAGTGGGCAAGATATGCTACAAGCCCCATCGATGTACTCCTGGAGTCCTGGAGAGTGCTACTCACTGAAAGTACTGTAGCTCGGCCGACTGTATATACATCTATCTGTACTTCATCAATGTGTCGGCCCAAAGATGGATGCTCCACCATCTCCAACAACTCATCCCTCTCATTGTGAATGTAAAGCTCTTGTTGTCCCCTAGCCCCCTGCAGAACTATCCCATCAACTTCCAACATCTCTAGAGGATATGGATCTGCAACTGTTGTCACCGTACTCGGTGTCTGTGCATCTGACTGCTCCTCCTCAGTGGCTGACCCCACAATTAGCCGCATATCCATCATAGACTCAATGTGAGCCTCCATCTGGCTCTCCCCCAAAGGACTATCATGCATGATGTGCATAGTATCCTCCTCTGCTGACTCAGGCTCCATCATATGCTGCTCTGGCTGAATCGTCACAAGTGACTCATCACCCAGAGTATCTCCTGTAGAGTCCCTTGACTGCTCACCCTGCATACTGGAATGCAGCTCCGGCCTACTGCCATCAACTCCACATGACTGCTCTCGCTCCCCAGAAGCATCTGCATCTGATCCCATGGACTCACCTGAAGAAGAGTCCTCATCCTGGCATACAGAAGGAATGCCCTTCTGTTCTACCTCTGCCCCACCATCTGCATCACTCAAGCATGAGTGATCAGACTGTAATATTCCTAATTAGCAATGGCTAATTGGAATAGTCAATTTTGCTCAATTTTTCCTTCTATAGTTTATTCATAAATAAAAAGTGAGTGGAGGGGATATAACTCACTATGGCAATAAAAGTTCACTCCCTAGTAGCACAACGTTGTAACTTAAGTGAGCCAAGAGGGCCAAGAGACCACACAGAGAGGGGGCCCACGTAGACACATGGAGGGACTGCGCAGGCCAAGATGGAGCACGTGGCAACGTTGGAGGAGGTGAGCCTTAGGGTTGAGAGGGGCCAACGCTATATAGAGAGGAGAGGCTCCTCATTTTGATCATTCGTTGTTGATGATATTGAGCTGGTCATTTCGACTTCTTGAGCACGCTGGCTGTTTAGCTTGTCTGCAGCACTGTTTAGTGCATCGAGTGTCTCCGATCGGAGATCTCACCCTTAGCCCCGAGGGACTTCGAGTGCCTGCTCAGGCAAGGTAGTTTCATCAGTGTTTTTGCAGGAGGATCGATTTGTGGGAGTTGCAGAGGAGCAGTGCATTTGGTGACTGCGCAGTCTTAAGAGGGAGGACGCAGTCCATTTCAGAGGAGCTCCGGGTTGGGTTCTTTTGGAGGTTTCGAGCTGTGAGATTGAGCAAGGGGCCAGCCCTTGCTATTTGGAGGATTTTGGCAGAGTTTGGGGCAGTATTTTGGTGGTTTCTATTCAGCCTCAGCGTAGAGCCTTGAGGGATAGCGTAGATCCTCAAGGGGGTGATTTTAGGGGGTCGGCCATTTCAGAAATGCCTTCTGGGTTTTTTTGGGTTTGGTGAGTAGAGGCAGATTCCAGAGTTTCAACTCATTCTGAGGAGGGGAGCAGCCCCAAATCCTCATCTTGTTTCAGCAGTAGCAGCTACATGGTAGTTTTCCAGCAGCTGGGACGCAGTTCAGAGAGCAGCCATTTCTTGGTCATTCTGAGAGTATTTCTTCACTTGCCTTGAGCAAGTCTAGGTGCCATCACTCTGATCACCTATTGTACTTCATTATATTTCTCAGTATAATAAAATGGCTTAGCATTCTCTCTATATTTCTGAAGTATTTGTTACACGTTCTATATATGCTATTGTATGCTTGCACTACTGTTATTTTTCTATCTTTGAGCATTCCAGTTCTATACCACTTGGTGTGTTTTCCCCATACTCTTAGACAGAGTCTGGAAAGGGCCAGGTAGCCTCCAGATCTTACCCTCTTCTCAGAGGTGAAATATCTGGTAAACGCCCTCCCAGTCCATCTCTGGTTGGAGTTTGCTTGTGTTTTAGCGATATCCCTGAAACGGGATATTACACAGACCCCCAAGGTTCTTTGCACATGAAGCAAAGTTCCTTCCTCCTCAACTCATTTCTGCTGCCAGATCCACCAAACTGGAGCAACTCCTCCCTGGTCAACTGTCTTCGGAAAAGCTCAATGTTTTGCTCAACTAGCCCTTGGGCTAGCTCATAAGCAGCAGGTGAGACCAACTGCTCTCTCCTCCAAATGCTCAACAACCTGGTCTGCAACTCTCGAACAATGGTCTCACAGTCTCTCATACATGATCACAGGATGGACTGCATATGTGCTATGACAGTGTTAGAATGATGTCTCCTAATGCTGAAGAAGCATTGGAACATCTGCAGAACCAAGTCATCACACTCAAGATCAAACATGATGACATACGTCTCGAATGTGGCCATACTCCATAAAATCTCAAGCTTCTTCCCAAAGGTAGAGCTTGCACTGTTGTCCAAATCCTGAAAAGTCTCTACAATCAATCTCATAATCCTCTCCATAACATCATCATTGTATGGAGCTATAGGTGCGGTCAACTTCATGATGTTACTGAGGCAAGCTGCAACTGGAAGTGTGACCCCTTCACAAGGTTCCTCCAAGAATTTGGGTTGTATAAGAGCAAGCATAGCAGGTTTTAGAGCCCAAATCAATTTCTTCCCTTCTGCTTGGTCTATTGTGGACAAGAGTCCATTAAACTCTTCTAGTTTGGACAAAACTCTCCATGATATCTTCATGTGTTTCAGGTCTGTCTCAAGGCAAAAAATTTGTGACCAATCCCCAATGTTCCCTGCAAATATTTTGGCTGTCCTTTTTGAAGGATGGCAGAAATCCCTCTTGAATGGAGTGTAAAAACTCTGGTAAACTTGAATAAGTATATATTATTATTTATAAAAGATGAGATATGAGATATGATTACAATGGGGAATCACCGAGGCTTTAAATATAGCCTCACCCTTTCACTTAATAAAACCTAATATAACTATATCTAACTAACAATTAATAAAATATACATAACATTGCCCCTCTTTTAAAGATGCTTTGTCCTCAAAGCATATGTAACGATGGACAATGTTGACGAATGCCTGGGTTTCTTGAGCGGCGGGCTCTTGCTTCCCACATTTTAAAAAGATCGTGGAGCATATTCTCGAGTTCAATCTTTTGTTGATCTAGATAGTGAAAATATCTGATATCGACCGGGTCGAATCCTGTCTTGACTTCGGGTGACTCTTCGTGGCTCCCTTTTGAAGATAACATTTCTAACTGATGACATTGTACTGTAGATGTTGGCGCTCCTATTTGAATCATCTTCGTCATCAGAGAGGAAGATACGACGTGATCTTTTGGGGCTTGGAATCCATACAACCTGTGTTTCTGCCCTTTCCACTTAAAACTTATAAACTGCTTCTGATGGTTGGCAGAATAAGTACCTAGAGTTTGTAGCCATTGAATTCCTAAGACCACATCTACTCCTCGTAATGGAACGGTGTAGAATGGAGATTCTAAATGAAAGTTTTTTATCTGTAGTTTAACTTTATGGCATTTCCCTACTTGCTCAATCTTCTTACCATCAGCCACCATTACCTTCATATTAGGCATGGGGAAGGTAAAGATGTTAAGTCTTTTTGCCATGGTTGAATCTAGAAAATTGTGGGTACTACCAGTGTCGACGAGAACCATTACGTTGTTGTTCTTGATATGTCCTCTTAACCTTAAGGTTTGAGGTTGTGATATGCCTGTCATAGCTGATAATGACACTTGCGGAATAGTTTCGCCATCCACTTCTGGAGAGAACTCTAAGTTGTCTTCTAATCCTTCTATATATGAATCATTACTGTTAGCGTCGTTAGTTGCTTCACAACTGCATAGATTTTTTCGCTTTTCCATTTGCACATCTGTGCTTAGGGTCCCAGTTCTCACCGCAACGTTTGCACTTGCCCTCTCGCATTCTTTGTTTTTCCGCACTAGATTTTTCTTCTTCACGAAGATGGTGTGGGACATATTTTGTGTCATCTATATTTTCAGATTGAGGAAATCTGTGTCTCGAATATACTTTTTCTGGTTTCGATAACCTTTCAAATTTCTTTTCAGCAGCTTTTGCTTTTTGCCTTGCTACTTCTACGGACGTAATTTCATGTAGTTCGAGCTCTTCTTGTATGTGGATTTTAAGTCCCGAGATGTAAGACTGGATTAGACGAGATTCCGACAATCCGGGTACTCGTGTTGCCAAAGTCTCCCATTCTCGCGTGTACTCATCCACATCTCCTTTTTGGCGTAATTTGATAAAGGTTGAAAAAAACTTTTCTTCTTTTATGCCTTGAAACCTTTTGAAGAACGCATCCTTAAATTTCCTCCAACTGATAGCGAGCATCGTCTTTTTCCACCACATATACCAATTATATGCTTCTCCTTCCATTTTCATGGAAGCATGTTTAATTTTTTCGTCATCACTAGTAATGTCATAAATCTCAAAATATTCTTCCGCTTTATTAAGCCATGCAACGCTATTTTTTCCATTACCATCAAATTTGGGTAGCTCGATTTTGGCTCTTCGCTGATATGCTACTGGTGGAACAAGAAGGGGATATTGATTAGCAAATGCATTCCAAAGCTGCTTATTTTGAAAATCTGCATTACTATCTTCTTGATGATGTGGGAAATCGGTCTTTTCTTGATGCTCTTCTGAGTTTCCTGAATCTGCGGAATTGTTTTGTTGATTTTGTTCCATGTTAGGAAATATTGGGGATTGTGTTTGACTTAACTTATCTATCTTATCATTTAGCTTATTGAAGAGTTCTGTCATATTGTTCATTGCTTCGCTATGCTCTGTCATTTTGTTCATTGCTTCGCTATGCTTTTTTGTGGCCTCGTGATGATTTAGCCACATTTGTCTTTCTATTCGATTTGTCGTATCATGAATCTTTTTGATGTCGTTGGAGTGCCCTGCAACCGTACCTTCCAGATCGACTAATCTTTTCCCGAATTCTTCGGAATTATTATTGATTTGTTTCTCAAGATCTCCCAATTTCTTCTGGAATTCAGCCATCGACATCGATGAAGACATTGAACGTGTATGAGGTGGAGAATATTTTTCTGCCAGTTTCTCCTCTCTTTTTTTTTTTATTTTTTTTTTTATTTTTTTATTTTTTTAAAATTTTTATATAGAAATTAATTTATATATATATATATATATATATATTTTTTAATTAATTAATTAATATTTAATTAATTAATTAAATTTTTTTATTTTTTTTATAAACTATATAATTATTATATATATATATATAATTATTAAATGAAAATTATATAATATATAAATAAATTATATAATAATAATTTATATATTATATAGTTTATAAACTGTCACACGTTTGGAGTATATCCTTCCAGATCTCGCAATATATAGCTCGGATTGAAGGCTCAACACCTTAGGCTTGTTTTAGGTACCTACGGGACGACGAATTCGCTGAACCAAGGTTTATACGATGATATAATTCCCTTCAGACTTCAACTTTCAAGTTTTCATTTAATCATTAAATAATAGTTTATTTCAATTATCAAAAGTCACAATGTTTGACTTTTGGATGGCTGTTCCTTTTCGAATTGATTAATGTATGGAACGACGTGAAGAGTGGTCGAGGAAGGCTAAAGAGACGGACAGGTCGGAGAAGATGATTGCCGTGGAAGGGGTGGTGACGCCGAGGGTCGACGCAAATTATTGTTCAGATCCGACGGATAGGCCCGACCACAACGGACAGGAGAGTACAGGGACAACGTGAAAAGGACGGACAAGTGAATTTGACAAATCCCTGAACAAGGCAGCGTAACCTTCGGGTATCACGACGGAAGGCTGCGTGGCTCAATCTGCAATCTGGAATTTTAAATCTCTGGCACACACTGTTTCACGATTTAAAAAAAAATGTAATTTTTTTTTGCTGACCAAAGGTTTTATCTGCGGCTGTGAATGGGGTAGCCGCAGGTTGTATGGAGTGGGTAGCGGAAGCCGCTAGGCAGTGGGAGTGAACCGTAAGGTGAAGTGAGGATGTGAGGGACAGATCGTTAAGGAGGGGGCTGCAAATTTCTTTTAAAACTAATACTGTCCACAGGCACTCGAAAAAAAAATCTGCAATTCTGGAATTGCAATTCTGGAATTCTGTAATTCCTTAATTCTGGGTGATCACACAGATCCCGAAGAGCGATGGCTCTGATACCATTGGAGTGTAAAAACTCTGGTAAACTTGAATAAGTATATATTATTATTTATAAAAGATGAGATATGAGATATGATTACAATGGGGAATCACCGAGGCTTTAAATATAGCCTCATGGTGTCCCTTGGTGAAGAGGCATGATCTTTGATCATGCCCTTTCACTTAATAAAACCTAATATAACTATATCTAACTAACAATTAATAAAATATACATAACATTGAAAGAGGTCTGCTATTCTTCTTAGTTTCTGGGTGTGTGTCATGGTTTAAGAGATTAATTTCTATGTTCAATCTTCTCAATTTGTTTAGGAGTTCCTCCATCACAGAATGTTTGCATGAGAACATTATTTTCTGAGTTTGCTATATATTCTGCAGTGAAGTGTTTCAGCAAACAGATTGCTTGCACAGTGTTGTAGATACAATGTATCTTTTGGTGCTAAATGCAAGTGTATTATCAAAACTAATATTTCACTTCATAGTCATAAATTTGTAACAACACTTATAAACTCATATCATAGACTATAATAGATATGCAGAAAATAAATGTATGGTAGAGTTCAAATGAGGAACCTGGTATATGATGGTGAGTTGAACCTCTGTTAGAGAATACTTAGCCCAAAAGATAACCCTAAGGATGTCTTTAGTTCTGAAGGTGAATACAGCAACCGCTCCAGGAGGATTCAACCCTTGCAATTTGGTTAACTGTTTTAGATGCAATTCTCGCGCCAGCAACATTTTCTGAGATTTCTAGTGATGGATTTCACTAAGAGATTGGGTGTGGCTCCCTTTAAATGAATGAATTGGCCACTTATGCAGCCCCTGGTTGACTGAATAGCTGGGTCTACTGCCCTTCTGCAAGCTTACGCACATAAGGAATAACACAGTCTATGTGTCAGTCATCAGTGAGCCGTAAGGAATGCGGCCCTCCACAGTATATAAATCAGCCTCCTAAAAGAACAATTGTAGTTGGTAAAATTCGTTGGTTTCTTTAACTCTTTGACGTCCGCATCCTTGCCCCAAACAATTCGGTTGGTCTCACAGAGTGTCGCCAATATGTTTTGGCTGTTTACAATGTCTGCGGCCCCACTCAACTTACCACTCGACTGTTGTGAATGATTTCCACGACCCCACTAAAAGAAATTTCCGCTTGTAAAAGTAGATTTGGACAGGATGTCGGCTTCCCCAAGGAATGATGACGGAGGGGTTTTCTGTCCGGTTTGGAAAATACGATAAAATTTTAAATTATATGTGGTGGCCTCTCTCCATCCCTTTACCAATCGATCGACGCCACTGACTTTTCAATTCCGCCGGTTGACTCGTCGCTATCTCTCGGAGACGATGTTTGCTCTTGCTTTTCTAGCGGGGTCCCCACACTCATGAGGAATTACCAACTTTATCAAGATAAAACGACAAGTGGTTGTTTATGATTTTTCGTCCCCTTCAACATTTCTTGATTCGTTTGACTGCGGTCTTTTTCCCATGTGCACAGTGCTGCTGGTTGAGCCCGATAACATTCTTCTATTGCCGCATCCCGTCCTTCCTGCCAAATCTGCCTTACCACAATCGCATAGTTGCTGCCAGGTGAGTGGTAGGCCGTCCTGCTGTGCGCACGCTACTAGAGTGACGGCCTTTCGACTGATGAGGCAAAACATGCTTCCGGTGGCTTACAGCACACCCACTCGAGCACCAACACCCTTACTCCTTTGTGCCAGTATGCACACAAACGATGCTGTAGACTGCAATGATCCCCTGAATGGAGCCACAGCTCCTCTACGGAACGCAACCATAACAACCCTTAGCATGCAATCCTCCAACAATGATTCACAAAATGCCAAGAAATGGAATGGATCAACTTCTGAGAATAATGGTAATTCGGCTTTAAACCACTGACTATGTATTTCTCAACTTGACCCTCAGAGATCAATAATTTCGGCCTTCCTCGAATTCTTCATCAATTTGCAATTAAAATTAAAACCCTGTAGGCAGAGCCAAGTTTGATGCTCCGATACCACTTTAATATCCCCAAATGGGATATTTTACTAAATTTGCATGAATTTACTTAAACCCAAAATTATGCCGTAAAATCAACATGCATTTAACAGAAGATTGCCATGTAAAATAAAAACACATAAAACACTGCAATCCAATACCACATAGAACAGGAAGAATCTCAACTTTTATTATAAATAATAAAAGGGGTTACATATAGATCTGACCCAAAAAGAGCTGAGATGGAGAACTGGCCAACAATATAATCTGCTGCACTGCTACACTGCGATGGCCTCCAAAATTGAACTGTTGCACTCTCCCTCCGGCAAAAGCTACCACTGAATCCACTGAAGCACCTATTGAAGATCTGAATGATCTTCACTCCAATATCTCTGAAGCTCTGCGAAACTTCTGAGTGAAGTCTCCTCAAGAGAGTTGGGTTTTCGTCCAACACTCACAAATCACCCAAGGGTTTCCGTCCTGGGGCTACAGCTGAAGTAGAGAACCGCGTCTCACACCTCTCATACAATAAAATGATATGATCTAAAGATATCTCTCAATGGCCTCCTCCCTTTCTTTTATAGAACTCTTGGACCTTCTAGAGCATTATTTTATTAATGGAGCACTTTTCCCTCTTATTAAAATATTCCTTTTTAATGCAGAAAAGGGTAAATCAGCTACCACGCCTCCTTCGGTCACTGAAACCCATGTCCAACTGTCCCACCATGTAAGTATCCTCGTCCCGGTTCCAATGAGCTATTACACTAAGGTGTTCCATCATGAATTCCTCCCGAAATGCCACCTTGAGCATAATCAGCTGACTTAAGCCTAGAAATAACTCAAATTTCCGAAAGTTGTCGGAATAAACCGGAACGAAAGCCAAACTACTCGGATGATGGAATATATCAAGCGAATGCCACCAGACACCATGGAAACTCTTCAAAAATCCTCCAAAAATCCCCTGGCCCCACTGATGACACCAACCTATACCTGTGACCGGTCTGCTCCTAACTCTGGAAGTCCACCCTAGCCCTGTCATAGGTGACACCAAAAAAGAGATTATTACATGAACACATTTGTTACCTATTGGAATTGCAGCCTCGGACTTATTCTCTCTGACTGTCACAAACCTGTGTTAGGGAAGCCTCAGATCAGTGAAAAAGAGCTCTGTCAGCCTCAACAATTAGACCCTGTCACACATTTGTAGCCTTGGTTGAAGAAGCTCGGACTGCAGACTCCTGTTGACTTAGAACACTGATTAACCTGTGGTAACAAAAGAAACTCGGACCTTCTTATGTGGTGCAACAGTGAATAATCTATTTCGGATCCTTAACTACAGCGAGGACAGTCTTGTGAAGGACTCAATGAAAGCTTGTATTTCTGTGAATGCACCAATAGTCAAAGCTTGAAGCCTTAAACTGGAACAGTGGACACAGTCCTGTACCTCAAGAATTGGACAGTCACCATTATAGCTTAATTTTGAGAAGCAGTTCGTGAAACTTTAAAGAGACCTTGTGGAGCAAAACCTTAGAGGCATTCTTGAAGTACCATTGGAGAATTTGGGATCTCTTGCAGGTACGCACCTTGTAGAAAATATTGTTGAAGAACTAGAGCTGCCTTGAAGAAATGCTTGAAGTGGCTCAAAAGCCTTGTATATTGACTTAAGGATTTGTGGAGCATATCTTGAAGATTTGCATTGGAGACTTGTTGAGAAAAAAATCTCTGAAGTAGAGTATAGGAGAATATCCTTTGAAGCAAGCATCAAGACATCTTGGAGCACCTATTAAAGAACCTGTGGAAGTATATCTTGTTGGGCAAGTATTGTTGAAGACATTTGAAGGACTTCTAAGACACCCTTGGAGACATCCTTGAAAAACATGATGCATTGTTGATGTCATCATGAGGTGACTTGGAGAAATTGTTTGGGTACGATGAAGAGCAGTGGTGACACCTTCTAAGAAGAAAAGGTTGTCATTGATGACGTGATGTGTAGACTACTGTGAAGGGTAAGCTGAAGATTGTCAAGGCTCGTTGAAGAATACATTGGGAGCCGTGAAGTATAACCAAATATATCTTGACGAAATGAAGCAGGAGGTTGGAGCCTCATAGAGACAAGGTTGGTGCCTTAGAAGATAGGGTTGGAGCCCTAGAGGATTGGAGTCCTCAAGAAACCAGGTCGGAGCCTGTACCAGAGATAGGGTTGGAGCCCTAGAGGTTGGTGCCTCAAATTGACCAGGTTGGAGCCTTGGAAAGACCAAGTCCGTGCTTGGCACAATATAGGTTGGAGCCTGGAAGATTGGAGTCTTCATCTAGGGTTGGAGCCCTAAATCATAATTGTACTTTACTTATTGTAAAGAAGAAATTAATAAAAGTATTTATTTCATCATTGTTCATTTTGTGTTCTAAATATAAGTGATCTAATTGGTAAAGTTATCAATTGAAAAGAAATATTGATTCACCCCCATCTCAGTATTTCCAACAATCCACACATCAAAATTCATCCATCATCAAAAAATATCCACCAAGGAAAAAATGTGAAATTCTCTGGTGAGAGAGAGATCCCAATCCAAGTTAGGATACAAATGAATCCATCTAGCTCCTATTTATGCACCAATTAGGAGTTCAATTTACCTAATGGGCCTACATTAGCCCCTAAAAATAAAATAATGTGCAAATAAACTAACCTTTTGTGACAAGCCCACCAAACTAGCTCACAAATGAAATAATAAGCCTCTCAAGAGGTCAAATAATAATCTATGCATGTCGTAGGTCCCTCCAAGAGGCATGATGAAGTCCATAAGTGCCATAATGATGAATAAAATCATCAAAAGTGATGGACAAGGGAGTGGACCGTTGTTCTCCAAACAATAAATCTGTGGTGCTCCCAGTGGGTGTGGGGGCACACCACTAATATCATGGGTCTCCATATGAGTCGAAGATGCCTGTAAACCATCTGTAAGGGCTCAGATGATGGAATGAATGTTGCCATGTCATTGTACAAGTCTTGGGACACCTGCCAAGTGTGTGGTGCACCTGTGGGGCCAGCTAGGCATAATGTACCAAATGCATCTTCTTCATCCAAGAGGCGGATCTCTAGCAATCTCTATACATCTCTGGGATCCATGGAGTGTTGTCTACTGTTGTGGAGGCCCATGGCTCTCTATACACACCCTATATGTGCCAGTGTAGCCCTCTAGAGGGTTAGGACCTCGTATAGGGAGACCAAACCCAAATGGACACAATCTGCAATCGTGCATAAGATCCAATGCGTCCCCTAGCCTTCCAATACAACAAGTCATTAAAATAATTGGATAAAATAGCTTCCATACCATGGATAACAAGTGGACACTTCATAATGGCATGCCCTTCCATAGTGGGCTTTGGCATGTGCTAATGTTTCCAAGCACCAAAGGGAGTTAGCCAAGTATCTTGTTAGGTGGTTTCTACCTTTAGAGGGGATAGTTGTTGCTTTATGGTAGCATCGGATGTGCTCTAGCCTTGTAACTTTGTATATAGGCTAGGACACATGTATTCCATAAAACCTAGAAATGGTTTTGGAAAATTCCACTTAGAGATGGTTTAATTAAATTAATTAATTGTTTTTTAATGTTTTCTTAAGTCTAAACTTAGGGAAACTGATTAATTAAAGGGTATTAATTAAACTAAGTGTGAATCTTGTAGATGAAGTCATGGATCACCTCCAAGCTAATCTTAGCCCTTGATTATGTTTTAATCTTGGTCGTTGAAGGTTTAACAGAAGAATATAAGGAGGGTGAGGGGCCTATGGAAAATACATTGTGACACTTGAGCCATTGAGCATTTTTGAATTTATGTGAGGAGACACAACTTTTGATCAAGGATCAAATCACTAGGAGCAGAAGCAAAGATTGGTCAGTTGGACCAAGAATCCATTTCAGAGTGAGACAACATTTACGCAAAAGAGAGACAGCGCAATTTTCTGAAGAGGTGACGCAGTTCCTACAGAGAATCATGCAGAACCAGCGCAGTGTCTCTTGGAGTCAGTGCAAAGATAGCTAGAGGTTGGGGTTTCTAGGCCAGGAGGGCCAAAATCCAGCCCTAGATAAGCTAGATCAGTTGCAGAGCAAGGTGACGCAGTCCCTCCAACTTGCCGACACAGGCTTACGCAGATCCAGTGTAGGCAATCACGCAGAGGCAGTGAGGGCTTCAACAACGCTGTTTTTTGATCAGCCGGAGACTTCTAGAGTGAGGTATATCTCACAGTTATTTTTTGCTGTCTAGATTTCTCTGAAGGGTTTGCCAGATGTGGGCACCCTAATTGTATTCAAGATTCTACTGCTTAATAATACAAACCCTCAGTTCTGCCGCACCGGTTTTCCCAAGTTGGGTTTTTTCGGGGACTTAGTCCAAAAACAACTATCACATGTGAATGTTTTTCATTGTATTTTGTTCAGATTGTTTCAGCACTTAGATTTATTTCCACAACATTATTTGTGTAGACTGCTACAAAAATTACTTTGATATTTCACAGTAATGAAATAATTATGTAACATGATAGAAGAAGTGATTCAGATTTGTTGCAGTAGGAATCTGGATCTAGGATTCTTCACATGGTATCAGAGCTTATTCAAGCTGAAGTGCAGGTGAAACACAAGTGAACCAGCAGATCAACGCTGAAGATTCTAGGATCTGTGTAATCAACAGCAGACCCTCCCAGAAAATTACGCTGTCCAGGCCAGGAGGGCATTTCAGTGCAGAAAAGGCTCCCTTTGAGAGAGTTGATAGAGGGGTAAGCTTTTTCAGTTGCAGAAGAGGCAGCGTAGCGGAAGGATGCAGTTACTGCACAGTAGTAAGAGCAGGTGCATAAGCGTTCGAAAATTCTGAAAAACACAGTTGGGGATTTCTTGACCTCAAGGGTTTCTTACTAAAAGAAACTTAGTTTTTTCCCGTGCAACAGCAAAAACAGTGACTTACTCCTCAAGAAGTGCGTAAGTGTCGCTGAGCAAAGGGTTAGAGGAAGATTTCGACAAAGTTGAGGAGATGGCCAGCAATGGACTGCGTGACCAAGATAGATTGGAGGGTGCCTCCAACTATGTTATTTGGAAGTCAAGGATAGAATTTCTCCTTGATGAGCATGATCTAAAAGCCCCATAGACAACGTAGTTGCAGAACCTCTTGATGCAGCACACCTGAGGCAATTCAAGAAGAATATGGCAAGAGCCAAACGGTTGATCCTTGATGGAGTGAAGGATCACATCGTACCTCACATAGCAGCAAAGACCATAGCTAGAGAGATGTGGGTAGGGCTGGAAAAGCTATACCAAGGATCTTCCGAACAACGAAAGATGTACCTTGAAGAGAAGATGGAGAATATCAGGATGAAGAAGGGACAACGTTTTGACTCCTTGTCTCGGATTCAGGAAAACAGAGATCAACTGTCTACAGTAGGATCTACTCCTAGAGACTCAGAGCTAGTAAGGCTCACGCTAAACTCTGTTTCAGAGGATTATCAGGTCTTTGTCCAAAGTATATTGGGCAGAGAAAGACTTCTAGGATGGGAAGCGATGTGGGCAGCATTACAGCAAGAAGAGTTGAGGAGAGATCTCCTAAAAATCCACTTGGAGGATGGCAGTAACAGTTCAAAGATCAAGGAGGAAGAAGATAACACTGCCCTTGCATCAAAAGGGCAACAGAAGCAGAAGAAGAAAGATTTGTACAAGGTCAAGTGCTTTCGGTGTGGAGAAATGGGGCATTATGCCACACAGTGTCCTCTTAAGAAAAAGGATAAAGAGGAAAAGGAAGATCCACAAGCAGGAGCTGGCAAGATTGAGGCAGAAAAAGATTGTGCCAAGTTAGCTCATATTCTGAAAGGAGAGAAGTGGGTTGACTTGGATTTGTAGATCCAGAATCTACAAGGAGGCGGGATCCTTGAGTATTTCCGAACTCTTGGATCACATGTGAGCTACGACAGCCTGGAGACAGTAGCAGGATGGACAATTTCAGCGGAAGATGAGAAGACAGTGCAGTGGCTAGCAGTACTAGAGCTTGATCAACGCAAAGAGGGAGCAACAACATCAACAGTTGAGCAGCAGCAGCGCAGTGCACACTGGTGCAGCGCAGTGCAGAGCAACAAGAGTGCAATATTTTCTGAGAGCTAGTGCAGAAACTAGCTGCAGTCAGTCTTATTTTCCAGTTGCAGATTCTCTTGCCCAAATTTCGAATGTTTTTCTGTTGCAAATAGCAACAGTGCAACAGCAACAATAGATGAGTAGCAACAACAGATGAGCAGCAGCAGCGCAGTGCACAAGTGGTGTAGCGCTGTAATATCCCCAAAGGGAAATAACCAGTAATACACAGAAATATGCCAGACAGATATATAAAACAAAATGCTGGAACCAGGTAATGGAACAAGTACACATAGAATGCCAGAACACTAAGCCATTTTATTAATCTGAGAATACATAGATAGGAATACAAGACAATCAGTATGAGTGCACCTATCCTTGCCCTAGGCAAGTGGAGACCCTCTCAGAACAAATAATGGCTGCAGATAGGGACAGCGTCCTAGCTGGCTGAAGATCTGCTATGAAGAACTGCTGCTGGAATGCACTGGAACTATGAGCTGAAAACTAGAAGATGGCTGATCTCAATCCTCCAAACAAACCCCAGAAAATGTGAAACGGATGCTCCACCACCAATCAAAACCCTCACCAATGAAAACGCTGTCTCTGCTAGTGACAGCGCAGAAGACAGATGAACGCTGGCAAGAAGGGATGAATCCAACCACAAGACCTCCAGATGAGATGATCTACTCCTCAGGGCTGGAAACACTGAAAAACGCTGCCAAAAGCCCTCACAAATACCCTGCTCATTAGATCAGCGTCCTCCCTGACTGGATCTGCGTCCTCTCTGCCCAGATCTGCTGGATCTGAGTCCTCCCTCTCCAGATCTGCGTCCTATCTCTCCAGATCTGCGTCCTCCAAGGCTAGATCTGCTGGATCTGCGTCCTATCTCTCCTGATCTGCGTCCTCCCAGGCTAGATCTGCTGCTATCTCTCCAGATCTGCGTCCTCCAAGGCTAGATCTGCTGCTATCTCTCCAGATCTGCGTCCTCCAAGGCTAGATCTGCTGCTATTTCTCCAGATCTGCGTCCTCCAAGGCTAGATCTGCTGCTATCTCTCCAGATCTGCGCAGTCTCAAGAAGGGGTATCTCCTCTGCCAAATCTCCACCAGAAACTACTGCAATTTACCACTGAAACTGAAGGATGTTGCTCAGAAAATAACCTTACTAGGGCAGGCACTCGAAGTCCCCCGAAGCTAAGGATGATGCTAAGAAAATAACCTTACCAGGGCAGGCACTCGAAGTCCCCCAAGGCTAAGGGTGAGATCTCCGATCGGAGACACTCAGTTTGCACTAAACAGTGCTGCAGACCGACTAAACAACCGGCGTGCTGAAGTAGACAGAAGTCTAGCTCTCAATATCAATATCAAATCATCAATGCCAAATGGAGTGGAAACCCCACCTTTTATAGTGCTAAACTCCCTCCAAAACCTTAACTGCGTCCTTCACCCTCCTTGGCCTGCGCAGTTACCTTAGGGTCAGCGTGAGGCCTCCCCTCATATACGTGTGGACCCCCAAGGCCACCCTTTTAAGTTACAACGTCAATCAACTAGGAAAGCACTTTATTTTATAAAGTGAGATGACCCCTCTTATTTCTCACTTTATTTATTATTTTTAGCTAAAGCGGCAAAATAAAACAAAAATGAAATATTCCAATTAGCAATGCTAATTAGGAATATTACAGTCTCCCCCGGCAAAACGTTGCTTGTCCTCAAGCAACTGAAGTGATGGATGCTGTAAAGTCTGCTCGCTCTCCCAAGTGGCATCCTCATTCGGCAAAAATTGCTTGTTCTCAAGCAATGCTTGAACAAGCCTACTTTCTAGATGATGCTCCCTGCCGATACTGCAAAATGTGCCTGGGTCCCACTGAAACCTCTCTGTCTCCTGCATCACCCTGACATGAAGGGATATCTCAATGCCAGGATCCCAAACTGGCCTCTCATGGTACCAACCAATCAATAGTCCTCCCGGATCCCATCGCCACTGTGGCCAATAATCGCACAAGTCCCACGGCTCGGACTGTGCACCGCCTCTGGCTATGACTAATGCTCTAAGCAGTGAAGACCACCAGCAAGCATCAATGCTCTCGGGCTCCTGCTGTGATGTACCTGTGACTGCATATGCTGCCTCTCCAACTGCATACCAACTCATCACCTCTCTCCAATCCGCGTCCTGACTCAATCCCATGCTGATCCTGCTCTCCTGAAATCGGGATGGAGTGCTGAAGAAATGATGTCCTGTGCTGCCCTGCCAGCTGGAATCTATAACCTCTGTTATGTCCAAGGGTCCCTGCCCGACTGTGCTCCCTACGAATAATACCGTACCATCTAGAGGGTACCAACTCATGATCTCCCGCCAGTCCATCCTAGAAGAAGAATCTGATGTAGCAACGACAACGGTATATGGAACATGCCTGGAATGTTGCCGCCAGCCTGTAATCAACTCCCACTGCTCTACCCTGTCTGTCAATGGAAGCTGCCTGTAGAAGGAAGCCCCTCTCTCTATAATGGGCAAAAGTGGGCAAGGTATGATGCAAGCTCCATCGATGTACTCCTGGAGAGTGCTACCCACTAAAAACGCTGCAGCTCTGCTGACTGCGAGTACATCTATCTGTGCCTCATCCCAGTGTCGACCCAGAGATGGATGCTCCAACATATCCAACAACTCCCGCTGTCTACTAGCCCTCTGCATAACAATCCCATCAACCTCCAACACCTCCAGAGGATATGGATCTGTAACAGCTGTCACCGCACTCGATGTCAATGCAGCTGACTGCTCACCCTGGACACTAGTATATAGCTCCGGTCTACTGTCACCATCCATGCATGACTGCCCTCGCTCCCCAGAAGCGACCTCAACTGATCCTATGGACTCATGTGAAAAGGAGTCCTCACCCTTGCATACAGAAGGAATGCCCTCCTGTTCTACCTCCGCCATCTCATCGGCATCGAACATGCCATCCACCCTCTCGACAAAGTGTCGATACAGTGTCTGGAGCCCAGACACATACTGGGATACTACCTCTGCTGTACCCCGTATCCTCTGCTCATGCATGATCCCGACATGCCCTGAGGGAAAAATGATGCATGTCTCCCTCATGACCTGCTCCCCAAGCGTAGGCTCAATGATGACTGATGCACCACCTCTGAAAGGGATCATCTCATCCCCCAACCTGTGGCTGTCAACTAGCACACCAACCCAGTGCCACTGTTGAGAAGTCTCTCGCCTAGTGTACTGAGTGTCATCCAAATATCTTGGGTGAACCTCGCGTACCTTGCTGCTCACGCCCAAAGTGCCAAAGGTCAAAAACATAATCAACTGTACCTGTGAGTGATGTCGAAGCGAGTCAGGTGTGTGAGTCCCCACAGATACTGCCAAGTATCGCTCCTCTGTCTCTCCATCGATCCTGGTGAACTACTCCCAAAGGTAAGCCTGATGTCCCTACCCATGAGTCTCTCTGGAAGGAATGCTCTAAGTCCCTGCTGTGTAGCACCGTATGCCCTCGCATACCACCGATCATCCATACACTCCTCGACATGCCACTGCACACTGAGGCATACCCCTGAATACTGCTGGATACCCCATGCTACTACTGTACCACCCTGTACCGTCTCGTGCCCTGACTGTGTCCAGAAATCCGTCACTCCCCGCGTGCTCTCAATGTGATGTAGGGCACTTCTACTCCTCAATGTAGTCCCACACACTACGGTACACCACCATGTAGCTCCATGTCTACCAGTAGTCGACTGATCACTGCTAGAGGCTCCCACACATCCATGGATGTGATGTCCTAGAGCTGTGCCTCTACATATCGGACTACCACCAATCGGTATCGTCATGTCCACCGTCGCATCACTATGCCCGCCGACAAATGGATCATCACTGCAAATCCTCCTCGAGGGGTCCGAGAAGTGAATCTCCCTATGGATTAGTAGTGTTACCACCACTACTCGGCTCCGCTGCGTCCTCTGTGCCCCACACAAAGGTGAAGAATCCTTGGCCCCATACAAGGTGCCATCTAGTGGCCTGCCAATGCCACCTCCGACAAGCTCCTGCCAAGGTGTGCTGACCACCCCGTGATCCCGTGTATGAATGTCATGACAAGACAACCTAGGGAGTCTACCCATAAACTGGTTGGCCACTGGAGCTGACCGAAACCGCACATGCTCTACTACTAGGTCAACTGTACTCTCCAAGGCATAGTCAGCCGACCTGCCTAGGAAATGATGGGTGATCCCACCTGGATCCCAATGCCAATCTGGGGTCCTTGTATGCTCAACACCTAGGAACTCCTGCTGAACTGCACCTGGGTCCACCACTATCTCCATAGCTCGCTCCACCGAGTACCAACTCAAAATCTCTCTCCATCCAACCTCAACATATGGATGCTGTACCCTGTGCAACTCTGATCGTCTCATACCACAATCCAAGTCAACATATGAGATCTGACTAGGTGGCTCTGCCTCTCTCTCTCCAACGGGAAGAGATGACCCAACAACACTGCCAGTCCCATCCATGCATACCTGAAGGGGAATGATCTGACGCTCCAATGTGCCCTCTGGTTGTACCATCAGGGAATCCAGCTGTTCCCCAATGTGGACCAACTTGGCCGCCGACTTGGCACAAGTCGCTCTCATACCCTCCAGCTCCTGGTCCTGCAACAAAACGGTCTCCCGTACTGACGCGGCCTTCTCCCTCAAAACTCGAAGGTCCGTCCGAAGCCGATGATACCGCTGTCTGCGATCATCGCCCAATACCTCTGTATCCCCTAGTGCCTCATCGATAGTGGATATATCTCCCGATACCTCACCCATCTGTCGTGTGCCGCTACCACCCGAAGACTCGGACATGGCTCCAGTCATCACCTCAGTGGATGGCTCTACCGGGGTAGGCTCTACCTCCTCCACTACGATATCAACCGGCACGGTCAAGGAGGTCTCTAAGGATGGTGAGTCCTGTGTCACACTAGGTGTATCCTCGAACTCCCTGCAATCCTGTGTGTCCTCATCCTCCAAGTGCGAGGTAACCATTTTAATGGTTTTCCTCTCCGATACTTGGTCAAGCTGGAAAGAGGTATCCAACTTGTCCACCCAAGCTTCTTCTGAGCGCCTGGATGACCTGTCAAGTGTCGGTATATGGAATCTGTCCACTGTGCGCTGTAAGTCCCTATCATGTGAGTGCTTGTTCCCTCTGTGAAAGTTGTGAGGTCTACTATCACGCTGGAGCTGAACATAATCTCTACTAGCTGTGCGGTGGTAGTCTCCACCATGATGATGCCGGTGCCCCCGGTGATGATCACGGAGTCTAATGCCATACTGGATCTGGACATATTTTCTGAACGAGAGAGCCTCCATGAACGCTGGTCCAAAAGCCTGGTACTCTGCAAAAATGTCAGCCATCCGAGCCGGATCCATCTCTCGCTGTGCTGCTGTCCCTGCGTCCTCTGGCAAGAAGGTAGGCATGGTAGGGCGTGTGGGTGTATGTGATGCCATATGCTGAGTGGCATCATGCTCCCGCAAATGATGGGACGTGCCTGACCCCTCACCAATCCGAAATCCCCTTAGGGTTTCCCGCTGCCTAACCTCCAGCGCAGTGAGTCTCTGTGACACTTCCTGTATGTATTGGAATGCCTCTCTATACCAATCACCACCTGCCATTGGCATTTTCTGCTAGGTGCCTACAGGCTCCTCAGAAACTGCACGGCTGCTGCAAAACCATACTGCTGCTTAACTTCGACCTCCGATTTAACCACTGAAAACTACTCAGAAAATTCCAAGAATTTGGGAAGGTGATCCTTGTCCAAAACCCAGAAAAACCCAGAAAGCATTTCTTCTAATTCCAAACTTCAAAATTTGACCCTTTATATTTGGCCCTTTTTCCAATTGCGTTTTTGGTACTGCACTGCTATTGCTCTCCAAAATTCTAGCAAACTCTTTCCCAATGTCATAGACCACAGGCTGAGCCAGAATTATGCTCTGATACCACTGTAATATCCCCAAAGGGAAATAACCAGTAATACACAGAAATATGCCAGACAGATATATAAAACAAAATGCTGGAACCAGGTAATGGAACAAGTACACATAGAATGCCAGAACACTAAGCCATTTTATTAATCTGAGAATACATAGATAGGAATACAAGACAATCAGAATGAGTGCACCTATCCTTGCCCTAGGCAAGTGGAGACCCTCTCAGAACAAATAATGGCTGCAAATAAGGACAGCGTCCTAGCTGGCTGAAGAATCTGCTATGAAGAACTGCTGCTGCAATGCACTGGAACTATAAGCTGGAAACTAGAAGGATGGCTGATCTCAAACCTCCAGACAAACCCCAGAAAATGTGAAACTGATGCTCCACCACCAATCAAGCCCTCACCAGTGAAAACGCTGTCTCTGCTAGTGACAGCGCAGAAGACAGATGAAATGCTGGCAAGAAGGGGTGAATCCAACCACAAGTCCTCCAGATGAGATGACCAACTCCTCAGGGCTGGAAACAATGAAAAACGCTGCCAAAACCCCTCACAAATACCCTGCTCATTAGATCAGCGTCCTCCCTGACTGGATCTGCGTCCTCTCTGCCCAGATCTGCTGGATCTGAGTCCTCCCTCTCCAGATCTGCGTCCTATCTCTCCAGATCTGCGTCCTCCAAGGCTAGATCTGCTGGATCTGCATCCTATCTCTCCTGATCTGCGTCCTCCCAGGCTAGATCTGCTGCTATCTCTCCAGATCTGCATCCTATCTCTCCAGATCTGCGTCCTCCAAGGCTAGATCTGCTGCTATTACTCCAGATCTGCGTCCTCCAAGGCTAGATCTGCTGCTATTTCTCCAGATCTGCGTCCTCCAAGGCTAGACCTGCTGCTATCTCTCCAGATCTGCGCAGTCTCAAGAAGGGGTATCTCCTCTGCCAAATCTCCACCAGAAACTACTGCAATTTACCACTGAAACTGAAGGATGTTGCTCAGAAAATAACCTTACTAGGGCAGGCACTCGAAGTCCCCCGAAGCTAAGGATGATGCTAAGAAAATAACCTTACCAGGGCAGGCACTCGAAGTCCCCCGAGGCTAAGGGTGAGATCTCCGATCGGAGACACTCAGTTTGCACTAAACAGTGTTGCAGACCGACTAAACAACCGGCGTGCTGAAGTAGACAGAAGTCTAGCTCTCAATATCAATATCAAATCATCAATGCCAAATGGAGTGGAAACCCCACCTTTTATAGTGCGAAACTCCCTCCAAAACCTTAACTGCGTCCTTCACCCTCCTTGGCCTGCGCAGTTACCTTAGGGTCAGCGTGAGGCCTCCCCTCATATACGTGTGGACCCCCAAGGCCACCCTTTTAAGTTACAACGTCAATCAACTAGGAAAGCACTTTATTTTATAAAGTGAGATGACCCCTCTTATTTCTCACTTTATTTATTATTTTTAGCTAAAGCGGCAAAATAAAACAAAAATGAAATATTCCAATTAGCAATGCTAATTAGGAATATTACAAGCGCAGTGCAGAGTAGTGCTCACACAGTACAGAGCAGTGCAGCAACATGGTTGCAGAATTCAGAGGGAGTTGCAGTACAGTGGCAGTTGGCTGCAGCATGCAGAGTCAACAGCAGTACAGTTGTAGCATACCTCTTGTGTAGTGTTGGTGAGCAGCGTCATCAGCACAACAACAGATGTTCCAGAAGTCAGAGCAACACATTGAGTTGTTTTTGCTAGAGAAATTTCCTCGCTAAGAGGGAGTGTTGATTTATGGTAGCATTGGATGTGCTCTAGCCTTGTAACTTTGTATATAGGCTAGGACACATGTATTCCATAAAACCTAGAAATGGTTTTGGAAAATTCCACTTAGAGATGGTTTAATTAAATTAATTAATCGTTTTTTAATGTTTTCCTAAGTCTAAACTTAGAGAAACTGATTAATTAAAGGCTATTAATTAAACTAAGTGTGAATCTTTTAGATAAAGTTATGGATCACTTCCAAGTTAATCTTAGCACTTGATTATGTTTTAATCTTGGCAGTTGAAGGTTCAACGGAAGAATATAAGGAGGGTGAGGGGCCTATGGAAAATACATTGTGACACTTAAGCCATTGAGCATTTTCGAATTTGTGTGAGGAGACACAGCGTTTGATCAAGGATCAAATCACTAGGGCAGGGTTTGCTAAGTGATTATGATTTAGTGGTCAGATCCAGAGAGGGGTAGAAGCAGAGATTGGTTACTTGGACCAAGAATACATTTCAGAGTGAGATAGCATTTACACAGAAGAGAGACAACGTAGTTTTCTAAAGAGGTGATGCAGTTCCTGCAGAGAATCATGCAGAAGCAACGCAGTGTCTCTTGGAGTCAGTTCGGAGATAGCTAGAGGTTGGGGTTTCCAGGCCAGGAGGGCCAAATTCCAGCCCTAGATCAGCTAGATCAGTTGCAGAGCAAGGTGACGCAGTTCCTCCAACTTGCCCACACAGGCTTACATAGATCTAGCGTAGGCAATCACGCAGAGGCAGTGAGGGCTTCATCAACGTTGTTTTTTGATCAGCCGAAGACTTGTATAGTGAGGTATATCTCACAATTATTTTTTGTTGTCTAGATTTCTCTAAAGTGTTTGCCAGATGTGGGCACCCTAGTTGTATTCAAGATTCTGCTGCTTAATAATACAAACCCTCAGATTTGCTGGATCGGTTTTCCCAAGTTGGGTTTTTCCGGAGACTTAGTCCAAAGACAACTGTGTCACATGTGGATGTTTTTCATTGTATTTTGTTCAGATTGTTTCAACACTTAGATTTATTTCCGCAACATTATTTGTGTAGATTGCTACAGAAATTACTTTGATATTTCACAGTAATGAAATAATTATGTAACATAATAGAAGAAGTAATTCAGATTTGTTGCAGTAGGAATCCGGATCTAGGATTCTTCACAATAGTATGTCCAAGGTACATCCCTCAAATGGTGGTGGCATGTGTTAAAGAGGTGAAATGGAATAGGGGCAATCTCGGGCCACATATCGGGGCACAAGGGTTGCTAGAAAAAGGGAAGCCCACACCAGGGTATATAATGTGTAGGAGGGACCAATCGTGGTACATGAGGTGCCTCGACCTTGATTTTTCCACCTTTCTTTATATGCCTTTTTCCTTTTATGATTTTTCTTTGATTAATTGCTCGAGGCTCAAGGGAAAAAGCATGATGTGTAAGATATAACAATTATTACCTGCTTTTTGGTACGACGGTTTATTGCCCTCCAAGGGTTGGGACAATCATGGGTTCCTGAATGATAAAGGAGGCTCATCTAGGGCCTATGGAACCAAGGTGATTTCCATGGGTATGGGGTAGAGCTCATGTATTGGCTTTTGCTTACGTGCTAATTATGTTTGTCTCGACCATCTTTCACATTTTGTGGTATTTTCCTATTGAATGTGGCCATTTATACTTTTACTTTTCTTCTAGCTTCTTCAACCTCCTAGGCATCGTTCCAAGCCTGACCCAAGGTGGAGGCAAGGGAATGGGGAGGCCAACGCTATGTGGACCCAAAGAGGCAATGTGGACCCAGGTGGGAGAAATGATGAGTGGGGGTATAGTGAATGGAAGGGAAGTAGTATATGTGGATAAGGGTGCGGGACCACGCAACCAAAGTCGGGGTTTCCCAAGTAGTACCACCCTAAAACCAAATGGTCAGTAAAGCAAATCCCACGGGACTAAAATCCAAAGGTAACACCCCATATGAGGTCAAGGGGACAAAAGAACAAATTAAGTCCACTCTTTCCGCCAAATCCCCCCATTAATCTATGCCCATAAGTGTCCATGATAAGCAAACCCAATACTCAATTACCAAATGACAAGACATACCTTTAGGTTCGGGAGGCCCACCGTCAAACATACAATCAATATAGATGGGTGAGGGACCACATGGCTGGCTCAGGTGGCGGAGAAATGGCACAACAAGCTAGTTGAGTGCTACAAGGAGCTGCTGGCTGTCGGTTGAGGTCCATCATGGAGAAAAAAATTCTGCTAGGGATATCACCCATGAAGTGGTGGGTAACAAGTCCTTTTACCCCTCATGTCAGTAGGGGTACACATATTTTTGCAGTACATTTCACACCATTGTAAGGCCAAGGTCACAAGTTAAAGCTTTGTAACAAACATGTGATGCCCTATATTAGGTGTCCTAGACCTTGTGTTTGCTTGGACCATGGCCAATCTCTTTGGGTTCATCTTTGGCTCCTTTTGTTAACTTTTTAGATGTTCTAGCTTAGTTATCAGACTAGGCTAAGTTGACTGGGAATCATCGATTTGACTAGACTAGACCCCTAAAATGAGTCAGTTTCACTAGGTTGAGTTAGTTTGGTTCAAAATTGGCCAAGTTCAGTCATGTTGGTTGGACCTAGTTTAAGCTAGTGAGTTCTAGAAAAATTCTTCTAGATTTGGCAAGTCAAACTCAGGTTATAACTCAGTTCACGTATCAAGTGACATTGATTTTATTTCCATTGACGTGGACGATGTTGATGCAACCTCTAAGTAGATCACACTAATCAAGGCCATGAGGCTCAAGAGTTGTTATTTTCAAGGGATATGATGTAAAGTGGTTGGAGAAGACCATTGAGAAAGGAGAAGGGGAAATAGGGTCTTCTGTTGACACCCATCCCTAGGTAGGAGTTTGTTTTATTTACTATGTTTTATCATATGTTGTCATATGATTTCAGATTTGACCCTTGACATTGGACGGATTGAAATTTGTTCATTTTTGTTCATAACTTCATGCAATGGTCCATGGTGCTTTTGATGTATGTTGATATGATCATATGATATACATTTGGACATGCCATTTGTGCATTATATTCAGTGTTATGATGTTATATTTCATGTTTAATCTAAATTAAATGCAAAGAAAAAAATCATGAAAAACTACCTTTTTTTGTATTTTTCTATATGCCAGGTCATTGTCGGGTTCTTTGCTGAGTCTTGAGTCATGTTGGACTAGTGGGCAAAATTAGTTGCCGAGCCTATTCGAGTTTGGTAACTAGTTATTGAAGTCCTTATATTGATTAAGTCTCTTACTGCTCAACTTCTTCCTCCCAAACATGTCCAAGGTGCCCAAAGAAACTTTGTTAGTTTTGAAGCACCAAATACTATCACTAACGATTGTAATGCCCCTTCTACAACCCAAATTGTTTCCTTTCATATTTTTAGTAATAATTATATTAATGTCCAGCTGTAGGCAGATACAGCTAATTGGACTGCTTCATTACACCGTTATATTCCATTTGTGTAGACATAGAAGGGACATGACCTTCTGCATCATCTGAGAAAGTAAAGCTAAGAACTAATTTGTCAGAAAGATAAATATACAAGTGAAGATTCAAAGACAAAGTAATGAGGTTCCTGGAAGGAGGACACACAGACACATGTATTAAGAAACATTATTCAACTGGAGTGCGCCCCAACATATAAGTTGTAACCTCAAGCTAGAAGATCACTAGATCTGTCTCTTTCAGACTCCATCAAAGGCCTTGATGCACAGATTGAGAATATGGGAGTAAAATGGATAAAAGTTGAATAATATCAGCCATGTATAAATAATGAACTGAATTTCTGACTTGGATTCGAGTGGTAGACACAACCTCATGAATGCAAATTTCAATTTTGCATAAGGAGGCCGTACTATCTGTTTTTCTGTTTAGAGATGAATATTGGCATAAAAATAAGAAACATGTGGCTTTATGTTTGCCTGTGATTAGAATAAAAGTTACTTTTGTTGTTCACAGCTTCGATTTATCCCAATCCTTGACGGACAAGCTGTTCTATTTTCATTTGAATCAACTCCAGAAGTCAGGATCGGGGTTGCCTTTGGAAGTGGAAGTCAAACACTCCCTGCAACAGAGCTACCTGGTGTTTCATCCTGGCTGGTAAGTTCTTTTGCCTTCTTGTTTTTCAATTCAAACTTCAAAGATGAAAGAAAACATATTGGAAGATGCATAACATATCTATTGACCATTCGTGGATTGTGTTTCTTAAGGAAATATTGGTTGTAAATTTAGAGATCGGTTTCATTTTTTTCAGGAAAAGCTCTTCACTGAGACCTTGATAAGAACAATGGTTGAACCTCGACGTAAATGCCTTCCTCTGCCATCTTCAAATTTGAAGAAAAGTGCTATTGGTGGGATACTTTCAGTTACAGTGGTTTCGGCCAGTAATGTTGTTAGGTCAAATACAAAAGGAGCTACTTTAGAGAGACGATTAAATCCACATGGAGGCAGTTATTCAAATGGAAATGGAAGTGTGAAAATGTTAAACACATTTGTAGAAGTGGAACTTGGAGATCTAATGAGGAGAACTAAAACATGCCAAGGTTCATCCCCAACATGGGGTAATACATTCAATATGGTTTTGCATGAAAACACAGGCACCCTAAACCTAAATCTTTATGAACAAGGTTCAAGCAATGTCAAATATGATTATTTGGCCAGCTGTGAAATCAAGGTTAGCGTTTTATTTGAAATAAGGCTCACAATCCTTGAGATAAACTTATTCAGATAGTGTGCAGTGTTGAAAATACTGTATGATTATTTTTTTTCTACTTCTGTTCTGTTGAACTCCATGTTATTATATAATACAGGAGTGCTCTGACCTTGTGCTTGATTTGATGCATCAACATTTCAAACAGTTTACAAAATACATTTTGATATCTCTTTTGTATATAGATGAATTATGTTGATGATGACTCCACTATATTTTGGGCGATTGGAAGGGATTCAAGTGTGTTGGCTGCACGTGTTGAATATTGTGGAAAGGAAGTGTCGATGGTTGTCCCCTTTGAGGGCACAGATTCAGCAGAGGTGTCCTCCTTTACTTTACTAAAACAAACTTGTCATGCTTTATTTTGCCCTTTTATCATCTTAGATCACAAGTTTTATTTAAATTTTCTTAATAAAAGGATATCATTTATAGAGGCAAACTATAGTCTCCAAGATTGACAGCTTTCTCCCACAACTTGCAAAGGTATAAAGAAATGGCATAATGGCTTACAAAGATGTCAACGATGAAAGTTATATGCCAGAAGGTTGAAAAAGATGCACTCAATCAGTACCTTCACATCACAAGTCCACTAATTTCCAATGCCTTGTAATTCAAGAAATACCTAGAAAATTGGATTCAAATTTCAGTGGTCCATGAAGGTATTTGAAGGGTTGTTATTACCCAGCTGGGTCAATTTTGCAATATGGTCTTTCTATGTGAATTGAACTGGGAAGAATTTCACAAAAAAACCTTCCAGTGGGAAAAATTGTGTCTTTATTGGCAACAAACGCACTACATCCTTTAGTAAGACTGTCATTATTTGTCATCTTCTTTTTTCACCATGAACTTGCCCTGTTTGCTATCCTTTTTCTCCACATCAAATCACTCACCTTTTATCACGGACATCTGAAAAGATGTCTTGGTCCCAGAGTCCAGACACTTTGATTTTGATAGAACTCAGTCTGCCTGCTGTTGGGAAGCAGAGAATCAGTCAAAGGTACTTACCTCCAAATTTGTAATTGTTATTTGACGGGTCATCTTAAAATTTTAATGGTCTTGAAGTCACCCTTTTGGACAATGATTGTGGTTTTATATGAAGTCAGTAATTGCACTGTCAGAGCTTTATTTTATTTTGGCTTATGTAATTCCTTCTACCAAAGTGATTGTTTCATGGGTCACCCTCATAAGCTGATAACTCATTCACCAATTGCTGAGTACAATGCACCCCTGATGCTGCATTCTAAAACTCATTGGTTTTCATTCTTGAAAAAGCAGATTATTTGGAGAGCACTCATGATATCTTTCAGGAGATGGCAAGGAATGGTCTTGTAAATGTCACAACAGGCAATACCTTGATTCATTTTGTTCGTGAACGTTTGCAAGAAAATAAGGCCTTCAAGATTTTTCATGAAATAGAGGAGGCCAGCTGCAATCCTGACTTTCAAGCCATTTTAAAAAAAATTTCTGTATGCTGAAGAGGATAGAGATACTTACTTATCTGGTAGAAGGTATGCTTGGGAAGGATTGTAGGCCTTGTTGCCTCAAAATCCGGCAGGTCTTGTGAGGGGAGCTCACAAGGCAAAAACTAGACAAAGGGACAACAATGAGGTGTGGCCCACTGTCACTATGGCCATTACGTTCTGCTCTTTTGTGGATTGTCATCACTAGGGAGGCTTCCTTTTAGTATGTCACCTATGAGAGATTTGCTAAGTCCAAGGAATAAGGTGACATGATAGGCTTATAGAGGACAACTCTTCCTAGGGAGAAGGCTCAAGCAAGATAAAGGAAATTCACATCTTCCAATGTAGCCTATAAGGGCACAAATGATCTAGGGCTTGATGAATAGCAAGCCTAATGGATTAACCTAGAATCACAAGACCAAGAAAATGCTTCCAATTTCCAAGAAATGAATATTAGCAACCAATGGGATAAGAATCCTTCATCAAGCCCCAAGTTGAAGCTTAGGCCAAACTAGGGATTTTGTAGGGAAAGATCTACCTGTTACCACTCAAACCAATAGGGGACCAAAAGGGGGTTCCTAGGAGGGAAACTGCTAGGTTAAGTGCAATGATGAAGACTTAGCCCACTATCACCACAACTAAGGTTCCCTGCTCTTTACGGACTTTCACCGATGGGAGGAGACCCAATGATTTAGGAAGTTACTTATAAGGGATGTATCAACAAATATAAGGGAAGTGACCCCTTAGACCCTTTCCCTAAGATAGAATGGAAGATAGAGCTTGCTTGCTCTTTAAGCAAGAGTCTTGGTTTTATAGGGAGAGGGGATGATGATTTGATGTTTGAGGGAGAGGAATATGGCTTGTAAAGAAGTTCCCCAATCGCTAAAATCCCTTTGAAACTTGGATTCCCGGGTAGTCCTTGATAAATAGTCTTTGGTGAGGATTGGGACCACACGAGACCAAGTGGATCCAATCCAGGTTAGGGGATGGATTTTGGCAACCAATGATGTTCTTAACTTGGCCAAGGTGAGGTGAAAAGATCAAACATGAATTTTCACCCAAAGGTGTCAAATTGATCCTATTAGGTACTAGCCTTGGGAACACCAGGGCAAAACATGATCCTAGAGCTAGGTCGGGGATATCCCAAGATTCCACCGTCAAATTTGCTTCAAATTCAGAGGAGAGCTAGGGGACCCACCAACACAGTTTATCTAAGAGATCGAAGTTTTCTTGTGGTCAGTTTCCCGAGAAATTGATGCCCTAGGTGACCTAATGAGGCTAGACCTACGAAAAAAGGGAAAAATGTAAAAAATAGGGTTGAAATGATCACCCTTTGAGGGACCAGTGCCTGATTTCACTTGGGGATATGGAGTCAAGGAGAATGATGAAGGTGGATTTTGTTTCTTGCTCGAGGCTCCAAAAGTCATCTTCATCCAAAGTTAGAGGAAAGAGAAGAAAAGTGACTTTTAAGCATTTATACTTCATACAAACGGTGCAGGCTTATCAAGATAACACGATCTCTAGGAAATTTCATTCATCCAACATGGCCCATACATAGAATAAGCTAAATAGACAAATAATTCCACTTTAAACACATACAACAATTATCCCTAATTATAGCGAAGTTCCAATGTATGCAGCAAAATGAAATATAATGTTAAATTTGCACTTACAATGTTAGAGATTATATCCAACCAACATCACATTTGCAATATAAGAAGCTCCAAGATATTAAGAACCCAATCCATACATCAAGATTCAAAATTCATCCATCATCCAAAAAATATCCTCCAAGGAAAAATGAGAAGTTCTCTAATGAGAGAGAGATCCCAATTCAAGTGATGATACAAATGAATCCATCCAACTCTTATTTATACATCAATTAGGAGTTTGAATTACCTAATGGGCCTACATTAGCCCCTAAAAATAAAATAATGTGCAAATTAACTAACTTTTGGTGACAAGCCCACCAAACTAGCTCACGAATGAAATAATAAGCATCTCAGGAGGTCAAATAATAATCTATGCATGTCGTAGGGCCCTCCAAGAGGCCTTATGAGGTCCATGAGTGCCATAATGATGAATACAATCCTCAAACGTGACGGAAAAGGGGGTGGCCCCTTGTTCTCCAAACAATAAACTTGTGGTGCTCCCAGTGGGTGTGGGGGCACACAATGGCCTCATGGGTCTCCAAATGAGTCGAAGCTGCCTGTAGATCATATGTAAGGGCTCAAATGATGGAATGAATATTTCCATTTCATCGTACAAGTCCTGGGACACCTTCCAAGTGTGTGGTGCACCTGTGGGGCCATCGGGGCATAATGTACCAAGTCCATCTTCCTCGTCCAAAAGTTGGACCTCTAGCCATCTTTGAACATCTCTGGGGATCCATGGATTGCTGTCTATTGCTGTGGAGGCCCATGGCTCTCTACACACACCCTGTATGTGCCAATGTAGCCCACTGGAAGGTAAGGACCCCATATAGGGAGACCAAACCCAAATGGACACCATCTACAATTCTGCATAAGACCCAATGCGTCCCCTAGCCTTCCAGTGCAACAAGTCATTAAAGTAATCGTGTAAAAGGGTTTACAAACTATGGAAAACAAGTGGATACTTCATAATGGCATGCCCTTGCATAGTGGGCTTTAGCATGTGCTAATGTCTCCAAGCTCTAAGGGGGGTTATCTAGGTACCTTATTAGGTGGTTTCTACCTTTAGAGGGGATAGTAGGTCCAAGGTACATCCCTCAAATGGTGGTGGTATGTGACAAAGAGGTGAAATGGAATAGGGAATAAGGGGGGCAATCCTGGGCCACATATTGAGGCACACAAGTGGCTAGAGAAAGGGAAGCCCACACTTGGGTGTATAATATGTAGGAGGGAGCAATCGTGGTACATGAGGTGCCCCGACCTTGATTTTTCCACCCTTCTTTATATTCCTTTTTCCTTTTATGATTTTTCTTTGATTAACTACTCTGGGCTCAAAGGACAAGAGCATGATGTGTAAGATATGACAATGATTACCCCCTTTTTAGTAGGGCGGTTCATTGCTCATCTAGGGCCTATGGAACTAGGGTGCTGCCCATGGGTATGCGTTAAAGATCATGTATTGGCTTTTACCCATGTACTATTTATGTTTGCCCTAGCCATCTTTTGCATTTTGTGGTACATTTTCCTATTGAATGTGGCCATTTATGCTTTTACTTTTCTTTTAGCTGCTTCAAACTCCTAGGCATCGTTCTAAGCTTGACCCAAGGTGGGGGCAAGGGAATGGGGAGGCCAACGCTATGTGGACCCAGAGAGGCAATGTGGACCCAGGTGGGAGAAATGATGAATGGGGGTATAGTGAATGGAAGGGGAGTAGTATATGTGGATAAGGGAGTGAGACCACGAAACCAAAGTCGGGGTTTCCCAAATAGTACCACCCTAAAACCAAATGGTTAGTAAAGGAGATCCAACGGGACTAAAATCCAAGGGTAACACCCAAAAAGAGGTCAAGGGGACATAAGCACAAACTGAGCCCACTCTTTCCGCCAAATCCTCCCATTAATCCATGTCTAGAAGTGTCCATGATAAGCAAACCCAATACTCAATTACCTAATGACAAGACATACCTTTAGGTTCGGGAGGCCCACCTTCAAACATACGATCAATACAGATGGTTGAGGGAACACATGGCTGGCTCAGGAGGCGGAGAAATGGCATAAGGAGCTAGCTGAGGGCTACAAGGGGCTACTAGTTGTCGGCTGAGGTCCATCATGGAGAAAAAATTTCAACTAAGGATATCACCCACGAAGTGGTGGGTAACACTACCTAGAGCAAAAGAATTTGGCCTTGAAATGGATGAATTAGCCACTAAAAGGGGCTGATCTTGAGCCAACCTGTAATTTTCCTAAACGGAAATTAACAGTAAATACCAAAGAATTGAAGTAGGAACAACAAGATAAATTAAAAGCCACAAACACAAATCAAAACACCAAGATATCCAACACAATAAATTTAGCCATTTTACTAATAAATTGGTTATGAGTACATAGAGTGAGTTGAAATGATAGAACCTGGGTTTGCTATGCAAGTTATGAAAAACCCAAAAGTGAAATCTCTGACCCAGATGATGGAATGACCCAGAACGGGAAAGGCGTACTGCCAAAAATAATCTGTTGTTGGCAACCAATTGAAATGAGGATCTCTGCTCAAGGACTGCTTTGATCAAGATGAAACTCCACCCCTGAACTCCTCTCCAAAAACCCACAAAAACCTGGAAAGGTTTTGGCTCAACTCCAACCAGAGAGGGAGCCCACCAAATGGTGCGAATTGCGTAACTAGCCACTAGTTCATACTATTGAAGAAACTCTGTGCTGAAGCAACCCTCAACCCCTCTACTGAAGAATCCACACATCAGATCAAATCTCCATTCTACTAAGGAAAATCCTTCAGTCTTTCTTCACTTCGAACTAACCCACTCCTATTCTTGTGCAGGCTTGTCCAAAGAGGTCCACACTCTGCCAGAAAAGAAGAACTCGACCCTCAAGAATGGCCCAATACTGACCCTGCAAAATTCCTCCAATATTTCGACACTAAGATGGGAAATGCTCCTACAATTTTCTGCTCACCCAAATCACTGAAGCTAGTCCACTAACTGCTGGTTCGAATTTCCTCTGCATGAAGGAAGTGCGCATTGTTGGTTCAATCTTTTGGAAATGAAGCCTTGTGGAAGCCCCAGAATGGACTCCCCAAATTTCCATTAGGGAGACACTCAAAGTTCTCCGAAATTGGTGTGGAATCTCGCTTGAAATTCCTATCCTCAACTGTTGAGAAATACAAAGTCTGGAAAGTTAATCAATTTATGTTATTATGACATTATCTTGTGATGTTTCATTCTTATTATTCTTTCTTTTGATTTGTCTTTTTCTTATTATCAAGACTAATGCCAAGCAACAAATAAAAAAAGGACACGAGATGTAGGCACGCAATCAGGGCAAAACCCCACTCTAGGGGAAAACACGGCCAAAATTCTTCCTTCAGTAGATTCAAAACAAGATGAGATGACCAAGACCTTCATAGCCTATACTAGAGACTTCCTCCATCAAGTCAACCTTAAATTTTTCTTCTTTAGTTCTTAGTCTTGAGAGTAGTAGCTCTTATCTGTGAGTTTTTGTAGCATCAGATGTGTTCTAACCACAAGATTTGGCATAGAGGCTAGAATACATGTATTCTCCAATACCCAGAAATTGTTTCCCTAGAGATGACTTAATTAAATTAATTAGTCAATTTTGAATATTTCCTAAGTCTAAACTTAGGAAATATGATTAATTAAAAGGAATTAATTAAGTCATGGTGAGAATGTTGTAGAAAGTGCATGGATCGATTTCTAGTTAATCCTAGCCAAGATTTAATCATGGTAGTTGAAGTCTCAATGAAAGATTATAAGAAGAAGTCAATGGGGCTTGAAGAAGATACACCAAATTAGTTGAGTATTCGATTTGCTGGGAAATCAATCTCTAGAGTAGCAACGTTTTTCTGTTGACGATGATTCAGTAAGTCGAACTAGTGAGAGGGGCATAAATAGTGAGGCCGTAGGAAGGTTTCCAGATTTGGTGAATACATTGCAGAGAGGCAGTGATTGCCACAGAGAGGCAGCGTAGAGCTTTGTGAGGAGATTTTGTTTTTGTTGGGGAGCAGGCGAAACTTTGATCCGGAAGCTGGGCAGAGGGTCCAGAGGCTAAGAGAATCAGTCTTCCAGACAACAGCTGTGGAGACAGTAAGAGTAGACATTGTTCCAAGCTTGTGGGACAGAAAAATTACGTAGAATGACACAGTGATTGCACAAAGGGAGCAAGGAGCAGCTCAATTTGAGCTGAGGTCAATGTCGTATCGCCGGTGGAGTGAGAAATTTTCTCACTACTTTTATTGCTAGTCATTTCTCTGTTTTGGATTGCTAGATTTAGCATCCTTAGATTGTATTCAAATTTTCACTACTACATAATAATAAAACCCTTGGCTGCTGCACCGGTTTTCCCGAGTTGGGTTTTTCCAGGGACTTAGTCCAAAAATAATGGTGTCATATTGTATGTGTGCATCTATTCTCCAACGTTTATTTTTCTTCCGTAGTATTTTATTTGTGGGGGTTGCAGTGTATATGTTTTGATATTTGTCGTAGCACACATCAAATAATTTGTTTAATTAATTTACAAATAAAAGAAATATTATTAGTTGTTGTAATAGGATTTGTGTTTATCAAATTTTCATATGGTATCAGAGCGCAGA
Source organism: Pinus albicaulis (assembly GCA_034641835.2). NCBI lineage: Eukaryota > Viridiplantae > Streptophyta > Pinopsida > Pinales > Pinaceae > Pinus > Pinus albicaulis. Next base: position 701,864,543 of record CM076579.1, read on the forward strand.
TAGAAATTCAAAGAGCTTAGTTGCAGAAAGGAAGAGGAGCTTCGTAGAACTGCGTAAGCAGCGGCTTGAAACCCCAGAGGCAGCGCTAATCCTTTGGCCAGGAGGGTCAAATTTTGAGGGAAAATTGATTTTCTCTAAGAGAGCGACATAGAAATATTATTTTCCAGATCGAAGATTACCAAAGATAGAGGGAGCAACATTATATTTCCTTGCAGAGCAGATCTCCAGCTAGACACAGCATTTTGAAGCAGTTGCTAGTGCAAAATAGCGTCAGGAGGAAGAAAGAGCACACACTGAGGGAAATTTTCCTCTGGGGACTTCTAGTCTCAGAAGTTCAATTTCATTTGTAGATCAGCAGTCGTGTTACTCACTCCAGCAGGGAGTGCGTAGAGCCTAGCAATAGCCAAGCAGAAGAGAAGAGGAGTATTTCGACTCATTTTGCTGAGATGTCATGAACAGGGCTGAGAGATCAGGATAGGTTTGATGGAGCATCCAACTATGTGATCTGGAAGGAAAGGATTTCTTGTCTTCTGGATGAGTACAATCTAAAGGCATACATCAATAACGTGGTGGCTATCCCCACATATCCAAATCAACCCAAAGCATACAAGAAGGAGATGGCAAAGGCAAAGAGATTGATTCTCGATGGGGTTCGAGATCATGTAGTATCACAGGGTGGGCAGGATTCTTGAGGAGGTCCACCTCTTGAATCAGTACCTTGCTACGAGAGCCCACAATACACAGTAGCAGGATGGACCAATGACAATTGGTGCAGTCAGATGCTATAGTGACAGATGCAGTGGCTAGTAGCAGTTAGATACTGGAAAAAGCAGTGCAGTTGGCACATTTCAGAGTTGGCAACAGCACAGAGGCTTCAGTGACAATGCAGAGACTAGTAGTAGTCAGGACTCGGGTGATAGATGCATCATACTGAATACAATTGGTTCAGTATCTTGGATAGTTCTAAGTTGCAGCAACAACACATGAGAGGGAGTTGCAGATGTTGCAGTAGCAACAACAACAGAGTTGCAGTACAGATGCAGTGTTGGCAGCAGTTCAACAGAGTCAGCAACAACACAGATGCAGCGCATATCAGAGTTACGTAGTAGTTGGTGGGCAACAATAGCCAAACATCAACAGCGTGACAGGAGATGGTGCAGAGGTAGTGTATTGTAGCAGCAGTTGCAGTACTAGAACACTTTCCTCCCTAAGAGGGAGTGTTAGTTTTTGTAGCATCGGATGTGTTCTAACCACAAGATTTGACATAGAGGCTAGAATACATGTATTCTCCAATACCAACAAATCGTTTCTGGAAATTCCACCTAGAGATGACTTATTTAAATTAATTAATCAGTTTTTAATATTTCCTAAGTCTAAACTTAGGAAATATGATTAATTAAAAGGTACTAATTAAGTCATGGTGAGAATGTTCTAGAAAAGTGCATGGATCGATTTCTAGTTAATCCTAGCCATTGATTAAGATTTAATCATGTCCATTGAAGTCTCAATGAAGGATTATAAGAAGTCGGTGGGGCTTGGAGAAGATACACCAAATCAATTGAATATTCGATTTGTTGGGAAATCGATCTCTAGAGTAGCAGCGTTTTCCTGTCGGAGGTGATTCAGTAAGTCAAAGCAGTGAGAGAGGGGCAGAGATAGTGAGGCCGAAGGAAGCTTTTCCAGATCCAGTGAATACATTGCAGAGAGGCAGTGATTGCCATAGAGAGGTTGCGCAAAGACAACACAGAGCTTTGTGAGGAGATTCTGATTTTGTTGGGGAACAAGAGAAACTCTGAGCCGAAAGCTGGGTAGAGGGTCCAGAGGCTAAGAGAATCAACCTTCTAGACAATAGTTGCAGAGACAGTAAGAGGAGATGATGTTCCAAGCTTGTGGGACGCAACAATTGCGTAGGATGATGCAGTGATTGCGTAGAGGAGGCAAGGAACAACTCAATTTGAGCTGAGGTCAATGTCTGATCGCTTGTGGAGTGAGAAACTTACTCACTAGTTTTATTGCCAGTGTCCGTTTTGGATTGCTAGATTAAGCATCCATAGATTGTATTCAGATTTTCACTACTGCATAATAATAAAACCATCAGCTACTACACCAGTTTTCCCGAGTTGGGTTTTTCCGAGGACTTAGTCCAAAAATAACAGTGTCATATTGTGTGTGTGCATCTATTCTTCCAGCGTTCATTTTTATTTCGCAGTATTTTATTTGTGAGGGTTGCAGTGTATATGTTTCGATATTTGCTATAGCACACAACAAATAATTTGTTTAATTAATTGAACAAATAGAAGAAATATTATTAGTTGTTGCAATAGGATTCAGGTTTACCAAATTTTCACATTATCATACTTCTTGCATTCATAGATACCTCAGATCATTGGTAGATCTCCATAGGTAGCTATTCTGAGTTCATTTTCCTTAACGCGTTGTAGACTGAATGTACTACTTCACTGTTTTGACCTTATCAATGCTTCAACACTTAGTGCTTCAACTATAAACACATCAGTGAGCTCGAATCCTTCTTCATGATTGAGACTGTAACTTCACCCCATCTCTAAAGATGATTTGGATTACGAACCCAATCTCTTAAGATAATTCGAATTACCTTACTTTCTGATCTGAAAGTGATTGATTAAGTGCTGAGGTAGTTTGATTAGTTTGTCATTAAGATTGATTGTTAACTTAAGAGAGCTTGAAAGTGAAAGACAACATAAACCAGCAGCAAATAAATGATTAAAATACAACATAAAATAGAGAGAAGAAGAAGCAAACAGTTGATTACGGAGTTTGTCCCTGGTGGACTACATCTCCGGGTCCGCTTTCAAGTGGGCGTCTGCTTTATTAGGATTGATCCGAGGAAGTATTTACAAGTAAAAACACCAGACTGATTGTGCTCGCAGGCACTTCTGGTCACTGACAACAGAAAGCTCTCTCTCTCAACTTTCCAATGCCTGTCTTTGTGCTCAATTCCGCCTCTGGACGGTGGAGCTATGCTGAAAACAAAACTGCCTCTATCCTTATGAAACTGAACTCAAATACCCTCAATGTCTCATCCTTCATGGAAAAGATGTCATGGCTTAAATAGTGTTTAACTCTAGCTTCTTGATGCCAAACTTAACAATTGCTTGAGTCATTTAAGTGATGAGGTCTCGAATCCTATCTCCTTAACTAAAACCTAGGATAAAGGATGTTTGACCTTAGCGCTTTTTTTAATACAAAAACCCAAATATAAACATTACCATAAAGTCTTTAGCCTGGCAGCTAGCTAACCGAGCGGAGGTAGATCCTTGGCATGTGATTAGTGCCGTTATTAGTGGTTATGCCCGTCGGTCATGGTTAACTTCGACGGTTCGGGCTACACACCTGTTCACATGGCAATCGATTCTGACGCGGCTTTAACAACTATCAACCACTCATGCTGCGGTTTTAACAAAACCTATCACATGTCTTTAAACAGCTTCGACGCAGTCTAACTGCCGGCGATCAACACTGTTTTAATATTTTTTTAATATAATGTTTATATTATAAACCCAAACCCTCCTTTGCTTAAGTTTTGGGATTTATAATAAAGTTTGTAAGGGTTTTGATTTAATACATGATTGCGCTTAGGTTTTAGGACCATAGCCTTAGGTTTTAGGTTTAGATGCTTAGGACTTTAGGATTAGGTCATTACATTTATAAGGTATTTCACCATAGTAAACCTAGGACCCATTTTCACCTTTACATCATGAATTCGAAACACGTGACGACCATAACAACTGAAAGACCTTTTCACTGGCGAATTGACGATACTGAAGACTGAACCGGACATCGGACTTCTGGAGCTGATTGGCCCTCTCTGTCGATCTGCACTGAACAAGATCCTTCTGGATCAATCCTCTCCACTTGAAAGCTTTTGGACCACAAAAGTTTGATTTTAAACAGATATCAGGTGAGGGTACAACTCCCTCACTTTTTCGATCTCTATCCATCTCGCCTTGCTCGGATTCATGCCCTTGAGTCCCACTCGAAGATATTCCACATCTCCTCGTCTGGAAGTACGAACTCTCCTGTCCAAGATGGTATCTTCCTGCAACTCTGTCATGTACTCAGGTGATAAATCGTCAATAGAAGGGATCTGTGTATCATCCTCGGGATCAACAATCATTGGAGGTTCATACAACTTTAGATTTTCAACATTCACAACTGAGTAAATATGCATGTAAGGCGGTAAATCTAATCGAAATGCATTATTGCCAATCTTCTCAACAATCTTGAAAGGATCATACCTGATAGATTTCAGTTTCTTACCTTCTCCTTTCAACATGAGTTTGCTGCTATACAACCATACCTGATTGCCGACCTGAAAACGATGATCGACTTGATGCTTGTCATGGCACAATTTGTACTTAGCTTGACTCAATACTTGTCGTGGCGCAGTTAGAGAAGAATGTAAGGCTTGATTGTAAGCTTGATGCACATAAGGTAAAGATTCATCCCACAACTTCGGATGTTTACTGTAGTAACCTCGAAGAATATGTATCCCGGTCTGGTTCACCATTTCTGTTTGTCCTTGAACAAAATCCATGTTGTCCCATGGTTGCCAAGGAACTGGAAGTGGCATGCACAAACCAATCTTTCCATTGCTTGGCTTGCTTGTCGAAGACATCACACATCCCTTAATGTACTTCACAATTATTTCATACATATGAGACCAGTAACAATACCTTTGACTTTGTGCCATAGTCTTGCTTACGTCACAATGACCTGCAATCTGAGAAGGATGAGCTTCCTGAATAACCTGCACTCTTTCTGTCTGCGCTATACACAACTTACCCAGATGATATAATAATCTGTCATGAATGTGATAATTGACTTCTTCTATCTGAGTATCATGAGTTAGTGATTCATAAATATCTTCGAAATCATCATCAGTACTATACTATTCTACATATTTTTCATGTTTCAATGAACTATTATGCAGTACTACTGAAGCATTCAAAGACGGTCTAGATAGCATATCAACTACTTTATTTGTTACACCTTTCTTGTCCTTAATTACTAAGTGAATTTGCTGAAGAAATCCCATCCATCTATAGTGGCGATATTGTTGCAACTTAGTATGTGACTGAAGGTATTGAAGTTGCTAATGATCTGTGTGAATCACTGTTTCCATTGCATAACCACTAACATCTGTTTTAACTTCAAATGGTTGTTGATGATCTAATAATGCTGTGAAATTTTTCTGCTTAAATGAATCAAAAACTTTAAAATTGACACACATTCCCCATGTCCCGTTTTGCTTAGTAACCAAAATTATGGGTGAACCACATGGAGATGAACTGGGTCGCATGGATTCTTTTCCAACCATCCCTGGAATTTGTTGCTTTATTTCTTCGTGCTCTATAACTGACTTGTGGTATATTCCAATATTAGAAACAGGGGCAACAGACATCAACTGCATCTCATGTTGTATTTCCTTTTTATGAAGTAGATGTTTTGGTTCTTTAACTAGATCTTGAAATGAATCTACCTTTTTAACCAAATTACCTTCATACTGAAATTCACAACCTGAACAAGCATCATTAAGATCCTTATGTTGCTCTTTTACCGACATGAGTATGTATCTCTTACTTGAACTTATTAAGCGTTTCATCTGATTAGCATTAACTAAATTCAAGTGATTTTTGATTTTATGTGCCCGAACGATGTATTTAATCCCATATTTCTTGAGATGATACATATGCTCCTTCCTATAAAATACTGCATCACGATCATAGAGATAAGGGCTTCGTAAAACAATTCCACATATGTCTAACGGTATCACATCTAGATCCACTTTGTTGATATAGTTAGCTGTGATTGCAAATTTTAACCGACACTGTTTGGTAACATTAATCTGAGTTTGTTCCTTTAACCAACCTAAAGGATATGGTTTTGGATGATTATGTGTTTTCAAACCCAATCCGTTAACCAATGATTCAGAAATCAAATTTGATTGTGACCCTGTATCAAACAATGTATTTATCTTTGTATGTTTTGAAGTTACCCTTGTATGAAATCACTCTACTCTTTTATCTTCGTTCAATTGTTTGATGTTTGAAGAAGCAGAAGTACTAGCTTTAGAAGTTTTACCTATTGAACCATAGCAGTGATTTTGCCTTCATCACCTGAATCAGATCCCAAGTCCAAGCCTTGTTGGATTGCTGTTTCAGCCTTCTTCGTTTGGAACTTCTTTGGCTTGAGTTCTGGATGAAGTTTCCAACACCTAGCTTCATCATGGCCGATCCTTTGGCAATGTGTACAGGTAGGTCTTTCATCTTCCTTCTGAGCTGTGGCAGTCTTCTTTCCCTTTGACTTGCCCTTCTTTTTGCTGTCTTCGGTTTCCAACTCTTTGGATGTCTTTGGTGTAAACTTGAATGGTCTACCACCTGATTCGACATGAATAGCTTGAACACAAACTTCATCAAAGTCATTAGGATTGAACATTAATAATGTATGCTGCAAATATGAATGTAAACTGCCAATATACTTCAACAAAGTTTCTTTTGTGTCCAAAGGTATACCAAGCGCTAATGCTTTCTTCCTGAATTCCCGAGTGAACTCTTGAACATTCTGTCCCTTACCTTGTCGCAAGTGCTGCCAATCAATAACAACTTGTTGTGTGTAACCCAATAGATAGAATTGTCTCTTTAGAGCTTTTAAAAACTTAGTCCATGAGGTGATAACTTTTCCTTTACGCTTTAAATCTATCTGTGTCTTACTTTCCCACCAGATCAAAGCAGTACCCCCGATTTTAAGAGTAGCTAATTGGATCTTTGTCTTCTCATCAGTAATATTTTGAATACGACAATAGACTTCTAACTGTTTTACCCAATTGTCTAGTTTCGCAGTGTTCATTTCACCATCGTACACAGGTAATTCAAACTTAACATCAAGTTTCAAAAGTGGACTTTGAGGTTTCTTTTCTTTTTTTGATTCAAAACTAGAAGTAGTAGAGGAAGAAGATGATGATGGAGATGATGGAGGAGAAGGAGATTTATCTACCTTGCCTTTACCCTTGTCCTTCTTTGATGCCTTCGAAGATGAGGTTGCATCTCTCGTCTTCTTATCTTCATATAATTCTGCCAACATCTGCTGCATGTTTAAAAACATCTGATGGATTTGATTCTCATCCATGGGTTTCAATTCAGGAGCTTCAGGAGTCTCAACGTTCTCAGTCCCTGTCATCGTTGATTGATGAACGCCTTTCTGCTTTCCAATCTCTAGATTGAATTCCTCTAGCTCGCCTTTTCCATGTTGCAATCCCAACCTGGTTAACATCCACTAACAAATAAACTACAAAGCACAACCTGCTCTGATACCAAAATAATGATCTGAAAGTGATCGATTAAGTGCTGAGGCAGTTTGATTAGTTTGTCATTAAGATTGATTGTTAACTGAAGAGAGCTTTAAAGTGAAAGACGACATAAACCAGCAGCAAATAAATGATTAAAATACAGCATAAAACAGAGAGAAGAAGAAGCAAACAGTTGATTACGGAGTTCGTCCCTGGTGGACTACATCTCCGGGTCTGCTTTCAAGTGGCTGTCTGCTTTATTAGGATTGATCCGAGGAAGTCTTTACACAGCAAAAACACCAGACCGATCGTGCTCTCAAGCACTTTTGGTCACTGACAACAGAAAGCTCTCTCTCTCAGCTTTCCAACGCCTATATCTGTGCTCAATTCCGCCTCTGGACGGTGGAGCTATGCTGAAAACAAAACTGCCTCTATCCTTGTGAAACTGAACTCAAATACCCCCAATGTCTCAATGTCCTTCATGGAAAAGATGTCATGGCTTAAATAGTGTTTAACTCGAACTTCTTGATGCCAAAATTAGCAATTGGTTGAGTCATTTAAGTGATGAGGTCTCAAATCCTATCTCCTTAACTAAAACCTAAGATAAAGGATGTTTGACCTTAGTGTTGTTTTTAATACAAAAATCCTAATATAAACATTATCATAAAATCTTTAGCCTAGCGGCTAGCTAACCGAGCGAAGGTAAATCCTTCAGCATGTGATCAGTGCCGTTATCGGCAGTTATGCCCGACGGTCATGATTAACTCCGGTGGTTGCACCTACACACCTGTTCACATGGCAATCGGTTCTGACGCGGCTTTTAACACGCGGCTTTAACAACTGTCAACCACTCATGCCACGATTTTAACAAAACTTGTCACATGTCTTTAAACGACTCCGACGTGGTCTAAATGCCGATGGTCAGGACTGTTTTAATATTTGTTTTAATATAATGTTTATATTATAAACCCGAACCCTCCTGTGCTTAAGTTTTGGGATTTATAATAAAGTTTGTAAGGGTTTTGATTTAATATATGATTGCGCTTAGGTTTTAGGACCATAGCCTTAGGTTTTAGGTTTAGATGCTTAGGACTTTAGGATTAGGTCATTACATTTATAAGGTATTTCACCATAGTAAACCTAGGACCCAATTTCACCTTCACATCACGAATTCGAAACACATGACGACCATAACAACTGAAAGACCTTTTCACTGGCGAATTGACGATACTGAAGACTGAACCGGACATCGGACTTCTGGAGTTGACTGGACCTCTCTGTCGATCTGCACTGAACAAGATCCTCCTGGATCACTTTCCGAATTTCTTCACTGTCATGTCTACTAAGATATACACTGAACTTCACACTGTACTTTCTTCTGAGATTACACAGGTTCATCTCTGAAATAGATCTGATCTTGTCTCACTGTGGTAGGCCGAAAACCTTCTCTCTGAATTTATCCGAATTTCTTCACTGTGTTCCACCGAACCTTTCTTCTGAAATTTATGCACGTTGTGTGACTGAATTGTGGAGTGAGGTATACTCTCCTATTTATAGTTGTTCCCCATAGTATATAGGCCGACATGAGTTCTTGAACAATTGTGTCTCCATATAAGGTTAGGCTGACTTGATGATGAATCCTTTTGAGGCTGACAACTAGGAGACTTTGATGGAGGAGACTTTGACCAAACAAACTTTGAATTTTGACTCAAGTAAACAATCCTAAAGCCTACAATGGAGGCTTGACCTATAATAATTGACCCAAGCATGAAATCCATGCTTTAACAAGTCAATTAAATTAATAATAAAATTATTTTTTCTTTCTTTTGACAAATATATTCTTTTTTGACTCAAGCACAATTATGAAGACCGAACCTAGTTACATTCTTCAACACTCTCTCTTAACTAGGGAGAAATTCATATTTACATATAACTATAAAGGCACATGGAAGATCTCAAAAACATAATCTACGAAGAAGTTTAGGCACTGCAATGCCATAGAGTAGATTCCTGACCAGGGCAATCTATCCAAGGTCTCTCAACAGTTTAGGCACCACAATGCCACAGAGTAGGTTCCTGACCAGGGAAATCTATTCGAGTGGGACGAAGATGGATTAAAGCTTTCAGCGTCTGTAGGTACCATCAGGCTTACTTACTAACCATCAACCCAGGGATCCGGGTGTGTATCCGAGGTCAGAGCTCTATGAAAAACACCACCCTCCCTACTTCAGAACGTAGACATCAACACAAAGTGTCGGCCAGATGTCCTCCCAGGAAATGCTTCACTCATAAAGCCTCAACAACAAATCTCTCCCGATCAAACTGATCGGTAACTAGCATGCTATCAAAACTTCGAGAGATTTACCTGTTCAAACACAACCCCAATTAGTAGTACACTTTCAAATGTATATAATCAAATACAAACCTTCTGGGTCTTCTAGACAACTGGATGTTGCTTCTCAACTTATCATAGTAGGACTATCAATCGAATCTCTAACAGAAGATACTTTCTTTTCCTACTTCACATGCAACAACATATTCTTCAATCAGCCCTTCGAAATGCATTCTCCAATTTCCTCTTTCAAGATTTCCATCAAGACTATAATATGCCCTCCCTCTCAACTAGGGAGATTATCCAGGCTCCCTCTTAACCTAGGGAGATCAACTCTTTCTTACGACGTTGGAGAATCTTTCATGGCTTCGATCCTTCTTAGCAGAGTCATATATCTTCCTTCATCATGCTTATCATATCAACTTCTCTTACGAACATCTTCACCATCTTGAAGATGATGTACCTGCATAACTTAGATAGTAAGTACAACCAGATTTATAGAAGCATGAAGTTAGCCATAACAAAATCTTACAATAATGGAAGCATTAGACTTTACAATCATAATCAACAAGAGACTATACTTCAATATTTCAACTTCATGTCCAGGTTTTGTTACAAACCCTAAATCCCCTCAATAGCTCAATTAGGACACCAGTCTCATTATATCTAGGGCTTTAACATTATTTTGAACAATATGACAAGTTCTTTCATATAGAAAACCCTAGAAACAATCCAAACAAGTAACTTATCAACTTTCAAAATTCATATGTTAGACTACTCACTAGGATTTCATATAAACCCTATATTTCATACATGAGCTTGGATAATCAAAACCAATCACAACTTAATCAACAACATGAATAACTTCTACTAGGGTAAACCCTAGATTTTCCATCTACAAAGTCTCAGCAATCACTAAATAGATTCATAGATTCTAGATTGTTATACATACTAGAGAATTTAACTACTACTAGGGTTTAACTTCAAAACCCTAGATTTCCCAAACAATGTTATCCTAGAATATCAAACTTTGACTAGGGCTTGTTTCCAAACCCTAGGGCTTATGACCATTAATAACTAGGTCAAACACACATATCTAGGAATTCATTATCATGCATAAGCATATCATATGTCTGACAACATTAATTCATTAGGCATATACCGACCTAGACCAACCTAGGGATTCAACCAAAGGGACACATACCTAGTGTTTCATTCCTAGGGACTTACTTTAAAGACATACCAAGGGTTTTTCTTATAGACCCAACCAAACCATAAAGATCTAGGGTTTCATAACATAGCAAAGCAAACCCTACTATACCAAACTTCAAAGGTTTGGGATCTTAGACAACATCATTCATCCCTAACAAGTTAGGATTTTCATGATCATACCAAAACCCCAAATATGGCATCATCATTAAACACTTCAAATAGCATTTCCAATAACCCTAAGCAGGCTAGGGTTTCACACATTATCATTAGCATACCTTTAAGTTAGGGTTTTCCAGAGAACCTGTCTAGGGTTCTATAAGAACAATCAAGGATGCGAGAAGGGTAGATTTATCAAATGATGAATCACCCTAAACAAGAATATTTATGATTCAAGACAACTAGATGTAACGATGTTAGTAAATAATGCAAATTTCAGAATAAGATGAACGTACTTTTTATATTAAGAGAATTTTATAAGGTGTATGGTCTAAGACATACCTGGAGATGTTCCTTGACAAACCTTGTAAAGATTCCTTGAAGTGTTCTCTTTGTATTAAGCCATGATCTTTTATACCTATAATACATACTTTCAAGCAAAACATGTGATACCAAGAACATGATTTAATTTCTCAAGTTAGATCTCCTACATAACCATGGAGGATGGAATCCTATGAAAATTTATTCCTTCTTTCAATCAAGGACTTTTTCTTGAAATCCTAGATTACTTGTAAACCTTAGAAGATGACGATTAATTTTCTAATAAAATATGTAGAGAGTACAATCTTTATCCTAGACTAGTTATAAATAAGGACTATATGAACCATTAGAGATAATAGAAATCTAAAAGCTTATAAATATACGTACCTTGTGTTTACGTACCTCTAATTTGATAGCTCATTAGACTTGTTGCAAGTGCATCTTGTTAAGGAATACTTACTTGATTTCCTTACGCTGGTTCCTTGTGCTTGTACTATCATCTCAGATCCTCAAAGAGTGCTTTCTTTAAGCTGGTTCCTTGTGCTTTCCATTTCCTTGTTTCGGCCATACTTCAGTCAGTCTTGGTGCTTTATTTTCTGTGGTGGCAATGTACATATGAGTTGGTCCCTTATTACTGTGATGGAAATATAGAAAAGGTTTTACACCATGATTCCACGACAACTTGAATATCTCGGTTTGTAGTTATGTAATCCTTCTAATTGAATAGTCTTCCGAACTCCTTTTTTGAGATATCAAAACTTGACCTCTGAGATATATCAAACTCTTTTCTAATTGCACTAAACTTGTTTTATGAGGTTGCACTGAACTTGTATAACTGATATTGCACTGATCTTGATCACCCATTCTTTGATATGATCGAACTGTCTCATTGTGATTTTTACTTCTCGGACTTTTTGAAATGTGCTACTCAACCCTTCAAGATGCCTTTGAATCCTAGTTTTATTAGCCCATAAAATGTCCTTCTCAAGTTGGGCTCTTGATCTAACTGACTTGATCTTCAATACAAATGCAAACAAGACCTTTTACTAAGAATACTTCAAAGATGTATAAGTGATCTTCAAACTGCCTTTGATGATGACCTTAGCTCTGATACCATGTTGAGAAATCCAAAGTGTGGCAAGTTAATTAATTTCTCTTATTATGACATTATCTTGTGATGTTTCATTCTTATTATTTTTTCTTTTGATTTATCTTTTTCTTATCATCAGTACTAATGCCAAGCAACAAATAAAAAAAGGACACAAGATGTAGGCACGCAACCAGGGCAAAACCCCACTGTAGGGGAAAACCCAGTCAAAATTATTCCTTCAGTGGATTCAAAACAAGTTGAGATAACCAAGACCTTCACAACCTATACTAGTGACTTCCTCCATCAAGTCAACCTTGCATTTCTCTTCTTCAGTTCTTAGTCCTTGGTGTAGTAACTCTTATCATACTTCTTGCAGTCATAGATACCTCAGATCATTGGTAGATCTCCATAGGCAACTATTCCGAGTTCCTTTTCCTTAACGAGTTGTAGACCGAATGTACTACTTCATTGTTTTGACCTTATCAATGCTTCAACACTTAGTGCTTCAATTGTTAACATATCAATGAGCCAGATTCCTTCTTCATGATTGTGACTGTGACTTCACCCCATCTCTGAAGATGATTTGAATTACGAATCCAATCTCTTAAGATAATCTGAATTACCTTACTGTTTGAATTTCTTCACTGTCATGTCTACTAAGATATACACCGAACTTCACACTGTACTTGCTTTTGAGATTACACAGGTTCATCTCTGAAATAGATTCGATCTTGTCTCACTGTGGTAGACCAAAAACCTTCTCTTTGAATTTATCCAAACTTCTTCATTGTGTTCCATCGAACCTTTCTTCTGAAATTCATGCAAGTTGTGTGACTAAACTGTGGAGCGAGGTATACCCTCCCATTTATAGTTCCTCCCCATAGTAAATAAGCCGACATGAGTTCTTGAACAATTGTGTCTCCATATAAGGTTAGGCCAACTTGAGTTTATTGAGGAAAGCTGACTTGATGATGGATCCTTTTGAGATCGAGAACAAGGATAATTTGGTGGAGGATTCTTTGATTAAACAAACTTTGACTTTTGACTCAAGTAAACAATCCTAAAGCCTACAATGGAGGCTTGACCTATAATAATTGACCCGAGCATGAAACCCATGCTTTAACAAGTCAATTAAATTAATAATAAAATTCTTTTTGCTTTCTTTTGACAAATATATTTTATTTTGACTCAAGTACAATTATGAAGGCCAAACCTAGTTACATTCTTCAACATCAACAACACTCCAACCCTTGCGCTAAGAAACTCCAAGGGAGGTTGAATTCTGAAATGTAATAGTCAAAAGATAAGCTCAAGTTCTTCCTTGATGCCTTCTGTAGTCATGGGCTCCTTCTCTTTCTCTAGTGCCCCCCACAACCCACAAATTCGTCTCCCTTCCTTTAGGTTCGAATTGCGTCCTTTGGTGGCCCCCACATTCCACTAAGAGTTCGATTTTACCGTATTGGGTGTATAGTGCCATGCTTTTCTAGAGTGGGGGACCCATCTACCCACTTTTGCTAATTCCAAAAGGACCAAAATTGTCTCCAACTGCAAAATTACAATATTCTGCTACACTTTAGCAATTTATGAAATTGGGGATATCACACAAACAACACTCCTTACATGTTGAATCCTTCCACAAGGCAACCACTTGAACCTTAAGCTAATTTCGTGCCCTAGCCCTAAGTAGCAGCTTATCCTTAAAGGGATGAATGTAATATTGCTAAGGAAAATTAACAGCGATAAACAAAGCATGCATAGCAAAAATACCCACAAAAATTCGACACAAATTAAACATCATGAAATAAGCCAAAAACTGCGCTAAACTGAGCCATTTTATTATGAATGAGTGGGGTACAATAGAAGTCTGGAAAGTATGCACCTGGGCTTACCCAAGGCAAGATAGAAAAGCCCAAGTGATGAAATCAACTGCCGCAACCAACTGCTAAGAGGCTGTCCCCACAATAGCTCTACGCTGGTCCTTTAGGAAACTAAACTGCTAGCTGCAAAGAATGGATGATTTGACCCTCCTCTAGTGCTCAAAAAATTCCGGGAAATTAACCCCAGTCTCTCCACCAATAACCCACCAAAACCCAAAAAGGGTTTGGTCAAATGCTGACCCTGGAATTTCGGGCCAATTTTCCCTCACTTCTCTAGCTGCTCGGTATTTCGAACTACCTGTAAGTATCACTGTTGAAGGTCCCCAAATGGCTGCAATACTCAGCAAATGCCCATCTAGAATTACCCCACAAGCTTCATCCCACAATCCTTTTCTCTCCAGGCTCCCACATGTGGCACGAAAGTACCACTGTGTAGGCCTACACAGTCCTTGGTAAGAATTGTGTTGGAATTGCAATCTCCCACGAAATGGAGCTCTGGAAGTACTCCAAATCTCTAGCAAGTGATGGTCCTAGGCTGCCCCTGAAAGCCCAACAAATCCCCGGGTCTACAACCGGCTCCTCCAAATGTAGCGTATTCCCTGTCTTCCTCGTCCCACCTGCTCTACAACTCCACAAATTCACTTGGTAAGCTCCCTCGTCAATTCAAAAGTGATGCAAGACACCTCCTTGGGCTGGCACTTGAAGTCAAAGGTAGGGTGAGATTCTCGCTAGAAAATCTAGTATGCTCAACAACACATGCAGACTTGGCTCTCAGCTCAAGCGTGCTAGTCAAGGGTGAATGTTCAAATGATCAAAAGATCCCCCCAAAATGTGTGCCCCTCCTATTTTAGCCATTGAGCCTCCAATTTCCCCATGTGGGACCCATCCATCGATTTTCCTTCTCTCTTGCCCTCTAAGAGTGCATACTGTTGAAAAAGTGTAACTAGGTCGGTCTTCATGATGGATATGTAATTATGTATTTATGTATAGAAGCAGTTATTATATTTTTGGTATAATGAAATTGGCCTAAAACCATATCTGATGGTCGGCCTAAAAGATAAGAACTGGCACTATATATAAGACAGAGTCTGCGGATCATTTGAAAGAGTATGCAACGAAGTTAACACGCTAGTAATTGCGGACAGTTCTGACACAAATGCGAAGTTCAAGAGGTATAAAAGAAGTAGATTTCAGAAAGTATACAGGACGGAAATAAATGTGGATATCCCTGACGTGGTACAGAAAACGGAGATGCGGATCACTCATAACTAACGTGCATATTAGAAGGGATTCAAGTGCAGAATTCAAAAAGGGTTCAATACGGATTAAAAGGTCAACACTGTCTAACAAAGAACCTGCATCGATTCCACATGAACGGAAGTGCGATTTCTCTGTGGATAACAATGACTCTATGCGGATTATCCTAGGGACAAAGACAACGTTTACATGCGGATTCAGATAAGAAAATAGCGTGCGGATAACATCTTTGAAATAGCGTGCAGATAGCAAGTTTGTTGAAGAAGTTCAGTGCGGAATATATCACTGAATATGCAGTGCGGTTCATATCTTTAAAGTGCAGTGTGGATAACCTTTTGAAGTGCAGTACGAAAGTGTTGAAAGGTTACAGAATTGGCCTACGTATATATATATATATATATATATATATATATATATATATATATATAGACTACGGTCACCACAATTGAAGATTGCGTTAAGTATTTGCAGACACTACAGCTGAAAGAATGGTGGACACCATATTGAAGACAGCATGTTACAAAAGGATAGTGCGGAATCCACAGTGAATTTTTAGTGCAGATATATATATATATATATATATATATATATATATTTATATATATATATATAGAAGATAGTGACGTTAAAGAGAAGCAAGAGCAATGGTGAGCAAGGTCTCACAGTTCAAGTTATTTAAATACCATTCTTGGGTCTTGATAATTGACTTGATGAAAGATTAACATAACTAAAAGAAGAAAAGACATAACAACGTTCACAAGTAATTATCAAGAAGAGAATTTTATCAATGTATAGCCTTTCAAAATTCTCAACACATACTACCAAAAGGGGAGCATATTCCTTTTTGGGGTGGCCCCCACCACCCACTAACAATTCGATTTTCTCCTTTTCTCCTATGTTGGACCCTTAATTTAGCTCAAAATTCCAAGTGGGGTCCCACAACCCACTTTCCTTAAGTAGTGATCCAAAATTTGACAAAATTGACAAAATTGATATTTCCCTTAGCAACATTGCTAAGTGGGAATATCACACTAAATGTAATATCCCAAACGGGATATTTTAACTAAATTTGTAGAAATTCACTTAATCCCAAATTTTCCATAAAATTATCATCCATCTAACAAAAGATTTCCATGTAAAATAAAAGATCTAAATTTCATGCAATTCCATAACGTAATGATGCAGTAAATAATCTCAACTTTATTATAACATAAAATTGGGTTTACATGCGAGAAAGATAAATAGCTAATATAGCTAAGATATAATCCGGCCTCAAGGAACTGCTGCATTGCACTGGCCTCCAAAATTGAACTGCTGCACTCTCCCTCCGGCAACAACTGCCACTGAATCAACTAAAAATCAATGAAGCACCAATTGAAGATCTGAATGATCCTCTAATTTGATTGAAAAGGATACTAATTTGGAAATTATCCTTAGAGACAATGCCACCTATTCCATGAAAGGGACATGGACTGTGACCCTTCATCTAAATCAAGGTCAAGTCCTTCGTTTGCAAGATGTGTTGTATGTACCTGACTTGAAGAAGAATCTAGTGTCTATCTCGGCAATGGAAGACAAAGGATTCAAGGTGGCATTCATTGATGGAAAGGTACGCATTTGGAAGAGGAATTTCAAAGAAGCATTCACTTTTGGTTTCAGGGTTGATACACTCTATCAGGTTGGAGGAAGTCCATTGGGAGCCATGCCATGTAACACAACTCTTCAATCCGAACTATGGCATCAGAGGTTTGCACACCTTCATTATAAAGCTTTTCCCGAAGAAAGGAAGGTGGTCATAGGTATGCCCGATTTCAAAGATGATAATGAAGGTGTATGGCAGGGTTGTGCCGAAGGAAAGCATACAAGGGGACCATTCCCCTCAAGTAACTCCAAGACTACTGATGTTCTACAATTGATTCATTCTGATCTATCTAGTATGTTTCCCATAACATCCTTGGGAGGATGCTTATATTATGTCACTTTTATTGATGACTTCTCCCGCAAGACTTGGATATACTTCTTGAAGAAAAAGGACGAAGTATTCAAATGGTTCCGCACCTTCCAGGCCTTGGTTGAAAATCAAACAGGGAAGAAGATCAAAATTTTGAGGACCGATAATGGAACTAAATATGAGTCAAATGAGTTCAATGACTATTGCAGGGAAGCTAGCATTAAGAGGGAGACTACTACTGCATATACTCCCGAACAAAATGGAGTTGCCGAAAGGAAAAACAAACCATTCTTGAAGTTTCCCGTGCCATGCTTCATGACCAAGGTCTTCTGAAGTTCCTATGGGGAGATGTTGCCAACACCGTTGTGTATGTTCAAAATAGATGCCCACATCAAGCATTGGACTCCAAAACTCCTGAAGAAGTCTTCACCGGTAAGAAACCTGATGTTTCTCATTTTAGAATTTTTGGAAGTCCCGTATATTTTCATGTGCCGAAAGAAAAGAGGAGCAAATTGATTGCTTCTGGAAAGAAGGGAACGTTTGTGGGCTACAGTGAAACCTCGAAGGCATATAGAATCTATGTGCCTGGTCAAAGAGAAGTGGAGATAAGTCATGATATCGCCTTCGACGAAGATGTTGCCCTTAGGAAGTTTTGAGATCTTCCTATGCCAAAGGAAGACAAAGAAGAAAATGCAGGAAAGCGGGAAGAACCAAAGGATGAACAGATGCCTGATGTTGAAGGTTCGATGGATCCTATAGATCCACCTCCTAGTGAGCCCACTTCTTCAAATAAAAGAAGACCCTCGTGGCTTAGAGATACTCTCGAAGATGCCAAGAGACATATTGCTCCAAGAGGAACATTCTGTGAAAGTAAGAAAACGAATAGGTACCAAGGGTACTTAGTAGCCATGAGCACCATTGTCCAATCTGAGCCTGGAACGTTTCAAGAAGCCGTGAAGCACCAAGTTTGGAAGGATGCTATGAACAAAGAGTATGAGTTGATCATGAAGAATGATGTCTGGGATGTGGTACCTAGACCGAAGGACAAATCTGTTCTCACCTAGAAATGGCTCTACAAGATCAAGAATGGAGCCGATGGAAGTGCTGAAAAATTCAAGGCAAGATTTGTTGCCCGAGGCTTCCTGCAGAAGGAAGGTATAGACTATGATGAAATATTTTCACCTGTTGCTCGCTACACCACCATCCATTCGATTATTTCCCTTTCTGTATTGCAAGGATGGAGTCTACATCAAATGGATGTCAAGACTGCCTTATTACATGGCTCAATCAAGGAAGAGGTCTATGTGGAACAACCTTTGGGGTTCAAAGTTCGAGATAGAGACACACATGTATGCAGGTTGAAGAACGTCGTCTATGGGTTAAAGCAAGCCCCCAGGGCTTGGTATGAGAGGATCGATAGCTACTTGATGAAGCTAGGCTTTACTCGAAGTGATGCTGATCCAAACCTTTACTTTAAGGTTGATAATGACAAGCCTTTCATTCTGGTTCTCTATATGGACGATCTCTTCCTAACAGGAGCAGACCCTCTTATTCATCAATGTAAGTGGGAGTTGGCTTCTGAGTTCGAGATGAAGTACCTAGGACTGATGCATTACTTCCTTGGCCTGGAGATCTGGCAAAAGCCATGTGAGATTTTCCTTTCTCAAGGAAAATATATTGTGAAGCTGCTGGAAAGATTTGGGATGGTGGACTGCAAGTCGGTGACTACTCCTATGGAACTCAACTTTAAGAAGTTGTGTGGAAGTGTTGTTGGGCCCGATTTGGGAAATCCTACCGAGTATCATCAACTCGTAGGGGCCTTGATTTTCTTAGTGAACTCCCGTCTGGACATATGTTTTGCAGTGAACACGTTGAGTCAATATATGGTCGAGACTCACCACATTCATTGGATTGCTGCCAAGAATATCTTGAGATATCTCCGAGGCACAATCAACCATGGGCTGAGATACACTGTCGGGAGTATGAGGCTCCATGGATATATTGATGCTGACTAGGCAGGCAGTGTGGTGGATCGTAAGAGGACATCTGGATGTTGCTTTGCTCTAGGTTCTGCTTCGATCTCCTGGATGAGCAGGAAGCACAAATCGGTTGCTTTGAGCACTGGCGAGGTCGAATACATTGCAACAAGTATGGCATGGTGTGAAGCTGTTTGGTTGAGGAAGCTCTTCAGTGTGCTGTTTGGGCATCTGCTAGACACCACCATCATCCTTTGCGACAACCAAAGTGGGATTCTACTTTTAGAGGATCTCGTGTTCCACGATCGCTCCAAGCATATTGATATCAGGTACCACTTTATCCAGGATATGGTACAACGAGGCACCGTAAGGCTCCATCACATTGAGACTGATGAGCAGGTCGCAGATATTCTCACGAAGCCCCTGGGGAAGGTCAAATTCTTAACCTTCCATGAGAAGCTTGGAATCGTGGACAGACCCTCTTATGAGGGTCCCGCATGAGTTGGACTTTGAGCTCTGGGAGCTCCAAGGGGCTTGGGGATAGCTTCTTGGAGCTATAAGCATTCACATGGATAACCTTACCTTATTGGTGTGCTATTTCCCCACCGTTATGATATTGAGCCGGTTCACCCTCTCTTGATCTATGCCCCACATACATCCTACCCATGTAGTCCGGGTCTCGGGACTCATGGGAAGTACCTCTCATCTAGCCAATGAGTTGGGAAATGAGGATAGAGACCAACCATAGCATTACCGATGGACGCATCGTATATTTCCGCACTCTCTATGTCTAGGATGGGTTGTGTCCAACAACATGATATGGGATCAATTCTGGTTGAAGTTTTTACCTCTAAACTGACTTCGGGTCAGTGGAGAGTGGCAAGGTCTTGTGACTCACTCTCGATCAAATCTTCTTCATTATTTCTTCATGATTCAGCAAAGCAGAACCGACAGAGTACATGGACAATAGGATGACACAGGATGACAGGATGGTACATGATGGTATAGGATGACAAGATTGCATAGGTTGTCAGATGGATTGACGAGTGGACTTCTCCCTAGTTGAGAGGGAGTGTTAAATTTGGAAACTAGGGTCAAACTCCACTTTGGACTGCTCATATGATGGACATGATAATTTTGTTGGATTCCTCTTTCCGAGAGGTGCAATATTGATCTAAAGATCATCTTGTTTGGATGAGCAGAAGTTGGATTTTGAATTTATTCTCTCACACGTGAAAATTGTCAAGGTCGGCCAGAATTGTAATGTAGGCTCACAAGCCCCAAAAGATGTGTCAACACCCCTCATTGATGGATATAAATAGGAGAGAGAGTCAATCCTCATTTGGACATCATCTCATCTCACATTCTCTCTCCTTCTCATTGGTTCGTATAGCCTAAAGAAGACATTCTCTTTCCTTCGCACGTGTGAAAGGGCAGTTGTAATTTTCGGATTGTTTAAGGATTTCTGCAATAGTGTTGGCCTTGGGTCAACTCTTATTTTCTGACTTTGATTTTTGGGACAGAATTCGAGTTTGGGAGGCCGAGTTTGGTGGCACGAAAACCGAGGAAATCTGGGCTGTTAGACTGTAGCGTTGACCGCAGATTTGACCAGTGCGTTGACCAGGTTTGACCGAGAAATTCAAAACTGTTTTTGGCTGACTTTGACTGTTCCTTGAGGCTGAGTTTTACTAGGTTTGACTGAGCTCCATTGGGAGGAATATTGTTGGTTTGACCAACATTGACTTTGCTGGCTAGGGCATCCTGTTGATAGTTATAAATTGTACTTTCTCTCTTTCCTGAATTTGAATAATAATAAGAAGATTTGATCAAAGGGTTTTCCCCACATTGGGGTCTTTCCCTAGCATCCACCAAATTATTGTGTCCTCGTGTCTTGGCTTGTCTTCTGGTTATTTGTTTATGTTCTATTAGCATTTACTGTCAATGTTAATGTGATTGCTAAACATGAAATTGAATTGGGCTAATAAGAAAGATTGAAGTAAATTGCTCTAAGCATAGAACATACCATCGTTAACTAAAATTAACAGTCGCCCTAGTTGGAAATCAGAGGAGTCCATTTTATGGCTTATGATGAAAGTTTATTCGATCGTAAATCCTCAAGGAGAACTCTATATGTAGAGAGTTCAGAGATGAAAGAAAGGTTCTGAATTTTGGAGAATTTTTGCTGTAGTTCTGTATGACTATGCTCTTTATGCTCTGAGACACATATTTGGGAGAGCTGTTTTGAACATAATATGATATACAACGTTGTTTATTTGGATTCCAGATGGAGCATTGAGTAGTATATATTTGTATTCTCTTGTTTATCAGTCATCTCCTGTTTAGGTATAATCATCTTTCAATGTTCTGCTACATTCGTGTAATGTAGCTACTGGTGGTATGCATTTTTATTCATGAATTCATGTATGAATAACGCTCATGTGTTAAACTTGTTGTGCCCCCTTAATTTGCGCTCCACGAATCTGTATTGTTGGTCACATTCCACTTACATTCGCTTCCTCTAAGTTCACGGGAGACAGATTCTTAAGACTTTTAAGCTTGTCTCTCGCGGGTTCCTCCTTCGTTCCTTCACAACACCTCTGCATATTTTGAAAGCCTCTGCTCATTGTTTCATACTTGGCCCATTTGAAAAGCCACCGAGCCATACAGCCTCCTGAGCCCTCTCGTAGTATAGGGTAATTCACATGAATCAAACTCCAAAGTCTTCATCATTCCTGAACCACCACAATCATTATCCCTCTTAATCCATATTCTGTTAGAGGCACCCTTAAAATTGTCTACATCTAACCTCTGATTTCAAGATGTCCTAGGCACTGGTCTTTTGCAACTCAAGGCTATCTCTAGGAGCAACAACAGGATCAATTGCCAAAGGCCGGACCAAACTGACTCTGTACAGTGGTTGAAAGGCCAGAGGATCGAACAACTCTGATATGAATGTTATGAACAAAGTTCATAAACACAATGGAATATTGAAAAGCTCTAGAATATATAAATATCCATGATAGGACAATATATTTATATAGAAATGTATAGAAGATATGAGATGTAATAATTGTTACAAATGAGGGCCCACCTATATACCTAGGCAGGTGCCCCTTTATGAACAGTCATGCCCTTAGGGACATGCCTCTTCATTAACTAAGTTATTATTATGGTTATTATTTATTTACTTATATTTATATTATTTTTATGTAAATTATATTCAAGATTATCATTGGAAAGCCTTTTCTTTGGCTGCTATATGACATTGCACATCATATAATTGCATATCAATCAAACCCTAACTTATAGCAGCCTTATCATTGGTCTAAGAATTCAGTACTTGTGCTGTGGCATAGAATATCTAGGCCTCTCTAGACTTTGCCAGTACTCTGTGCCATATCATAGACCTATTGTCCATCACCTTGAGCCATAGCATTAGAATATCCTTAAGGTGATTTAAGAAAGCCTCCCTTGCGGGAAAATACCACTAATGAGCATGAGAAAGGTTGCTCAGGTGACAATGGCAAACCTTTCTCTTGTTGCCATAAGGTCTAGCTCAGTGTGGAAAAAGTCGGCAAAAAGTCCCGAATTTTTGCCGAAGCTGATTATATCGGCCGACTTTTGGCGACTTTTTCATCCCTGAAAAAGTCGCGATTTTATCGCCAAAGTCCCGAATTTTTGCCGATTCAACTGAAAAAGTCGCCTGTCCGTCCAAAACCATGTCTAAGAGGCCGAAATTGAATAATTTGTATTTTTTTAATATGCCGACTTTTTCAAAAAACTCCCGACTTTGCTGAGTTCTTCAACTTTTTGACCCTTGCCGATTTAATCCTGACTTCGACTTTTTCCACATTGGTCTAGCTCCACCTAGTGAGGTTCTGCAATGGACCTACTAGATTTTGTGGCAACAAGATCCAAGTCCAAACTAGGAATAGGTTTTCAAAACGGTGCTGATTAGAGGACAATTCATCACTATTGACTCTCCCCTTTCGTTGCTTGATACCCTTGTATAATCTTCAATGTTTCTGATTTTTTGTTGTTTTTCATTGTCTTTGCATTAAACAGAGGGGAATGTCTGGCTCTTTTGAGATGGAGCTCAAACAAATACTCTAGATCATATCCCCCCTCCAAATCATCCCAAGTCCCTAATTTGTACTCTAAACCCACATCAACTTTCTTGAAATGCTCAGATGGCGATAGTTAAACACAGAGCTTATCATAATTTTGAGTCTGTTCTGTTCAATAGGTTGTTAGATTTAATTTTGGTTTTGATCAAATTGTTGTTCCTATCATTTTGTATTCAAGCCAAGCTGACATAGCCTTGCATAATGAAAGGGAAGATCTGTTAGTATCCACTATTTTTGGATATTTGGATCCAGCCAGGCTAAAAAATAATTTTAATTTTTACCCCTTTTTTCTAGCAAAAGATGTAACTTTATTATCAATTATGTAGAACTGCAATTGTATATTCAAAGCTAATTTTGATGTGTTTTTTCTTGTAATAGATTAACGTTAAGCTAGTGCTTAGAGAATGGCAGTTTGCTGATGGTTCCAGAGGCCTTCACAGTCAGAACACATCGAATTCTGACAATCCTTTACTTGCATCCTCAAATTTTCATTCACCAACTGGAAGAAAGCTTAAAATAACAGTGGTGGAAGGCAGCAACCTTGCTGGAAAAGACAGATCTCGAAAGAATGATCCTTACGTCAAGCTTCAGTATGGGAAGGTCTGTTCCCATTTTTTTGTAATTTTCTGAGCTCTCAGATATTTTCCTTTCATAGAATTACATCAATCTACGTATTGGTGGATATCTACAATATTTCCTGTAGCTGTACTTTCCATTTGGTTAGCATTAATTCCTTTTTAATATAATCACAGAAAATTAGCAGAACAAGAACAATTTCACGAGCGATCAGCCCCATATGGGATGAAGAATTTGAGTTTAACGAGATTGAAGGGGATCAGTGTTTGAAAATAAAATGTTACAATGGAGATTTTCTTGGGGATGAGAACATGGGAAGTGCCCGTGTGAATTTGGAAGGACTGGAAGAAGGAGAAACCAAGGATGTTTGGATCCCTCTTGAAAAAGTTACGACAGGTGAAGTAAGACTCAAAATTGAGAAGCAAAAGCTAGAACAAGCTACTGAGGTGAGTTCATTTTGGTTTATATGTGATGTTATCAACTTCAAATTACATGTTCATGATCTTTGTTAAATATTTTTTTCATTTATTCTTGTTCGCTGGATCACTATTTATATACTTAATGGTTATCGTTCAAGTGATATAACATGTATTCTTCTGTGGTTCCATTTCTTGTCTGATGATATTGGAACATAATATCATCTGTTTTCCCATGATGGTGCACTATGCAACATGTCTTTTAGTTTTTTCATTTGATTTATGAATTACCAAGCAAGGAATATAATATTTTATTTAGTTTGTTTTATATTTGTTATCCTATGTATAATTGTTTTATTTGATCTGATTATTGTTGCAATGCCTTGCAGAATTCTTTTACTTTTTCTGATTCCAGTTGTGATGTTGTGATGCCATGCAGAATTCCCTTGCAGAATTGGGGAATGGCTGGATTGAGCTTGTTCTTGTAGAAGCAAGGGATCTGATTGCAGCAGACTGGCGAGGAACCAGCGATCCATATGTTAGGGTACAGTATGGCAATTTGAAAAAAAGAACAAAGGTCAGTAAGTGCTGCCATAGTTGACATCTTATTTAGCCTCAAATTCCCTGGTTTTTGGTGATTTAATTCTGAAAAGTATTTAAGATCATAATGTGTTCTAAGTGGATTAAGTATCTTTCGTTTGGGTGTTGCAAATACCGCATTTAAAATGTAGTGCATGGGGTGTTGAATCACGACATTAATTTAAATTAAACCTTATCTAGTTGCATTGTCATTCAGTTTCACAAAGAGGGGAGACGACACATGCACAGCTGCCATTCCTCATGTTTCCCACTCAAATTTAATCACATCCATTGCCTAACCTGCTTGCTTGCAGTGAAACTCTCCTTGGAACTGTCCAACTGTTCTGAGCCTGCAAACTTATTCCTGAGCATTTATGTTTTATATAAATATAGAATCATGTTCTTTCTTTTTCCCTTTTTCCAAGGAAGAAAGCATAATATTTTACTTCTGGGATAGAAATCGAGACATTACATTCTGCATACAAGTGCTGTAAACACTTGAAAAAAGCCATAGGTTTCAAAAAGCTGATTTTTCATAATGGCCCTGGGCCCATTGACATAGAAACAGAAACCTAATCTGCATATGAGATATTCAACATCTGTAGTATGAATTTAATGTCTTAATATCAAATGTGCCAGTTGTACCAAGAAATAGAAAATTAGCTCACAAATAAGGTAGAGTTGGGTGCTCAGTATGCACACTATCTTTTATCTCCTATAGTTTCAACATCCCTAACTGTGCATCAACTCCAGATTTTGGATTGCATAGCTGCCACTGTATTTGTTCACAACTTATGTGCTTGAAAGAGACATAATCCAGAGAATCTCTCTGGGTCGTCCAACAAATCTTGAAACCCCAGATTTATGAAAATTACAGTGGCACACATCCAATCAGTGATAAGTTTGGAATCTCCCAAAACCTGTAATCTGTCTAAATAACCATCCACTGCCAATCTGAGAAGTAGAGCCAGCACTTGAAGTTCAGCCCAGTTGTTGGTTCCATGCATAGATGAAAAAAATGCTGTTTCTTGGCAACATTGTGAAAAATTGCGTTGTCAAACCCCAGCCCATTTTTCAGCTAGTAAAACTTGTGATTTTTACTAAATTTCAGGCCTGCAATTTAAAAAGAAAAAAAATTACCAAAAAATTGCACCATGAAAGTAAAAATATTCCAGCATTATTTTGGATTTCTTAAAGGTGACATTGGGTTATTTTGGGGACATTTGTCTTGGCAGCTCTTGGGGAAAGAGATGGGAGGGTCTTACCATCATCAACAACCAGGGTTATGAGGGCCAAATCATTGTTCTCATCATCATCAAAGTATTTTTTATTGGAGCAAGGATCAATTCTTAAGTGTTGATATTCTCAGATCCCAGGCATTTCTTTAAATTCTACCCTCTTAACTAGGTTTTTTTTCTAGATTAGTATGGGATTTTTCAAAACCCATGTTGCATGCCTCTTATTATGATTTTTCATTGCTCATAGAAAAAATTAAAGGTCTTTTATACCAGCAAGCTGTTTTTTTCTCCAGCCATGTTTGATCATCAAACACTGCCTTTTATTATCATTTTTCATGTCTCACAGAACTATCTGGAGGTCTGTTTTTCTTTTACCAGCTAGCCATTTTTCTTCCAGCACTGTTTGATGTTCATTTTTTCATTTTCTTTTACCCTAGGTTGATGTTGGAAGTTGAGTGTTTCCTTTCAGATATGCTGAAGTTTTTCGATCCATTTTGGTAGTATGGTGAACCTAAAGATGCGATAAACCAACAAAGGTTGTCATGTAAAACTTGTGAGCAGCCCATGATAAAAGGGTTTAGCTGGTTGAAGTACCACATGGCTAAAATCCTAGGGCGTGATGCTGGAATTTGTGGTGCATCAGCCACAGAGATTATGCTAGATTATGGTTCACTACCAAAGCTGAACTTGCTTCTGGTGAAGTGGCTAGATCCTCAAGAACCATAGGCAGATGTACGAGAAAGGGTAGTGAGAGGGATGTCATAGATCCACCTTCCATGAGGGCCTCACCTTTCTTTCTTCCAAGAACAGAAGATGGGGCACAAATTTCCATCTAATCAGTGGTTAAAAAAGGAAACAAGAAGCAGATAGGATTGTAAGGCGTCTTTTCGGGAGAGAAACACCTTTGAGCATCACAAGGACCAAACTATTTTTCTGGTTGATGTGTGATGTTATTTTGGAGTCCAATTCTTCAAGTGGATAAACATAATATCAACTCTTGACTGGAGGAACTAATGCAGTCACGGGAGGTCACTATATGCAAATGATATCTGTTGGTTGGATAGATGAGAAGGGCTTGGTACATTGTCCCAGGGGTACAATATTATTAAATCTGTTGATGCATTGGCATATGCTAAAGATGCAACATTGTTGTGTGAATTGGTGGATGGATTCACCAAGGAGATCGATTTGCAGCATATTGTGCAAATCATAACAAATGATGCAACTAATTATGAGGCTGCTGGAAAGTTTCTAACCAAGAGGCACGCCATAGTGTTCTAGACTTCATGTACTGCCCATTTCATCACTTTGATGCTTGAGGATGAGGGGAAAATATCTTTCATCAAGGATGTCCCTAATTGGACTAGGAATGTCACAAAATGAATATATAACCATTCATTTGTTCTTAGCCTCATAAAAATATTCACAAGAAACAGAGAATTGTTGCATCCTACGATCACATGTTTTATCAGTAGCTTCATTTCTTTTAGTCTATACTCCAATGTCAATTTGAGTTGGAGCATATGCTTGTTTGTGATGAGTGGCACGATTGTGCATTTAGCAAAATACAAGATGAGAGAGCCATTGCTAAACTAGTGTACACTAATTCCTTTTGGGAAGGAGTGCAAGAAGTATAAATAGTTAGGGAATATCTGGTAAAGGTTCTTCGCTTGGTTGATGGGGAAAACCCCACAATGGGCTACTTGTATGAGGTTATGGATAGGATCAAATAAACTATCTTATCTTAGTATGTGGGAAAGGGTATGCCCAAATACAATAATGTAATGTTCCCATTTTTGGCATCACCCGTGACAGGGCTAGGAGGGACTTCCAGAGTTAGGAGCAGACAGGTCACATGTACAGATTGGTGCTATCAGTGGGCTCAGGAGCTTTTCAGAGGAGTTTTGAGGAGTTTTCATGGTGTCCGGAGGCATTCGCTTGATATACTCCATCATCCGAGCAGTTTGGCTTTCGTTCCGATGCATTCCGATAACTTTCGGAATTTTGAGTTATTTATGGGCTTAACTCAGCTGATTATGCTCAAGGTGGCATTCCGGGAGGAATATACGATGGAACACCTTAGTGTAATAGCTCATCGGAACCGGGACAAGGAGACCTACACGATGGGACAGTTAGACAGAGATTTCAGTGACCAGAGGAGGCGTGGTAGCCGATATACCCCTTTCTGCATTAAAAAGGAATATTTTATAATATTTTAATAAAAGGGAAAAGTGCTCCATAAATAAAATAATAATAAAATAATGCTCTAGAAGGCTCCAAGGGATCTATAAAAGAAAGGGAGGAGGCCATTGGGAGATATCTTTGGAGTAGATCATTTGCTTGTGTATGAGAGGTTTGAGGACGTGGTTCTCTACTTCAGTCGTAGCCCCAGGACGGAAACCCTCGGGTGATTTGTGAGTGTTGGACGAAAACCCAACTCTCTTGAGGAGACTTCACTTAGGAGTTTCACAGAGCTTCAGAGTTTGGCGTGAGGATCATTCAGATCTTCAACTCGGGCTTCATCATTTTCAGTGGGTTCAGTGTCAGCTGTTGCCGGAGGGAGAGTGCAGTAGTTCAGTTTGTGGCCAGCGTCGTTCCGCAGCATATCTTGGTGGCCAGTTTTCTATCTCAGCTTTTCTTGGGTCAGATCTATATGTAAACCCCTATTTATTATCTATAATAAAAGCTGAGATTTTTCTTCTGTTCTATATGGTATTGGATTGCAGTGTTTCCTGTCTTTTAATTTTACATGGCAATCTTCTGTTGAATGAATGATTATTTTACGGCAAATTGTGGTATTCAGTATTTTTCTGCATTTTAGTTAAAATATCCCATCCGGGATATTACAGTGGTATCAGAGCCTTAGTCTTGGCTCAGCTTGAGGGTTTACTTGCCAAAGTATCAGAAAAGCCGAATTCAAGGGTTTAATTGCCAATCAATTTTGAGCAAATTTAAATGAGGTGACTGTAGCGGTAGTTGCTATTGGGATCAAAATTGTTTTGTATATGTCATCATTCTTGGAATTTAATTAATAGTCGAGTTTTCATTGCATTTGAAAGGAAGCCGAAGATCAGTCATTAGCGGCGTACAGTAGTTCCAATAGATTCGTGCTCCAGGATTTACAAGGACCGACTACCTCCCTTTTTTTCCTTAGCTTGGGAGTGATTTTTATGATTGGAAGCCGCAGAGCAATTTTATTTGAGGGCAGCATACATGTAATCATCGACGGTCAATCAATTCCTTGGGAGCTGCATTCTCTAAAACGCTGATTTGATTAACTTCGTTTTACATAGAATCACGGAGGAATACCGTCACCAAGATCATCGACTGACTTTGTGACAGAAATTCACGCGGTTGAACTGGAGGATGAGCCGTCGTCCCAAAGGACAGACGCAGATTGTATGTCGCTGTGCCTACACACCGTTGTGTTGGTCGAAGTTTGCGTGGCAATTGTAAGAAGAAAGCAGTTGTAAGTGTTCATGAGCCAAGTCGAATCGCGCAATACTGGAGTCCAATCTCAGCAATTGAGCCGACATTGTGAGTTGCCGGTGACCGAAAATCAAAATGTCGAGTCGCACCTTGGCGCTGCCATTCGGGACGAAGGAGCATGCGTTTCATTTCCTGTAGCTCGAGCAGCATTCACGATCAGCGAAATTTGTGCGGACCATAGGGGAGACAACACTGACAGGCCTGTCGGCTAAATCAAATCTATGCAACGGGAATAGAAACGTTGTGTCTATGTAAAGTGTGAGGCGGTGGTGCGTGATATTTTGGTGTTGCGACTGCGTGAGAAGCTCAAGGCCCAACCTGTTTAGAGTCGTCAGGCACGTGGAGCTTTCATATGGCAATTATGATCATAATAACCCCAGCAGAGAATATATCACTGTACTGAGTTGGTCGGAGTGCAACTCAAATGATCTGAACCATAATACCAGTGCAATCAGGAGCTGAAACATTCTTTGCATTCTGCATAAATTTGTTAGGAGGTTGAGTATGGCTGTAGCAGGGAATGTAGAGCAGAAATGAGAAGAGTAATTGTTTAAAATTCAGTGGGGAATATAAAGAGGTTGAATTTACAGACATATAAAGCACTGTATTACTACATGCACATTTTAAGGGCCGTGTATAGTCACAATTGCTGAAGGACGCTTCTGTTGTGATGACTGTGCATTCTTGCTCAGGAACGCCGGGTTTTAATTGTTGTTGCCGGCTGTATAATTTCTGCAAAGGTGGTCAAGCTACATACCAGAAGCGGTTGAAAGAATTCTACCGTTTATCCATTGAGTACACGCTGAAGAAAGAACTGTGATCTTCATTCTCCTGGGACAGCGTATAACTCATCAAGTGTTGGCACGTGCTACAAATAGATTGATATCTTTCGCTGAAAGACAGCTGCTAAAACATCAGGTTCTACACTTTGCTCGTTACTGTCCACTCATATTTTAAAAAACACTGTTATCATTTATATCATTATATATCAGTTATATTTCAATTTCTGATGCTGTCATAAGGAGTATTCTTGAACTCTGTTGGTACATGTAATCCATTGAGAACGTTGCCCAGAAAATAGAATCTATAAAGGGTACCCACAACAGTTTTTCATCTCACTGAGAAATTTAACAACTGTCATCTCGCTGAGGAATTTAACAGCTCAGAAATGCAATACTGAGTTGAAACAACTCAGAATTGCACGTGAAACATTGTGCAATCAATCTGTTTGCTAAAACACTTCACTGGAAAATATATAGCAAACTCAGAAAAATGCATTAAACTCAGAAAACAATGGTCTTTCCATTGGCTGAGCGATGGGGGACTCCTAAACAAATTGAGACGAATGAACACAGAAATTAACCATGGCACACACCCAAAAACTAATCAGAACAACAAACCCTTCTCCAAGAAGGTACATAATTTACTTCAACAAGAGCATCCAAGGAATTTGCAGAAGGAGGAAGAATTGGGAAATTGGTTGTATGTACAGGGGATGGAATTAAAGAGTGGAAGATCAGAAAATGACTTTCCCAGGTTAGAGGAGCTGGAATCCTGCCTTTCAAAGGTACAGCAATCTGATTGGTGTTTGAATTGGGCTTTGAAGCCATCTATGCTTGTATTGATACAAGCCAGATTCTTGGAACATCCAAGTGAGAGAGTCCAGCTGATAGTTGCCTCTTGTTTCAGCGATATCTTGAGGATAACAGCACCCTTCCCTCCCTACAATGATGATATTATGAGAAGAATTTTCAGATTGATAGTAGGAACCTTTCAGGATTTGGACACTTGCGCAGGGTCTACATTTGGGAGGAAGCTTAAGGTTCTAGAAGTCATGGCTATGGCCCGAACTTATGAGGTCATGATCGATCTTGAGTGTGATGACCTGATTTTGCAGATGTTCCGATGCTTCTTTAGCATTAGGAAACATCATCCTGATACTGTCATAGCACACATGCGGTCCATCTTGTCGTCATGTATGAGAGACCATGAGACCATTTGCCGGAAGTTGCAGATTAGGTTGCTGAGCATTTGGAGGAGAAAGCGGTCGGTCTCGCCTACTGCTTATGAGCTAGCCCAAGGGCTAGTTGAGCAGAACATTGAGTTTCTCAGGAGACAGTTGACCAGGGAGGAGCAGCTCCAGTTCCGTCGGTCAGGCAGCAGAAATGAGCTGAGAAGGAAGGGACTTTGCTTCATTTGCAAAGAACCTTGGGGGCCTGATCACTCATGTGTGAGAGATGCAGATGAGGTGGCAGAGGTAGAGCAGGTAGACATTCCATCCGTATGCCAGGGTGAGGGCTCTTCTTCAGATGAGTCCATGGGATCAGTTGAGGATGCTTCTGGGGAGCGAGAGCAACCATGCAGAGATGATGATGACAGTAGACCAGAGCTGTGTTCTAGTGTGCAGGGTGAGCAGTCAGGGGACTGTATAGGTGATACTCTGGGTGATGAGTCACTTGTGACGATTCAGCCAGAGCAGCATACGATGGAGCCTGAGTCAGCAGAGGAGGATACTATGGACATCAGGCATGACATTTCCTTGGGTGAGATCCAGATGGGCACCCACAGTGAGCCTATGATAGATATGCAGCTAACATTGGGGTCAGCCACTGAGGAGGAGCAATCAGATGCACAGACACCGAGTACAGCGATGACGATTGTAGATCCATATCCTTTAGAGATGTTGGAGGTCGATGGGATAGTTCTGCAGGGAGCCAGGGGACAGCAAGAGTTTTACATTCCCAATGAGAGGAATGAGTTGTTGGAGATGGTGGAGCATCCATCTTTGGGCCGACACATTGATGAGGTGTCGATAGATGTACACGCAATCAGCAGAGCTGCAGTATTTTCAGTGAGTAGTACTCTCCAGGAGTACATCGATGGGGCTTGCAGCATATCTTGCCCACTTGGGCCCATTATAGGGAGAAGGGCTTCTTCCTACAGGCAGCTTTCTTTGACAGATAGGGCAGATCAGTGTGAGTCGATTATGGGCTGGCAGCGACACTCTAGGCATATTCCATATGCAGTTGTTGCTACATCGGATTCTTCTTCCAGGATGGACTGGCGGGAGATCATGAGTTGGTACCCTCTTGGTGGTACAGTATTTCTCGTAGGGAGCATGGCAGAGCAGGGGCCCTTAGACTTAGTAGCTGTCACAGGTTCCAGTTGGCAGGAGGGCACCGATTGTCGTTACTTCAGGACTCCTTCCCGATTTCAGGAGAGCAGGATCAGCATGGGATTGAGTCAGGACCTGGATTGGAGAGAAGTGATGAGTTGGTATGCAGTTGGTGGGGCAGCATATGCAGTTACAGGTACAACACAGCAGGAGCCCGGGAGCATTGATGCTTGTTGGTGGTCTTCACCTCTGAGAGCATCAGATATAGCTAGAGACAGTGCACAGCCTGAGCCGTGGGACTTGGGCGATGATTGGCCATGGTGGCGTTGGGATCCGGGAGGATTGTTTGTTGACTGGGACAGAGAGAGATCAGTTTGGGATCCCGGCATTGAGGGATCTGTTCCGAGAGGTTTGACATAGGTGCATAGCAGCACCCTGAGGTTGGTATGGGATCCAGGCATTGGGTCTGAGATGCAGCGGGCCAACAAAGTGGCCCACATATTTCGATTGCTTGAGGGCAAGCAATCTTGGGGCGAGAGGTCTGTAATGTTCCCATTTTTGGCATCACCCGTGACAGGGCTACCTATGACAGGCTAGGAGGGACTTCCGCAGTTAGGACAGCATGGTGGCCGAGCATGTACAGACAGGCACGTTGGCCTGTGGAGCTTTTTCGTGAGGAGTTTTGAGGAGTTTTCATGGTGTCCGTGAGGCATTCGCTTGATATACTCCATCATCCGAGCAACATATTGCCCAATGCATTCGACAATTTTCGGAATTTTGAGTTATTTAGGCTTAACTCACTCGATTATGCTCAAGGTGGCATTCGTGAGGGAACATACGATGGAACACCTTAGTGTAATAGTCATCGGAAATCGGACGAGGAGACCTACACGATGGGACAAGCAGGGACAGAGATTTCGAAGGACCTGTTTGCGGAGGCGCGGTAGCCGATATACCCTTTTCTCGCATTAAAAAGGAATATTTTATAATATTTTAATAAAAGGGAAAAGTGCTCCATAACAAAATAATAATAAAATAATGCTCTAGAAGGCTCCGAGGGATCTATAAAAGAAAGGGAGGAGGCCACTGGGAGACATCTTTGGAGAGATCATTTGCTTGTGTATGAGAGGTTTGAGGACGTGGTTCTCTACTTCGGCCCGTAGCCCTGTGATTCGAAACCCTCGGTGATTTGTGAGTGTTGGATGAAAACCCAACCGTAATATCCCCAACCTGGAACAGACTCGTAATACACAAGAAAACAAACATGCAAACCTATATAGAACAAAATGCCGGAACTAGAATATGGAACAAGTACACATAAAATTCCAGAACGCTAAGCCATTTTATTAATCTGAGAATACATATATGGGTACAAGAGATAATCAGAATGAGTGCACTTATCCTTGCACTAGGCAAGTGAAGAACCCTCTCAGAATAGGAAATGGCTACAATAGAGACTGCGTCCTAGCTACTGGAGAAAACTGCCGTAGAAAGCTGCTGCTGCAATATACTGGAACTAGGGGCTGATCCCCTCACCGGAATGAGCTGAAAATCAGAAGACTATCTGTACTCACCAATCCGGACAAAACCCAGAAACCGTGAAGCAAATGCTCCACCTCCGAAAATCCACCAATGAAGCCCTCCTCAATGAAAACGCTGTCTCTCCCAAGAACAGCGCAGAAGCTCAAGAAAGATGCTGGGAAAGGGCCCTAAATCCTCCCGCAAACCCTCCGGCTGAACCAACAATCTCCCCAAGGCTGAAGTACGCTGAAGCCACCACAAAATCACCCACAACAGCGCTGCACAAACACTGACTGCGTCCTCCCTCCTAAAACTGCGTCCTCTCTCCTGGACTGCACAGTCACTCTAAGAGGCCAGCTCCTCTGCAAAACGTTCACCAAAATCTCCTGCAAATCAACTGCTGAAACTGAAGGGATACCTTGCCCGAGCAGGCACTCGAAGTCCCCCGGGGCCAAGGGCAAGATCTCTGACCGGAGACACTCAGTTCGCACTAAACAGTGCTGCAGACCGACTAAACAACCGGCGTGCTGAAGTAGAAAGAAGTCTAGCTCTCAATATCATCAACATATCAATAATGCCAAATGGAGTGAAACCCCCACCTTTTATAGTGCTAGCTCTCTCAAAAACCCTAACTGCGTCCTTGACCTCCTCCTTGACCTGTGCAGTTACCTTAGGAGCCTACGTGAGGCCTCTCTCATGTGTGTGTGGACCCCCAAGGCTTTCCCCTTTAAGTTACAACGTTCATCTACTAGGAAGCACTTTATTTTATTAAAGTGAGTTGACCCCCTCTTTCTCACTTTATTTATTAATTTAACTATAGGCGGCAAAACTATACAAAAATGAAATATTCCAATTAGCGGTGCTAATTAGGAATATTACAGTCTCCCCCGGAAGAACGTTGCTTGTCCTCAAGCAACTGAAGTGATGGATGCTGCAATATCTTCTCATCCTCCCAAGTGGCATCCTCATCCGACAAGTTCTTCCATCTCACCAAGAACTCCCTGATCGTTCTGCTCCGCAGCTGCCTCTCCCTAGTATCAATAATAGCCTCCGGCTGCAACACCAGATGCCCCTCATCATCCGTGGGTGGTAGCTCCTCTGTGACTGTCACCTGCTGGCCCAGCGCCTTTTTCAGGCATGATACATGAAAGATGTTATGAATCTTGCTGCCTTGGGGCAGCTCCAACTCATACGCAACCTGCCCGATCCTGCGTATCACCCTGTATGGCCCATAAAAGCGGGGCTTAAGCTTCTCCGCCCCCTTCTGCTTGAGCGAAGACTGTCGGTATGGCCGTAGTCGTAGGTAGACCAAGTCCCCTACCTCGAAGTGCCTCTCCACCCGACCCTTATCAGCATACAACTTCTGCTGATTCTGTGCTGTGGCTATGTTGTCCTTGAGAGCTCGGAGGATATCTTGGCTCTCTTGGATCCATAACTTGGCTCTCGGAGCCCTGCTAGCACCAAACATCATGTCCACAAAAGATAAGGGATGATATCCATACAAAGCATAGAAAGGTGACATACCAATGGACATATGATGCGTCGTGTTGTAGCAGTACTCGCCCAGATGCAGCCACTTCAGCCATGCCCTCTGCTGTCCACTAACATAGTTACGCAAGTAGCCCTCCAGCCACTTGTTAACTATCTCTGTCTGCCCGTCCGTCTGGGGGTGATAACTAGTGCTCGGTGTCAACTCGGTCCCCACTAGTCGGAAGAGCTCCTGCCAGAATCCGCCCATGAAGCGGCTGTCCCTGTCGCTGACAATGGTCTTGGGTAGACCATGTAACCTGAAAATCTCCCTGAAGAACAGCTCAGCCACCTGCGCTGCTGTGTGGTGTGCGGATATGGCAAAAAAATGAGCATACATTGTCAGTCGGTCAACGACGACAAAGATGCAGTCCTTGCCCTGCACCATGGGCAACCCTGTGATGAAGTCCATCGATATGCTCTCCCATTTCCCCTCTGGAATGGGAAGAGGCTGCAACAACCCTGCAGGATGGCTCATCTCTCCCTTGTTCCTCTGGCAAACATCGCACTCCCTGACGTGCTGGAGTACGTCCTCCTTGAGGCCCTTCCATGAGAACCTCTCCCGAATAGCCCCGTAAGTCTTGGTGAACCCCTGATGGCCCGCTAATGGAGAATCGTGTGAAGCCTGGAGTATCTTCTTCTTGAGCTGAGATCCCTCAGTCAAAAAGATCCTGTCCCTGTAATAGATGATCTCGTCGACCACCCTGTACCTGTCATCTGCTACCTGCCCATCCAAAACCTCACACGCAAACCTGTCCTTGGAGTACTCTACCAGCAGTTGAGCCCTCCAATCAGCGTCCAAGCTCATAAGTGATAACGTGGCCGGTCTACGAGAAAGGGCATCAGCTACCACGTTATTCTTGCCTTTTACATACTCTATGTCAAAGTCATAGGCTTGGATCTTACTGATCCACTTCTGCTGTCTCTCCTGCAACTGCTTCTGCTCCAGAAAGTACCTCAGGCTGTTGTGATCTGTCCTCACCCTGAATCTGCTGCCCACTAGATACTGCCGGTATTTGGCCAATGCATGCATGATGGCCAACATCTCCTTGTCGTATATGGGATACAACCTCTCATGTGGAAGGAGCTTCTGGCTCTCATAAGCTATCGGGTGACCGCCCTGCATCAAAACTGCACCAATCCCCTCCCCTGATGCATCACACTCGAGGACAAAAGGCTGTGTAAAATCTGGCAATGCCAGCACAGGGCAACTACTCATCACCTCCTTGAGCTTGTCAAAAGCTCACTGTGCTGTGTTCGACCAACTGAATGCCCCCTTCCTCGTCAAATCTGTGAGGGGTGCAGCAAGCTGTGAGAAGCCCTTGACGAACTTCCTGTAGTATGTGCAAATGCCAATAAATCCCCGAAGCTCCGTCACATTCCGCGGCTCTGGCCAATCTCTGATGGCCCTGATCTTCTCCTCGTGGACTCTCACCCCATCCACTCCTATAATGTGCCCCAAATACAGCATCTCTGTCAACCCGAACTCACACTTGGAGAGCTTGGCATAGAACTGCTGCTCTTCCAAGATGTGCAAAACTGTCTCAATATGCTGGAGATGCTCCTCCCAAGTCCTGCTATATATAAGTATGTCATCGAAGAAGACCAGCACAAACTTCCTCAGATGACCCCTGAAAATGTGGTTCATGCACGACTGAAAGGTAGCGGGTGCATTAGTCAGCCCAAATGGCATGACCAGAAACTCAAAGTGCCCATAATGACACCTGAAAGCGGTCTTGGGAATGTCCTGTTCCCTCACGCGTATCTGATGGTACCCGGATATCAAGTCAATCTTCGAGAAGAACCGTGCTCCTCTCAACTCATCCATCAGCTCATCGATCCTGGGGATGGGGTACCTGTTCTTCAGGGTCTTCTTATTCAGAGCCCTGTAGTCAATGCACATGCGCAATGTGCCATCCTTCTTCTTCACCAGCACTACAGAAGAAGCAAAAGGACTCGTGCTTGGCCGAATGTGACCAAGGGCCAGCAACTCCTGAATAGCCCGCTCTATCTCGTCCCGATAGGCCTTGGGATGCCTATACGGTGTGGTGATCACTGCCTGTATCCCCTGCTCAAGCTCGATCGTATGCTCAAACCCCCGATCCGGTGGCTGCCCTGGTGGAATATCCCCGAATACCACTGCATACCTGTCGAGAATAGACTGTAGCTCAGGATGCACTGTCTGACCTGTATCCACTGCCTCTGAAGCTCGCAACTCTACCGCCCACTCTATGTCTCCCTTGCGGAAGGTCGCCTCCATCCTGTGTGCCGACACCGTCTGAGGCGGGTATGTGTGCTGTCCCCGTATCTTCTCATGCCTCCCCGTCTTGGGATCATCCCACTCCATCTCTAGGGCCTTCCAATCTGTTGTGACCTTCCCCAGAGTAATGAGCCACTGAACACCCAATATCAGGTTGGTGTCCGGAATATCTACCACAAAGAAGTGATCTGTCAAGGTATAAGTGCCCATCGTCACTGATAACTTTGGAACATACCGAGCACATGCCATGGTCTGATCTCCTGGGACCAAGACGGAAAATCCATCAAAACCCTCTGTCTGTATGCCTCTCCGCTCGACCATCTGGGCATCAATAAAGTTGTGGGTGGCCCCACTATCAACTAAGACTGAAACCCGCTGCCCGCGCACTATCCCTCGTACGCGCAGCGTCAAGTACTTGGGAACTCCCCGCAATGCGGCTAGAGCTCCCCCAGTGGGTGCAAATGATGCCCCACCTACTGCGGGTGGTGGAGGTGGTAAGGTACCCTGCGCTGCATAACAATCTCCTGCCTCCACGTCATCCCCCTCATCCTCTTCTCCACTACTCTCGGAGAAGACCTCAATGAAATGTGCTTTCCCTGCAGCACACCTATGTCCCGGTGCCCATGGCTCCTGGCAAGTGAAGCACAACCGCTTCCTCTTCAGCTCTCTCCTAGCCTCGTCATCAAACTGCCCTCGTCCAGGATTCGCCTTGGGAGGCAGAACCCTCGTGTCCTTCCCCTTAGGCTGGAAGGCCTGTCTCTAGGGATAAGGTGTCCGAGTCCTGGGTAAGACATCCTGTAAGTCCCGAGTCCTGCTGATGGCATCCTGAAGGGTAGCTGGTCTGGTCGACCGGACTAGGCCACGAAGTGGCTCTGACAACCCCTCCACAAACATGTAAACCATCCGAGCCGCAGATAAGTCAGGTACCATCACCGAAACCCTCAAGAAGTCTGAAATGTATGTCTCTGCACTCCCAGTCTGTTTGAGCTTTGTCAGCTCAACAAAGTGCTGCTCCGGATCCCTCCTGTCAAAGCGCTCTATCACCCTCCGGGTAAACTCGGCATATGTCATCACTGCAGAATGTCCGAGTGTCGTCATCCCATGAAACCACCAGTCCTGGGCCTCACCGTCCAGATGTAATGTTGCCACCTTAATGGCCTCTGACTGCGACATCTGGTTAAGCTGGAAATAGATGTCCAACTTCTCCACCCAAGACTTTGCCAAACTGTTTGATGAGCCATCAAACGTGGGCAAATGAAATCGGCTAGTTGCGCGGTGGTCATCACGATGGTGCCTGTGCCCTCTGTGATGATCACGGGGTCTAATGTCATACTAGACCTGGACAAAGTCTCTGAATGTGATAGAATCTCGGAATGCCGGTCCGTACGCCTGGTACTCTGTAAAAAGGTCACCCATCAGACCCGGCTCCAGCTCTCGCTATGCTGCTGCCCCTGCGTCCTCTGCCAGGAAGGTAGGCATGGTGGATCGCGTGGGTGCTGGAATATCCCTTTGTGCACCCCTCTGTACTCCTGCCCCTGCGTCCTCTGGCAAGAATGTGGGCATAGTGGATCGCGTGGGTGCATGCGATGCCACAATGGGGATAGCATCATGCACTGGCACGTGGTGGGACATACCCGATCCCTCACCGATCAGAAAACCCCTGGGGGGTTCCCTCTGCCTGACCTCTAATGCCGTGAGTCTCTGTGTCATCTCCTGCATGTGTTGGAGGAGTGTCTCCCATCTCCTCGAACCCTCATCGTCTGCCATAGGGCCCTGCTGCTCTGCGTCCCTCGCAGGCTGCTCCTGCTTTGAATCTGTCTCAGGTGGCTCCTGATTTGAATCCCTCTCTCTGAAGGGGTCCTCCCACCTACTCTCAACGTCTCTGTGTCTCCTCTGATCAATGTAGGGATTATCCCCGGGCGTCATAGACTGCCAGCTCCACAGGCTGAGCCAGATCTATGCTCTGATACCACTGTAATATCCCCAACGGGAAATAGACAGTAATACACAGCAAAACAAACATGCAGCTATATAGAACAAAATGCCGGAACTAGAATATGGAACAAGTACACATAAAATTCCAGAACGCTAAGCCATTTTATTAATCTGAGAATACATATATGGGTACAAGAGATAATCAGAATGAGTGCGCTTATCCTTGCACTAGGCAAGTGAAGAACCCTCTCAGAATAGGAAATGGCTACAATAGAGACTGCGTCCTCGTCAGAGAAAACGTCGTAGAAGGACGATGGTACAATGTGGCTGAACTAGGGTCAATCCCCTCACCTAATGAGCCGAAAATCGAAGGCCGGCCTGCATCACCACTCCCACACCTAACCTTAAAACCGTGAAGCAAATGCTCCACCTCCGAAAATCCACCAATTAAGCCCTCCTCAATGGAAACGCTCTCTCCCAGGAACAGCGCAGGAGCTCAAGAAAGATGCTGGGAAAGGGCCCCAAATCCTCCTGCAAACCCTCCGGCTGAATCAACAATCTCCCCAAGGCTGAAATACGCTGGAGCCACCACAAAATCACCCACAACAGCGCTGCACAACAATCACTGCGTCCTCCCTCCTGAAACTGCGTCCTCTCTCCTGGACTGCGCAGTCACTCTATGAGGCCAACTCCTCTGCAAACGTCCACCAAAATCTCCTGCAAATCAACTACTGAAACTGAAGGAATACCTTGCCCGAGCAGGCACTCGAAGTCCCCCGGGGCCAAGGGTGAGATCTCCGACCGGAGACATTCAGTTCGCACTAAACAGTGCTGCAGATCGACTAAACAACTGGCGTGCTGAAGTAGACAGAAGTCTAGCTCTCAATATCATCAACATATCAATAATGCCAAATGGAGTGAAACCCCCACCTTTTATAGTGCTAGCTCTCTCAAAAACCCTAACTGCGTCCTTGACCTCCTCCTTGACCTGTGCAGTTACCTTAGGAGCCTACGTGAGGCCTCTCTCATGTGTGTGTGGACCCCCAAGGCTTTCCCCTTTAAGTTACAACGTTCATCTACTAGGAAGCACTTTATTTTATTAAAGTGAGTTGACCCCCTCTTTCTCACTTTATTTATTAATTTAACTATAGGCGGCAAAACTATACAAAAATGAAATATTCCAATTAGCGGTGCTAATTAGGAATATTACATGAGGAGACTTCACTTAGGAGTTTCACAGAGCTTCAGAGTTTGGTGTGAGGTTCATTCAGATCTTCAACTTGGGCTTCATCAGTTTCAGTGGGTTCAGAGTCAGCTGTTGCCGGAGGGAGAGTGCAGCAGTTCAGTTGGTGGCCAGCGCCGTTCAACAGCTTATCTTGGTGGCCAGTTTCTATCTCAGCTCTTTCTGGGTCAGATCTATATGTAAACCCCTTTTATTATCTATAATGTGTTGAGATTTTCTTCCTGCTCTATATGGTATTGGATTGCAAAGAGCTTCCTGCCTTTTATTTTACATGGCAATTCCTCTGTTAATTAATGTTGAATTTGCGTATTTTGTGGAGTTTATCATTTAATCGCATTTAGTAAAAATATCCCATCCTAGATATTACCAATAAATACATGATGATCTGGGATTTGATTGGAAGTCAATGGATTGGGATGCTTCATTGGCTCTATTACCCACCAAAAAGTGGGTGGCACCTAGCCAACATTCCCACGATAGTCAACACATAACACTATGCCAGGATTCTGCACGTATTGCTTCAGTTAGATATCTCTCCCATCTAGCATTTCTTCTTGAAGGAAGGTGGGTCATTCATCGAAAGCTACTCTAACCATTCTTGCAATCAAATGCTTTCATTTAATGTTATGGGAATATTAATATGTATCATGGGGAAAACTGGTTGATTTACCAATCTTGATTGAGTTCTTGTTCCCACACTTCACTTGGGACTTTAGTCTTTGACTCTAGTCCAATGGGATCTCCTCTGAGGCCGTAGGGTTTAGGAAGGGCACTACCGATGAGGCACTGACTGTGTAATATCCCTAAGGAAAATTAACAATGATAAACAAAGCATGCATAGCAAAAAAAACACAATTTCCACACAATATTAAACCCCCCGGAAAGACCAAAATCTACATTTAATCGAGCCATTTTATTATAGCAAACAAAAGCAATATGTCTAATGTATGCACCTGGGCTTGCCCGAAGAAAGCTAACAAGATCCAGATGAGACATGAAATCAGTCGCTTAGCCTTCAGGAAGATGTTTCCTTCAAATGCTCGCTACCGGCCCTAAAACTACACTCAAGTACGCAAGAAACTCAGCAGGTGCTCCTGCTCATAAAATTTCGGGAAATTAACCTCGGTCTTCCCACAAATAACCCACCAAAATCTAGAAATGGTTTGGCCAAATGTTGACCTCCAAAATTTGGCCTAATTCCCACGCTCTCCTCCAATTGCTAGGTAAATTGACCCTCCAGAAAATAACATTGATTAAGGCCCCCAAAATTGTTGCAATGCTCAACAAAATTCCCCTCTGGAATTCCTCACAAGTACTAGCTTACCTAAACCCATAATTCCACCTTTTCCCAATCTCCCACATGTGGTATGAAGACACCACTATGCAGGCCCACGTAG
Source organism: Pinus albicaulis (assembly GCA_034641835.2). Lineage (NCBI taxonomy): Eukaryota > Viridiplantae > Streptophyta > Pinopsida > Pinales > Pinaceae > Pinus > Pinus albicaulis. Next base: position 701,907,465 of record CM076579.1, read on the forward strand.
CCTCTGGTGGTGGCTCAATCACACAACAAAATCCCTCAAAATGGTGCCTAACCAACACTCGAAATCTCCAGAAAATGGTGACCCAAATCACTGAAAGCTCAATGTGAATTCTCAAAATTTCTAATTAACCTCCAAGAGCCGCGTATTTCCCTCTACACCCAACCCGTCGAACAAGCTCCACCTAGGTTTCCTACACCTCCCGGGTGAGAAATTTCAACGAGTGTAGATCACTCCTTTGGTCAGACTCAAGTCCATCAAGGTAGGGAAGGTAGGGTGAGATTCTCGTATGAAAATCTCGTGTGCTCAACAACACATGCAGACTTGGCTCTCAGCTCAAGCATGCTAAGTAAGAGTGAATGTCAAATGATCAAAAAGTGCCAAAGTGATGAATGCACCTCCTATTTATCCTTGAGCCTCCAATCCTCCATGTGGGTCCCATACATCAATCCTTTCATCTCTCTTCCCTCCATGAGTGCGTATTAGCCAAGGGGAGCGTATTTCCCTTTGGGGTGGCCCCCACCATCCATTAGCAATTCGATTTTCCTTTTTCCCCTATGTTGAATCCTTTCACCTCAAAATTGCAAGTGGGACCCCACAACCATCTTTCCTTAAGTTGTAACTCAAAATTGACAAAATTGATCAAAATTGATATTTCACTTAGCAACCTTGCGAAGTGGGGATATCACAGACTGATATAGTGTGTCCAAAGTAATCCATATTTACCACCTTCCATCCCCCCGGTTATCCATCTCCATATTTTGGGGTTGGTAATCATTATTCATTGGGATTGGCATCGTTAATCCACTGTAATGTTCCTAATTGGAAATTAACAACAAATACCAAGAAATGTACAAGGAAAAACAAAATGAATAAATCACAACCACTAATTAGTACACAATAGACACCAGCAATGGTTTGAGCCATTTTATTAATAATAGGGAACTAGGTACATAAAATGAGCTGGAATGATAGCAAACCCCAGAAAGGAGTCTCCAACCCAAGTGAAGAATAACTTGGAAGAGAAGTGTGCACTACCAAAAAGATAGTCTACTGTTGGATGCCAACTCACATGGGGATTTCTGCTCAAATGCTGCTCGGGTCAAGCTAAAACTCGACCCTTGAACTACTCTCCAAAAACCCCCAATAACCTGGCAAGGTTTGGCTCAAATCTAAGCTGGTAGGGAGCCCACTAAATGGTGCAAATTGCACAGCTAACTATTGGTGCGCATTGTTGGAGAACCCACCACTCAAGCAATCCTCAACCTCTCTATCGAAGGATCCACCCACCAAATCCAGTTCTCCCTTTTGGAATGCCAAATCCTTCATCCATTTTTCCCTTCGAACTACCTCACTCCAATGCCTGTGCAGGCTTCAACAAAGAGGCCAGGCACCACCGAAAATAGAAGAATTCGGCCCTCAGGAGTGGCCCTCAAGCACTACTGCAAATTGTCACCAAAACCCTGCTTCTCCGACAAGAGAAAATCCCTTGCAAAATTTATCTCCCACTCTCCTCTTCAGACTATGCAAATGACCAAGTTGAACTTCCTTTTGTGCCCAGGAATTTGGAAATGTGCACTGTTGATCCGAATGATGAAGGTTAAGCTTTGTACAAGCCCTGAGATAGACTCCTCAAGTCTCCAACTAGGGAGGCACTTGAAGTCCTCTAAAACTGGCTTGGGTGTCACTTGAAACCCTTGTGCTAAACAACACTCAACCCTTGCACTGAACAACTCTAAGAGAAGATGAATTGTTAAGTGTAATAGTCAAAAGATACCCTCAAGTGCTCCCTCCTTGCCCTTAAATAAGCTTGCCCCCCATACGCTCTCCTTGGTGGCCCCCACTTTGCTTCCAAAATCACACTCCCTCTCTATTAGCGGGAATTTCTTCCTTGGTGGTCCCCACTTTGCCTCCAAAATTGCACTCCCTCTCTATTGGTGCGCATTGCCTCCTTGGTAGCCCCCAATTTGCTCCCAAAATTGCACTTCTCTCTCTAGTGGTGCACATGGCCTCCTTGTGGGTCCCACTTAAGCGTGGGATGTCCTACGACTACTGGCACAACCCCAAGAGTCTTCGCTAACCTCCTCAAATAGTAAGTTAGAAATTGGGGACATTATAATCCTCCCTTCCCAAAATTACTTGTCCTTAAGCAATTCTCGAACAAGCGCTCTCTCTACATGGTTGCTTGGGAGCAGGGAGCGGGAGCGGGAGCGCCATTTTCAAAAGCTTTCGGTCCGAAGCGTTTTGGGGAGCGTTTTTTTTAAATCTATATATATTTTTATATTTTTTATATTTTGATGCATATATGTCAACAAAAGCATGTAGAATGATGAATTAGACATAAAAAATATAAAAACATAGATTGAAACATATAACATCAATCGTCTAGAAGTTATAATCTTCATCAACCACGCCCACAAGTTGGAAACATACAACATATTGACTCTTGAGTCTCGCGAATCATCAATCTAAAGATTTCAAGCTTTCAAAATTCAATATATAACATTTATCATCATTGATATATATCATAATTTATTTATCATCATTGATTCATTTATTTCAAAATTCAATATATAACATTTATAAGAACCTTAAACTTTCACTTTCAGAATTTAACCATAAAACTCAAAATCCATAAGTGTAAAGCTCTTAACTTTTCGAAATTAACAATCATTCACAGAATTCATACTACACAATTCAAAGTGGGATTTTTGAAGCAAAATATATACATCAATTGACAATTTAATACTTACCTAGAATCGTGTTTGGAGATGTTTCTGATCTACCATGGCTCCAGCTCCCGTTACCAAACCGCTGTTTTTCCTCCCAGCCTATCTGAGGTCAACCTCTCCAGTCCCCAGATCCAGAAGACAAGTCTTTTGGCCCCTGTGCCCAAAACTCCGAGAACAATCGAGAGCATTCCATAACTCAGTTAGAACTCTTCAACTCACTGCTCATGGATCATGCAGTTATAACTCTTCTGACAGCATCCGGGTCAGTGTTCCCACTCACTACCCCCTCCCCTTTCAAGTTTACCCCTCTTCCCTTTTTATACACAAACTCCATTCTTGATATTTATTAGAATATGATTTTTAATAAATATCTTTGAAAAATATCTTAAAAATATTATATTTTAATAAATATCTCAGATTTATTTAAATATCTCAAAATATTATATTTTAATAAATATCTTAGATTTATTAAAATATTAGTCATTAATGTAGATATTATAGGCATTCATGGGGATATTGACTTATTGACCAAGTCATTTATGGAGATATTGACTTTACTTAATTATTTTAAGATTTATTTATTTATTTTGAATAATGCTCTACCACGCATACTCATATAAGAGTCGTACATGCGTTCAGTCTCTAGCTTGATGTTCCATCATATCTTAGTGAGATAAATGCATTGCGATATTCAGTTCGTTACTCTTAGTTAGTTTCCATACTAGCAGGTATGTATACTAGTGCAGTACACGTGATACATGCATATGTAGCTATCATATGCAGGTTTCATATGCATGCTAATATTTCCAAGTTCCATATAATTCGAAAGGTCATTACAATTTATCATCATTGATATTATATAACATTTATCATCATTGATTCATTGATCACCATATAACTTTTATGAAGCATCATATTCATAATTCATAATGACTTATAAACTTATAAATGCCAACTTCAAAGTTTCACCTTTCAAATTCAAACTTCAAACTTAAATTGTCATTAAATATGAAAGAGTCAAGTTTCAACTGTTCAATAGTTATAAAAGATAAAAACTACTAGAAAATAGAAAAGACTAGTAAACAAAAAATCTATTTTATCTATTGGCTGGCCCCTTGCCATGCCCACGAGAAATGTCTAATTTGTGAGAACCACGAGGCAATGGTGGTCTTCTAGTACTCTCAGGAGTACCACGTCCACGACCATGACTAGAAGGCGGAGGGCAACATGAGGATGTAGGTGGAGGCTGAATCTGCAAAGGAACAATAGTTGGATATCGAGCACTGGCACTGGCACCCGCACTGCTACTGGATGGTGGGACTGGCCCTGTGTGTGGTGGTGGCATGGCTGTTGATGCTTCATCATCATCCCTCAAAAGTTCTGCTTCCAATTCTTCCATATGTACAGTGTCGTCCTCCAGATTATCATCCTCTGGGTTGTTGTCCCAGACTTTATATGATTGATCCTCATATGCCCGATCACAGTAATGACTCAACAACCTCAAGTTGTAATGCACATAAACCAAGCTTTCAGCTCGGTTTTCATTCAACCTGTTTCTTCTCACATTATGTATGAAGTTGTAGGTGCTCCAACACCTCTCTGCAGAAGAAGTATTCACAACTTGTGAGAGAACTTTTTTTGCCAACTTTGGCAAAAGTCTCATGCCGCCATATGCTTCCCACCATGTGAGAGCATCAAATCTGTCTCTGCCTTCCATTGCATGGAAATAACCAAAGTTACCAGTGCAACTGAAGTATCTGCCTAATTCAAGGCACAATCTAGCACACTCCTCCCTGTCGGGGACCAACTTGTCTAATGCCTTCATGTACCCCTCTTGTACCTCTGGATCTGTGTGAGGTTTGATCCTAACCCCACCTCCAGGTGCAAGTTGGCCCAACCAAGATGGAGAGTAGTATTTTGGCATAAGAATATATGCCAAGGCATGTAGTGGAACATTGAGTTTATTCCACCGTGCACACACACAGTCGTGAATCATTGCATACAAGTTGGGATCATTATCCTTAACAACATCTTTTTATTTGGCCCAACATGCTATCCATCTGCTCATAAACCTCCCCAATCACTGGTTTATCTGTATTTGAAAAACGAATCATGTGATAAATGGGCTTGGTGAAATTCAAAATTTCCCTCACACGTGCCCAAAACAAAGGGTCAAGGGCGGTCTCCTCCACATGTTCAAAACCTTGCCTGTCAACTATTGTCGTTGCCCTGTCCTTTAATACCTGCCAGTGTGGGCTTGATACCATTGCAGCCAATGACTCTCTTACCTTCAAAAGGCGCTTGAAGGTGAGGTAATAGCTAGCAAATCTAGCCTTTGCTATCTTCAACAATTCCAATTTGGAGTGAGTACGGAAAAGCCCATGGGTATTGCTATAAATCAATAAATCTTATCATTTTTTTACCTCTCTTGTACAAATCACCAAGCCATTTGAATTGAGGTTGTTTGTTTTTAATGATATCATGCATCAAAAGGTTCATTGTGTGAACCAAACACCCAGACCAAAATATGTTGGGGTATTTATCCTCAATAATTGCTCCTGTTGCCTTACATTTAGCAGCATTATCAGTGATGACTTTGATGACATTATATGGCCCAGTATTTTCAATTATTTCAAGTAATGGTTCTGCAATGTTAATGCCGATCTTAAATTTGTCTGAATAATCATATGCTGAAAGGAATATTGCACCACTAAAGGACACAGCCAGAACACTTATCAATGGCTTTCCTTTTACATTGGTCCATCCATCAGATACAATGGACACCCCATGCTCATTCCAAGAATTTGTCATTCTAGCCAAAGAATTGTTTATTTTAGCTCTTTCATGATCAAGTCCCACGGTTCTGGCGTTGTCATACCCAGGGCTCCTGTATCCTTTGGGGGCATCATTAATGGCAGAAACCATTTCATGCCAATAAGGTGAGCGAAGAACATTGAATGGCACCCCACATGCATATAGAAACTGGAAATTTTTTGAATCCACATCATTCCTACACCCTTCGTCAAGGAAATCGGATATGGTTCTATGCCTTAAGGAGATGTTTGGTCCAGGTGTGCCTCCATATCCACTGCCATGGGTGGAAGTTGATGGACTTCTTTGTCCATGATGTGATGGACCTGATGGTGTATAAGAATCAATGAAACCCCTAGATCTTTTAGATCTCTGTAGGGCAACCTCCTCTTCCTTTCTATATTTCTCTCTCTATGTTGCTGGCACACTTACAAAAATTTTGATTCCTAGATTTTTGTCTCCATCCCCTGGCATTTTCCCACCAAGGTGCCTTCTGGCATGAGTATATGAACCTGTGTATTCTTTATTGCAATGGGAGCAAAGAAATTTAGTGGTTCCACCACCTTTCCCTCCTTGCTGCCTTTGAACATATTTCCACAAAGGTGTTTGACTTTGCTCTTGTCTAGTTGGGGTATCTGTGGCCTCGTGTTCTCCACACTCCCCTTCCTCCTCCTCATCAGTATTTTCATCAAATCCACTATAACCCACTTCTTCATCCTCCTCTTCTCTAATGGGCCTCTTTCTTCTACTCTCCAACACCATTATTACAAAGAAAGGAACCAACATGACGAAAATCCCTAGCCATATAGCCATGATGTTTCAAGTTTCAAGTTTCAAGTTTCTAGCTTGCAAAAAAAACGGAGGAATGGCAAATGGAAATAGGAAATGCAATATAGGAAAAAAGCAATTCAATTTTTCACTTTTCAACACACTAGAATGCAACATTGAGAAAAAAAAACAAGTTTTCATTTTTGAACAACTTAAAAACAATTCCTAGAAAATAAAAAACTAGATTAGAAGACATACCTCTTTCTTGCAATCCTCCTCTTGCAAACTTGCTCTCTTGCAGCTTACTCCTTGCTCTCTCCTTGGCACTTCCGCTCTCCAAACTTTCAAGCTCTCCTTCTCTCTAAATCGCTCTCCAACTCTCAAGCTCTTACTCCTCTTGCTCTCGCTCTCAACTAAAACAATAAAAACTAAATGAGGAGGGTGGGCTTTTTATTTACCCAACCCCCCTCCCTCCCTCCCAAAAAAAAAATCAAAATTTGACGCCAAGAATTTTTTTACGCGCCAAGGAGCGTTTTTTTGCCGGGGAGCGTTTGGGAGCGAACGCTCCCTGACCGCTTCCCGCATTTAAAAAATGCTCTCGAAGCGTTTTTTAATGGGGGAAGCGCTCAGGGAGCGCTCCCTAAAATGCTCCCGAAAAGACAGGGAGCATTTTTTCAGGCTCGGAAGCGCGCTCCCAAAGAGCTCCCGAACGGAGCACGTTTTGGGAGCGAGATCGGGGGGGAAGCTTCCCCGCAACCTTGGTGCTAACCCAAATTTCCACTGCAAGCATTACAGGGGTCCTAATTGTTCCATTGAGCCACCTCAGATCCATGCACTATCCTGTCATAAAGGTATCCCTCAATACTAGGATCCCAAGTCATCCTGCTCAATGTGAAGCACCCCTCTCTACGCATAGACCAAAAGTTTATGGGTGCAAGAGTCCTCCCATCGACTGTCGATAAGCAGAGTACCTCGATACTTCCAAGCCCATGTCAATTCATTAGAAAGTTGTCCCGCAGGGAAATCAATCTTGGGTACTTTAATTGTGAATTCCTAAAGGTACAACCCAAGTCTCATACAATAGATCCCTCGCCCCAGCGAGTCAATCAAGACCACCTCCTGCCCGTCATATAGCCACTCGAGTGGAGCACTATCCCATCTCAACTTGTCCTTGAGAAGTGAAGTGCTCGCTGCCAAATATAGACCCAATAGAAGATTTAGGTGACCTTCCTTTGTGCGATCCCACTCTCCCCAATTTGTAATCCAACTGCTCAGCCATGTAGCTCCCGTGTCTCATACTAATCTCGAAGTGAGTCCACCATGTGTACGTTGCGCCTGTCTGGTCATAACTGCAACCCTCGTGCTCTTGTAGAGTCATCCACTCCGATGATCCTCTGTCACAACTCCAATAAGGGACAACTCTACTGCGTGGGGTCTATCCTGTCACGACATCCTGACAAGGCCATAATCTACCAACACACGTCTAATCTCCGACCGAAACAATAGCGAGAAAAACCTTCTGCGTCCCATAGTGATAATCTTGACGATCCTTGATCTGCCATGCCAAGGAAGATGCAGTCCTATCGCTGTCATCTCCACGATCCTCTAGAAAAGAAGTGGTCCACTGACCCAATGGATCCCTGAATCCCACAGCCAAATTGGAAGCGCACCACTTCCAATTCCTTCCGCTTGCCATGGAAACCAGATGTGCTATAAAGCTACTCCCTGAATGCCGCTAATAGATGGATATCTGATACTTGCAATCGAATCAGTGCATGTGGATTTGTCCTACCCCTGCCAACCATCATCATTGAGTGTGTTGTCCCTACTCTCGAAAAGGTACCAGTACAATGTCTGGAGTCCAGACACCTAATGGAAAATTGCCTCAATCGTACACAATATCTTCTTCTCATGCAGGATCCTTACATATCCTACGAAAGGAGTGGCGTGTGTCTCCCCCATGATCATCTCCTTAAGTGTGGACTCAGAGATGGAATATATACCACCTCCGCTGAAGGTCACCTCATCTCCCAACCCGTGGTTGCCAACTCGTGCATTGACCATGCTCTTCCACTGGAGAATCTCTATTGTGTTTTGGAAAATGTAACTAGGTTCGGTCTTCATTTAATGTACTTGAGTCATCGTGTAATGTACTTCTCAAAAAAAAAGAAAATTATTATTATTATTGTGACTTATTAAAACATGGGTTTCATGCTTGGATCACCATGTTTTAGGTTAAAGTCCCATTGAGGACTTCTAGGATTTATTCAGAGAAAATAGAGTCATTGTACTTTTCAAGAGACCATTCTTGGGCTTTTGAATCATGTAAAAAGGTTTAGTATTGAGTCAAATATGATTTATGTATCCTCCACATCAAGTCGGCCTAAGGACCCTAATTCGATCTCACATGGTGCCTATAAATAGAAGCAAATCGAATTCATTTGGAGCACACACTCACAAGAAGTTCAATATCTCCTGTAGCTAGGAGAAGTACGAAGTCTGTTATTGGGAAGCCGAAAAAAGTGCGAGTTTGGGGAAGTCTATGGAGAAGAAGAAAATCGAAATTTTGGTGCCTCCCTTTCTCTGTTTTGTGCTCTGGATTGAGCGATCGAAGTCTTCCAAGTTTTACTGTTGTCAGAAGCCGTATGTTGCTGGAAGCTGCTGCCTAGTCGAAGTTGCTAGAAAGGGATCAAAATTCTGGAGGCTAACATGGTGTGGAGGGAAGGTTTGGTCTTTGTCTAGGGTGAAGAGTCTCTAAGAATACTATTGAAAAGAAGAATTTCTTGACTGAGTTTTCCTCTCAAGGGGGGTTTTTCCTTGGCATAGTGCCTACATATGGTGTCTATTGTTTTATGTGCCATTGCTTTGGTAATTTCTTGATGAACTAAAAGAAAGAAGATATAAAGAATTGTAATAACAAGAAGAAAATCTTTCTGCCTCTATGATTTTCTAACATGGTTTTAGAGCTTTAGTGAAATGTAATATTCCTAATTAGCAATTCTGCTAATTAGAAATATTAATTTTTGATAAATTTTGCATTTCCTAATGTCAGTGAGAAATAATGTGGGCTGGGAACCCACAAATTAGATTAAAGTAAACTAAGGCAATTTTCCTATAGTTGGAGGCAAAGATTGCAGCCTTGGTGGGGACAGGATGAGCCAATGAGGAGGCTCTGCGTATTCCAGAGAGGCAACGCTATGAGTGGGCAAGGAAGGATAGCGCAGGAGTGGCCAAAGAAGGGGCAACGCAGTCTTTGGTGGGGCCCTAAGGGAACGTTGGGTTGTTGGAGACAAAATGGAAGAGGCATCTCATTTTTGGGCATTCATTCATACTGATTTTCTTTGTCATCTTGACTGAGCACGCTTGAGTTGGAGAGCCAAGTCTGCAGTGTTGTTTAGAACTTGAGATCTTCAAGCAGAGATCTCAATGTCTACCTCGGGGGACTTTGAGTGCCCGCTCAGGAGAGGAGTTCCACATTTTGGGTGAGGGATTGACATAGCAGTAGCAACAAGAGTGCTAGTCCCTTCAGGACTGCATAGTGATTGTGCCATGCAGTCTTGGAGAAGTGCTGGGAGTGTGGGTGAGAAGAGGATTTTATCCAAAGGATTTGGAGGGTAGGCTACCCACCTCCTACCATGGATTTTGGCAGCATTTTGGAGGCATCTACCAGTAGTTTCCTTCAGGAGTTCGATTTTCCTAGCAGAACAAAGTACCAAGCCTAAGGGGGTCAATTTTTGGGGTCGAACTTTCAACAAAAACTTCACGGGTTTTTGTGGGTTTATTGAGGAGAGTCTGGTGTCCAATTCCCAGAACTTTCTGAGCGCGGGAGACAACCTAACCAGCAATCCGAAGACAACTGCCAACAACATTTTCTGGGCTAGGCAGCGCGGTGAATGAGCCATGCAGTACCATTTCTAGCAAAAGTTTTTCCTTGGTTGAGTTGGTCTTTCATCCTGCCTTGAGTAGGCCCAGGTGCAATCCTTTCAGCACCTCACTTATACTCATTTCTGTCAAATAATAAAATGGCTCAACATTGTTACATGGCTTCCAATTTCTGTTTTTAATGGTGTTTTTTTGTTTGTTGTAGTTTCTAGTCTTTGTTGCTTTAAATTACTGTTTAATCCCAATCTGGGTTATTACAGTGGTATCAGAGCTCATAGACTTGGCTCAGCCTGTGGAGCAAGCAGTCTACGACACCAGAAGATCAGGTTGATCAGGTTGACAATGTATCAGAGGTCGAAGAGAGAGAGATGGAACACGCGGATGATGGGAGAAATGAGGAGAAAGAGTTTTCTCACCTTCTCCTAAAATCTGTGCAAGAACTCTCCAATGGGATTGAGGAGATGGGTCAGAAGCTCAACAATGGCAGTAATGGGAAGGGAATTCAAGTGGAATTCCAAATTGGAGAAGTTTCTGGCACCTCGCAGCACCAGGCAGGCCCTCACACTACCTTTCAGGTTATGCCCTGCACTCCATCACACTCCACCATTCCTACATTCCTAGCTTCGGGATCTAGAGGGCAGCAGGAGCCAAAGGTGACTCACTATGGAGACTACTTTGTAGAGTGTCAGTCCTATGGGCCAGAGTTTGGAGGGGCCATCACCTTCAATGAGTTTTGTCAGCTAAAGAACAACAACAAGCCCAAAGTCCAAGCCAGAGGAGGAGGGTACACGCAGGCAAGTGACCTGCAACGTACCGTGGGTAGGCTTTTCCTACCAACATTTGATGGGTCATTGAAGAGTTCAGCTAAAGCATGGGTGGAAAAGCTGGACATCTACTTCTAGCTTAATCAAATGACAGAGTTGGAGGCCATCAAGGTGGCTATGTTGTACTTGGAGGGAGAAGCCCATGACTGGTGGTTTCATGGGTTAACCACGCCGAGATACACAGGCGTGACAACGTATGATGACTTTACTCGGAGAGTGCTGGAGAGGTTTGATCGAAAGGATCCCGAAACATACATCTCGGAGTTCTTGAGGTTGTCAGTGATGGTTTCAGACCTGTCTGAACCTAGCAGGATCTTCATGCTCATTGATGGGCTGACAGAGCCATTGCGTGGGCTAGTGAGGTCAACTCGACCTACTACGCTATAGGACGCAGTGGGGAGGACCTGGGATCTTCAGGATGCATTGCCGAGGGCTAGGGCCCCTATGCCCAACAAACCAACTTTCCAGCAGAGAGGAAGGGATGTGAGAGCTCCACCCTCGAGAGGGAACCAGGGCCGGGGGCCATTAGATGATGACACCATGAGAGATTTGAGGAGGAAGAAGCTTTGCTTTACATGCCAGGAGTCGTGGGCACTAGGCCACATGTGTGTAGCAGGGAAGGCACACTACATCGAGGTCTTCTCAGACATCGAGGGAGAAGAGGAGACACTCTTTGAGATGGAAGGTGAGGACACGCAACATTGCAGGGAGAAGGGCCTCCAACTCCACCCGCACCAGTAGTAGGAGGGGCAGCGTTTGCACCAAACGGAGGGTTCCTTGCATCTTTGCGGTGGATACCCAAATACTTAGCACTGAGGATCGTGGGGCCAGTTCAGGGACAACGTGTCTCAGTGCTTGTGGACTATGTCACAAGGTTCGTCGAACTTTAAGCTTGAGGTTCGAATTTTGGTGAACCTTAAAAAAATTTTGAGGTTCAGTGAACCTCATCGAACCTCATAGCCATTGACCAAGTAAATAGATCAAAACTTATAACTTCATGTCACAAATCAAGCTTGTAATTTATCCTTGTAGTTTCCATGTCCGTGATAGCATTTTTGATGTTTACTAATGTTGATTTCTTACTATTTTATCCTATAATTCATTTTAAATTAATATATGTATATATATAGACGAACCTAATGTCGAACCTCATAAAAAATTTGAAATCAAACCGAACCTAATCATTGTCGAACCCGAACTCGAACTCGAACCATGTGACATTGCTTGTGGACAGTGGAGCCACACACAATTTCATAGATTCCCAGATGGTGCAAGGGAGGGCCATCCAGATAGAGCAGTTTGATGGATTTTCTATACTAGTTCTGGGAGCTAGAACCATGCAGTGCATGCGGTATGTTCTAGCCTTGACAGTGACCATGGGGACGTACTCAATGACAGACCATTTCTTTGTGGTCGACATTCCGGACACCAACATAGTGTTGGGGGTCCAATGGCTCATCACCCTTGGTAGAGTCACTATAGATTGGCAGAAGTTGGAGATGGAGTTCTTGGATAAGAACAGGAAGATGGTGATGCTTAGGGTCATGCATTCATACCCACCACAGATAGTTTCTACGCACATGATGGAGGTTGACTTTAGGTGTGGAGACATAGAGTGGGCTGTGGAGTTGAGGATCTCAGAGGTTGAAGGTGTGGCCAAGCCACCACATCCTGAGATTCAGACTATCCTGGATAGATACTCGATAGTATTTGGGGACATACCACCGGGCCAACCACCGACCAAGGATTTGAGCATAATATTGAGCTGGAGCACAGGGTACAAGCAGTGATCAAAACCCCCCATAACCATCCCAAGGCTTATAGGGATGAGATTGAGAAAGCTATTCATGAGCTCTTGGCATTGGGACCCATCAGGCCCAATTCTAGTCCTTTTGCTTCTTCAGTGGTTTTGGTGAAGAAGAAGGATGAGACACTGAGGATGTGCATTGATTACATGGCGTTAAACAAGAAAACCATGAAGAACCGCTATCCCATTCCTAGGATCGATGAGTTGATGGATGAACTAACAGGAGCTAAGTTCTTCTCCAAGATCGATTTGAGGTTTGGATACCATCAAATCCTGGTAAGGGACAAAGATGTCCCTAAGACTGCATTCAGGAGTCACTATGGAAACTTTGATTTTTTGGTGATGCCCTTTGGGCTAACCAATACTCCGACCACGTTCCAGTCCTGCATGAACCACATCTTTCGTGGCCAGCTGAGGAAGTTTGTGTTGGTATTTTTCGATGACATTCTTATATACAGCCGAACCTAGGAAGACCACTTCCAGCATGTAGAGGTAGTACTATGTATCCTAGAGGAGCAACAATTCTATGCAACGCCGTCCAAGTGTGAGTTTGGTTTGACGAAGATGCTCTATTTAGGGCATGTCATTGGAGTTGGAGTGAGGGTCCATGAGGAGAATATTAGGGCCATCAGGGATTGGCCAGAGCCCAAGAATGTGACAAAACTTAGGGGATTTGTGGGCATATGCACCTACTATAGGAAGTTCGTAAAAGGCTTTTCGCAGTTAGCGACACCCCTCTCATATTTGACCAAGAAGGGGGCTTTCATTTTGACCACGACAGCGCAGGAGGCCTTCGAGCTCCTCAAGCAGGTGATGAGCAACTGCCCAGCCTTTTGTCCTGGAGTGCAATGCATCTGGGGAGGGAGTGGGTGCAGTATTGATGCAGGGGGGACACCCCATAGCTTTCGAGAGTCGAAAGCTATTGCCTCATGAGAAACTGTACCCTATCTATGACAAGGAGATGCTAGCCATCATGCATGTGCTAGCCAAGTTCAGGCAGTATCTAATGGGGAACAGGTTACGAGTGAGGACATACCACAACAACCTCCGATTCTTTCTAGAGTAGAAACAGTTGCAGGAGAGGCAGCAAAAGTGGGTGAGCCAGATCCAGGCCTATGATTTCGACATTGAATACGTCAAGGGGAAGCACAATGTAGTAGCTGATGCATTGTCCAGGAGGTCGACTTTCTCTTTCAATGATGGGCATTGAGCCAGATTGGAAGGCTCATTTGTTGGTAGAGTACTCCAAGGATTGCTTTGCATGCGAAGTTTTGGAGGGGCAGGTGACAGATGACCATTATTGGGTGATAGATGGGGTGATATACTACCGAGACTAGATTTATTTAGTGGCCAACTCCCAGCTACGGAAAAGGATCCTACACGCAGCCCATGACTCACCATTGGCAGGGAACCAAGGATTCACGAAGACTTACAAGGCCATCAAGGAGAGGTTCTCATGGAAGGGCCTTAAGGATGATGTTTTGCAGCACATTTAGGAGTGTGAGGTGTGCTAGTGGAACAAGGGAGAGATGACGCATCCAACAGGGTTGCTTCAGCCACTTCCCATCCCTGAGGGGAAATGGGAGAGCATCTCGATGGATTTCATCACTGGGTTGCCCATAGTGCAGGGCAAGGATTTGCATTTACATGGTTGTTGATCGCTTGACCAAGTGTGCACACTTCTTCGCGATCTTGGCCAAGTACATGGCCTCACAGGTGGTCGAGCTATTCTTTAGAGAGATATTTCGGTTGCATGGTCTCCCCAAGACCATTGTTAGTGACCAAGACAGTCGTTTCATTGGCGGATTTTGGCAGGAACTTTTCTGTTTGGTGGGTACGGAGCTCACTCCTAGCACGAGCTACCATCCCCAAACGGATGGCCAGACATAGATAGTTAACAAGTGGTTGGAGGGCTACTTGCGTAACTATGTCACTGGGCAGTAGAAGGCGTGGTTGATGTGGCTACACACGGGGGAATACTGCTACAACATCACCTACCACATGTCTATAGGTATGTTTCCCTTTCGTGCTTTGTACGGTTATGATGCTCTGACATTTGTTGATGTCATGTTTGGAGACAGCGAGACCCCCCAGGCCAAGGATTGGATCCAAGAGAGCCCGATCTACCTCGGTGAAGGGTGTCCAGTGGCTCTACTCTCTTGGTCGAGTCACTGTTGATTGGAGGAAGTTGGAGATGGAGTTTACAGGGCTAGATGGCAACTTAGTTGTTCTTTGGGGCATGCATTCTTACCCCCCACAGGCAGTCTCAGCAAACAGGATGGAGGTTGACCTAAGGCATGGTGACATTGAGTGGGCGGTGGAGTTGAGGATTTATGAGACTGGGGGTCAGCCCAAGCCACTTCACCTTGACATACAGGCTACCCTGGACAAGTACCCAATAGTGTTTGGGGACATACCACCAGGGCAACTACCTGATCGGGGGTTTGAGCACACAATTGAGTTAGAGTCGGGGCTACAGGCCGTTATTACCACTCCATACAAACATCCTAAGGCCTACAAGGATGAGATTGAGTAAGCCATTCACGAGCTGCTGGCACTTGGGCATATTAGGCCTAGCTCTAGTCCCTTCGCTTCATCAGTTGTCCTGGTGAAGAAGAAGGATGGGATGTTTCCTATGTGCATAGATTACCGAGCATTCAAAAAGAAGGCCCTAAAGAACCGCTACCCCATTCGATGCATAGATGAGCTGATGGATGATCTGAGAGGAGCCAAGTACTTCTCCAAGATAGACTTGTGTTCGGGGTACCACTAAATCAGAGTGAGGGAGCAGGACGTCCTAAAGATGACCTTTAGGTGCCACTATGGGCACTTCGAGTTTCTAGTTATTCCTTTCGGCTAACCAACGCACCTGCTACGTTTAAGTCCTGCACAAAACATGTGTTCCGTGGGTAGTTGCGAAGATTCATATTGGTATTTTTCGATGACATTCTGATCTATAGCTGGACCTGGGAGGAGCATTTGCAGCACTTGGAGGTGGTGTTCCGCATTTTAGAGGAGCAACATTTCTACGCCAAGTTGTTCAAGTGTGAGTTTAGATTGATAGAGATGCTCTATCTAGGGCTTATTTGATCCAAGTGAATATTGGTGGCTGCCCGCCTATTCCACTTGGGGCCCAACCATTGTCTCTTTCACTTTTTCAGCTTCGGCACAACTTACTATTTTTAGCAGTTTTTCGGGTCCTGAACTTCCGGAGCCATTTTGAGGCCCTAAACGACGTTTTCTGGGCATCGCGTCTCTGACGAATATGAGTTGTAGTCCTCGGATAGATCTTTCTAATAATGTATCATGTGTGTCAAATAGAGATAGTATGCCAAAGTTACAACCCCGGGAAGCTGAAACACCAATTTACCCAAACGGGGCCCAGAGTTTTGGCGCTTCATCTCCTAGGGTTAGGTTTTTAGATGTTTAGGGTTTTCCATTGTTTCTCTATAATAAATAGGCCCTTGAGCCTCATTGGAACACAGTTCAGAGGCCTGTAGCCACCACATCTCTTCTCAAAGATAAGCTACCTGCGCCCTAGCTAGTTTATTTCCATTCTGTCTATAAGCAAATTTCAGTTCTTTGATATTAATGAAATGAAGTGGTATTTCCACTGCATCTTTGTATTTATGGTTATATATGTATTTTGTTGCGTTCCTGCATAAATCTGGATCAATATTATTGGGAAGGATGATGTGAGAGTACATAAGGGAAAGATTAGGGCCATCCGAGACTGGCCAGTACACTGGAATGTGATGGTGTTTAGGGGTTTTGTAGGAATGAACACAAGAAGTTCATACAAGTTTCATAGCTAGTGCGTATCCCCTCACAAGAAGGGAGAACAGGACCAATGGAGTATGTGAGGATTTTGAGCACTTCAAACAGTGATGAGCACGCTTCGGGATGTTGGCACTTCAGATTTACACAACCCTTGTGCTTGAGTGTGATGTATTAGGGCAGGGCGGAGTGAGCCGGTCCCTGGCGTGTGGGCGGCACCTAATAGGTTTTGAGAGTCGGAAGCTTTCCCATGAGCGGCCATACTCATATACCTATTAAAGAGATGCTAGCCATCATGCATGTGCTAGCCAAGTTTACACAGTACTTGGTGGGCAACAAGTTCGGGGTAAAAACAGATCACAATAGCTTCATATTCTTCTTGGAGTAAAAACAACTGCAAGAGAGGCAACAAAAGTGGGTGAGCAAAATTCAGGCATATGACTTTGACATTGAGTATGTCAAGGGTCAACACAACGAGGTCGCTGATGCAAATGAGCATTGCGCCGAACTGGATGGCATCGTTTCTAGTGGAGTATTCCAAGGACCGATTTGCATGTGAGGTCCTTGTTGGTACAATTATGGATGACTAGTAAAGAGTGATGAACAAGGTGATTTACTATCGGGACCAGATTTATTTAGTGCCCAACTCCCAATTAAGGGAGAAGATTATGCAGGCTACCCATGACTCACTGTTAGCAGGGCTTCAGGGGTTCACCAAAACATACAGGGCCATCATGGAGCGTTTTGCATGGAGGGGCCTTAAGGGTGACATTCTAAGGCACGTCTGGGAGTGTGATACGTGCCAAAGTAACAAGGGTGAGCAGACACACCCTACTGGATTGTTACAACCTCTTCCTATCCTTGAGGTGAAACAAGAGAGTATTTGAAGCGAACAAAGTTCCTTCTCAAGCTTAAATACTCCAGAACACTTGGAATACCAATATATCCATGAGGATACAAATATTATTGTATAAAAGGTATAATGAATGAGATAGATAGATAGATGATAAAATGTTACGATGAGGCCTTGCTTATATACCTACGCAGGTGACCTTTCATGACTGGGCATGTCTCTTAGACATGCCCTTTCACTAACTTAATGACTACTTACATTATCCTTAATTGACTATTTAATAATTATATTTGTTATATTCGTTATGAATTATATTCATAACATTGCCCCTTCCTTCAAAAGCTTTGTCCTCAAAGCTTATAGTTGACACTTTTCTTCAGTTCAATCACGCACCGTTTTCTTCATTTGCTTTCATCACAATTTAATATATCAACTTTTATTTATTTATTTGTTATGAATTGGCCCTTCCTTTAGAACTTTGTCCTCAAAGTTTTATGGATAATAATTTCTTCATCTTGTATTTGTTAAAATACTATAATTTTCAGGAAATCTTCCTTCTTTCCTTTCCGAATTGGATTTAATTTCCTTTTCATCAATGATTGATTTCATTTTGTCTATTGTATTGAGTTTTTAGGGTTTTTAAAGTAACCCTTCCTAACTTCTCTTCTTCTTTTTAATGAGGTTATTATTCCTTCAATTTTTTTTTAATAATTTAATTAATTAAATTTATATATATATATATATATATATATTCTTTTAACAATTGATTTTCTTTTAACTCTTTTTTTTGTTGAAAGGTTACAACCCTAGTGAAACGTGGCTATTCACATATATTCACCTATAAAATATATGTCCACTTATGTGTATTTCTCCACGTAAAAGTAAACTGACCATTCACAAGAGATTTTTTATTTCTTTACTTCTTATTTTACCTTGCAAATACCATGGGCAATTACCATGGGCTTCCAAAACCACGAGCTTGAAAACCACTGAAAGAATAATCAAAATAACCTTACCTACTCTTCCTTATTTCTTTTTCCTTTTTAATTTTAAATTGTCTTGGTATGTACGTATATGTACTTCTTCATATATATCTCTTTCTTTTTCTTTTTAATATACTTTGACTTTTCTTCTCTCTTTTATTATTTTTAATATAAATTCTTCCTTTTTTAATATTTCTTCAATTTTTTTTATATTTCTTTTCAAAAATTCTCTGGTTTGTTTTTTCCTTTTTTTTTAATTATGGCGAAAGGCCTAGTGGCGAAAATGGAGAAACTCCAAAATTGATAGCAAAACGCTTCAGTCACGACAGCAACAAGGTTGACGATTTTTACGGTCAAAGCCCTGGATCAAGGAGCGTAGCTCTGTGCAGCGATGAGCGGCCAGAAGATCGAATACAAATATGGAATACCAATATATCCATGAGGATACAAATATTATTATATAAAAGGTGTAATGAATGAGATAGATAGATAGATGATAAAATGTTACAATGAGGCCCTGCTTATATACCTACGCAGGTGACCTTTCATGACTGGGCATGTCTAAGAGACATGCCCTTTCACTAACTTAATGACTACTTACATAATCCTTAATTGACTATTTAATAATTATATTTGTTATATTCATTATGAATTATATTCATAACAGTATTTCAATGGATTTTATCACCAAGTTGCCTACAGTCCAGGGCAAGGACTGCATCTATGTGGTGGTAGACAAATTAACAAATTTTTCCCACTTCTCCGCTATTTCCGTAGTCTTCAGCCTCACAGGTGGCTAAACTATTTTCCAGGGAGGTGTTTCGACTTCATGGTCTTCCAAAGACTATTGTTGGTGACTTGGACAACAGGTTCATGGGGGGATTTTGGTAAGAGTTATTCAGGTAGGTGGGTATTGAGCTCACCCAGAGCACTAGCTATCAACCCTAAACCAATGGGCAGATGGAGATTGTAAACTAGTGGCTGGAGGGTTACTTACGAAACTATGTGACGGGCCAACAAAGTGCATGGATACTATGAAAATTTCAGAATCTTACAAACAGAAATCCTACTGCAGTTAACTGATTTGCATTACCTACTTGTATTTTCCATTTAACAAGTTATTTATAGAATTATTCAGTAAACATTAATAAATGAGACAATCACACAAAGGACACACTTATTTTTGGACTGACATCCCCGGAAAAACCCAATGCGGGAAAATCAGTGCAACAAATATTAGGGTTTTATTATTAAGCAGATTTCTGAATATAATCTAGGGTACCAAATCCAGCTCACCCAACAGAGAAAATTCTATCAGAAGTACCTCTATCAAATGACAGATATTTTGGTTGATCCAATAGCAGAATGAAGAAACCCCTCAGGTGATTGCGTTGTCCCCAGTGCTGCGTAGCGATGGTTGCTGCAAGCTCTACGTTGAGACTGCGCCACCTCCTCTAGGAGCTGCGTCACCCTCCTCATGAGCCTTCCCGGTTTAGAAATTGATCTGCTGAATTGTTGCCTGATCTGCCTCACAGAAACCCCAATGCTCCATCTTCAGTGGTTGTGTCAGCCTCTCAACTATTGTGCTGTCTCTCCAAGTGCGGCTCTACCTCTCTGCAATTGTATTCTCGGCCTTGGACTGAAGTGTC
Organism: Pinus albicaulis; assembly: GCA_034641835.2. Classification (NCBI taxonomy): domain Eukaryota; kingdom Viridiplantae; phylum Streptophyta; class Pinopsida; order Pinales; family Pinaceae; genus Pinus; species Pinus albicaulis. Next base: position 701,927,548 of record CM076579.1, read on the forward strand.
GCTGCCGAACTGCCCCTCTCTGCACTACAAGCTCACTCCGAAATTCTCACCAAACCACACCCCAGAATTTCAACTTTGCTCAAGTGCTTCTCTCCGTGTGTGTGTTCTCCAACTGGCCTTCAAGCCTTCCTTTATACTTTTCCTTGATGAATCAACGGCCGTGATCTAATCCTTAATCAACGGCTAAGATTAAATTAGACTTGATCCTCGTCACTTAGAAGCTTCTCACCCATCTGTTAAATTAATTCACTTCAATTATTTTAATTCCCTAAGTTTTAACTTAGGCTCCATTAAAAATAATTAATTATTTGAATAACTTTCACTCCGAGTGGAATTTCTCCAAATGATTTCTAGGTCTTGGAGATCTCATGTGTTCTAGCCCCTCCACAAAATTTCGGAGCTAGAGCACATATGATGCTACCCAAAAATCAACACTCCCTCTTAGCGAGGAAAGTGATCTAGCAATACTTTTCACCAGAAGCATCACCTTGATCCACGACATCGGTCCTCTGTGCTGCTTTTGCTCGGCCTATTGCCTCTCATCCACTGCGCTGCTGCAATCTGTATTGTTGCCCATGACTCTTCCATTGTCACTGTTGCATCTGTACTGCAACTCCCTCTCAAAATGATGTGCATAGCACTGCCACTGCTAACTACTACACTGCAACTCAATTATGGAGAGTTAAGCAACTGAAAGACATCCCAAAAACTGACATACTTGTCAGTCTTGATGCACCTCGATGCTGGAACTACCTCGGCTGCTAATTTGTGCTGACCGTCTGATGCTACTATGCTGCTACTACTCTACACTGCGTAAGCATTGCTCTGCATTGTGTTGCACCTCTGTGCACTGTGTTGTTGTTGCTACGCTGTTGCTGCCTCTTCTTTGCACTGCTTCAAACTTCAGCACTCTAGCTCTGCCACTGTTGCTCCATCATACCTTGCATCAACTAACACCCGTCATTCTTCTACTATCATTAAGGGCTCCTGTAGCCGTATGTGATCCAAGAGTTTGGACTCCTCAAGGATCCTGCCCCCATTGTTCTCATACTCCTCCTCCTAGGTTTGGTGCCCCTTTCAAGCCTAGTCCCTGGTTGGGACCCTTCCTCTCTTTGCAACTCGCACTAGACAATTTGCACTTCCTCCAACAACTAGAAGTTGATCTGCTGCACAGACCCCTGCAGAGCTGCAAGTATATGGAAACTCAAAACTGGAGAAGGAAATGTTCTCGCCAAAATGTCAAATACCTCCTCTCTCCTCTGCGCAGCTGCTGACTAGCTCTACGCACTCCCTGTTGGAGTAAGTAGATCCACTCTCGGCTACTGCTACTCTGCAGTGAGAAATCAAATTCCTTGGCTCGAAATTCTCTGATGAAGACATTCCCTCAGTGTCATGCAACCCATTGGTTGTCATCTCGCCGACAACTGAATGTCGAATAACTTCCTTTCTCCCTCTTTCACTGCTACCCCAGCAAAACTCGGATCTGGATTTCTTTGGCGGTAGATATCCTCTAAGGAACAAGCTCCCTCTGAATCTTGATTTCCTTCACGGAAATCCTTCTGCCAAGAGATGTCGAAGCACCCCTTTGATCTCTCTTTGTTGCTTCTCAGCACTGGATCTAGATTTCTTGCAAAGAAATCTTCCAAGGAACTGATTCCCTCTAATTTGATCTTGCCCCACTAGACACTGTTCTGCAAAACAACGCCCCAGCAACAACTTCAGATAAAAACTGCACTGCACCTCTAGCCACGACAACCGGAAAAATGAGACTCAATAGCCTCTGCCCTGGCCTAGCAATCACTGCGTTGCCTACTGTAGAAACAGTGTCACCCTAGCAGGCTGATGCAAGCTCTGCGTGAGCCTTCCCTAGTGACTGTGTCACCCTTCCTCTGCTTCTCTAGTTCAGAACTATGTTGTTTCTCGGGACAACTGCTTTCTTGCAGCAAATTTTCTTCTGCCCTTTCGCTGATGGCTTCAGACTTACTTGACTTGCAATCTCTCTGAAACCATGTGAAAATTTCTAAATCTTACAAACAAAAATCCCAATGTAGTTAACCGATTGTCATTACCTACTTCTATTTTCATTTAAGAAGTTATTTACAGAATTATTCAGTAAATACTAATGCAAATACTCTGCAGCCTACACCAATATACAGTTCAAGTACTGGAAAATAAATGAGACAATCACACAAAGGACACTTATTTTTGGACTAACGTCCCCAGAAAAACCCAATGCGGGAAAACCGATGCAGTAGATATGAGGGTTTTATTATTAAGCAAATTTTTGAATACAATCTAGGGTGCCAAATCTAGCTCACCTAACAGAGAAAATTCCGGCAGAAGCACCTCTATCCGGAGACAGATATTTTGGTTGATCCAACAGCATAATGAAGAAACCCCATAGGTGACTGTGTTGTCCCTAGTGCTGTGAAACGATGGCTCTTGCAAGCTTTGCGTTGAGACTACGTCACTTCCTCTAGGAGTTGCGTCACCCTCCTCGTGAGCCTTCCCATCTCAGAAATTGATCTGCTGAATTTTTATTCGATTTGACTCACAGAAACCCCAACGCTGCCTCTTCAGTGATTGCGTCCCCCTCTGAAGCTCTGCATCACACTCTCAAGTGTTGCGTTGTCTCTCCTGGTGCTGCTCTGCCTCTCTACGATTGTATTCTCGGCCTTGGACTGAAGTCCTGCTGCCGAACTTCCCCTCTCTGCACTGCAAGCTCACTCCGAAATTCTCAGCAAATCACGCCCTAGAATTTCGACTTTGCTTAAGTGCTGCTTTCCGTGTGTGTATTCTCCAACTAACCCTCAATCCTTCATTTATACTTTTCCTGTTGATGAATCAACTGCCGTGATCTAATCCTTAATGAACGACTAAGATTAAATTAGACTTGATCCTCGTCACTGTGAAAATTTCTGAATGTTACAATTATGCAGAAATCTACTGTTAGATCTAGTTATGCTCCTACTTAATTTATTAACTGAAAATTTCAGATTAATATCGAAGCAAAACACATAACAGACTTTCACCAATTCAGATCTAGAAAAAGTACATGCACGCATAGACAAAGTGACACAGCGATTTTCTGGACAAATAGTCACCAAAAAAACCCAATGCGGGAAAACTGGTTTGTTGGCTACTTGAGGGTTTTATTATTAAGAGTTTCCTGAATAAAACAAATCTGGGTTCCAAATCTGGAAAATATGACAAAGATAAAATAGATCTGCAACTCACCAGCTATTCTGAAGCCAAAATAATGATTGATCCACACCCTCAAACGGGATTTACAGGACTCAGCCAAAATTAGGCCCTAGAAACCCCAGCGCTGCCCTTGAAGCCCCTGCATCAGCCTCTGCAGCCCCTGTGTCCCTCAGCGCTGGCCTGGAAAGGTCTACGTTACCCCAGACTGGGTGACGTAGTCCCTACGTGTGAAAAATCCTAGATCCGGATTCCGATTGCAACAATTCTAAATTACTTCTTCTATTATGTTACATAATTATTTCATTACTATGAAATATCAAAGTAATTTCTAAAGCAGTCTACAGAAATAATGCTGCAGAAATAAATCTAAGTGCTGAAACAATCTGAACAAAATACAATGAAAAACATCCACATGTGACAGTTATTTTTGGATTAAGTCCCCGGAAAAACCCAACTTGGGAAAACCGGTGCAACAAATCTGAGGGTTTGTATTATTAAGAAATAGAATCTTCAATACAACTAGGGTGCCCACATCCGACAAACCCTTCAGAGAAATCTAGACAATCTGGTGAAAATGTGAGATATACCTCACTCAGCAAGTCTCTAGTTGATCTGACAACGTAAGTGAAGCCCTCACTGCCTCTGCGTGATTTCCTACGCTGGCCTGCGTGGGCAAGCTGGAGGAACTGTGTCACCTTGCTCTGCAACTGATCTTGCTAATCTAGGGCTTGATTTTGGCCCTCCTGGCCTAGAAACCCCAACCTCTAGCTATCTCCAGACTGACTCCAAGATACACTGTGCTGGTTCTGCGTGATTCTCTACAGGAACTGCGTCACCTCTTCAAAAAACTGCACTGTCTCTCTTTTGCGTAAATGTTGTCTCACTCTGAAATGTATTCTTGGTCCAACTGACCAATCTCTGCTTCTGCCCATCTCTGGATCTGATCACTGAATCACAATCACTTAGCAAACCCTGCCCTAGTGATTTGATCCTTGATCAAAAGATGTGTCTCCTCACACAATTTCAAAAATGCTCAATGGCTCAAGTGTCACAATCCATTTTCCATAGGCCCCTCACTCTCCTTCTTATATTCTTCTGTTGAACCTTCAACGACCAAGATTAAAACATAATCAAGTTCTAAGATTAACTTGGAGGTGATCCATGACTTTATCTAGAAGATTCACACTTAGTTTAATTAATACCTTTTAATTAATTAGTTTCCCTAAGTTTAGACTTAGGAAAACATTAAAAAACGATTAATTAATTTAATTAAACCATCTCTAAGTGGAATTTTCCAAAACCATTTATGGGTTTTATGGAATACATGTGTCCTAGCCTATATACAAAGTTACAAGGCTAGAGCACATCCGATGCTACCATAAATCAACACTCCCTCTTAGCGAAGAAAGTCCTCTAGCAAAACAACTCAATGTGTTGCTCTGACTTCTGGAACATCTGTTGCTGTGTTGTTGATGCTGCTCACCAACACTACACAAGAAATATGCTGCAACTGTATTGCTTGCTGACTCTGCATGCTGCTGCCAATTGCCACTGTACTGCAACTCCCTCTGAATTCTGCAACCATGTTGTTGCACTGCTCTGCACTGCGCTGCACCACTTGTGCACTGCGCTATTGCTGCTCATTTGTTGCTGCTACTCATCTACTGCTGCATTGTTGCTATTTGCAATAGAAAAACATACAAAATGTGGACAAGAAAATCTGCAATTAGAAAATAAGACTGACTACTACTAGCTTCTGCACTAGCTCTCTGAAAATACTTCGCTCTTGCTGCTCTGCACTGCATGAGTACTGCACTGCACTGCGCTGCACTAATGTGCACAGCGTTGTTGCTGCTCAACAGCTGATGCTGCTGCTCCCTCTCTGCATTGATCAGGCTCTAGTACGGCTAGCCACTGCACTGTCTTCTCATCTTCCGATGCAACTATCCATCATGCTACTGTCTTTAGGTTGCCGTAGCTCACATGTGATCCAAGAGTTCGGAAATACTCAAGGATCCCGCCTCCTTGTATATTCTGGATCTACAAGTCCAAGTCAGCCCATTTCTCTCCTTTCGGAATATGAGCTAACATGGCACAATCTTTTTCTTCCTCAATCTTGGCAACTCCTTCTTGTGGATCTTCCTTTTCCTCTTTATCGTTTTTCTTAAAAGGACACTGTGTGGCATAATGCCCCATTTCTCCACATCGGAAGCACTTGATCTTGGACAAATCTTTCTTCTTCTGCTTTTGTTGCCCTTTTGATGCAAGGGAAGTGTTATCTTCTTCCTCCTTCTTGACCTTTGAACTGCTACTGCCATCCTCCAAGTGGATTTTTAGGAGATCTCTCATCAACTCTTCTTGTTGTAATGCTGCCCACATCACTTCCCATCCTGGAAGTCTTTCTCTGCCCAATATACTTTGGACAAAGACTTAAATTCCTCTGAAACAGAGTTCAGCGTGAGCCTTACTAGCTCTGAGTCTCTAGGAGTAGATCCTACTACAGACAGTTGATCTCGGTTTTCCTGAATCTGAGACAAGGAGGATTCAAAACGCTCTCCCTTCTTCATCCCTATATTCCGCATCTTCTCTTCAAGGTACATCTTCCGCTGTTCGGAAGATCCTTGGTATAGATTTTCCAGCCCTACCCACATCTTTCTAGCCGTGGTCTTCACTACTATGTGGGGTACGATGTGATCCTTCATTCCATCTAGGATCAACTGCTTGGCTCTTGCCATATTCTTCTTGAATTGCCTCAGGTGTGCTGCATCAAGAGGTTCTGCAACTACGCTGTCTATGAGAGCTTTCAGATCATGCTCATCAAGGAGAAATTCTATCCTTGACTTCCAAATAACATAGTTGGAGGCACCCTCCAATCTATCTTGGTCACGCAGTCCATTGCTGGCCATCTCCTCAACTTTGTCGAAATCTTCCTCTAACCCTCTGCTCAGCTAGACTTACGCACTCCTTGAGGAGTAAGTCACTGCTTCTGCTGCTGCACTGGAAAAAAAAAATTGAGTTTCTTTGAGTAAGAAACCCTCTGAGGTCAAGAAATCCCCAACTGTGTTTTTCAGAATTTTCTGACGCTTATGCACCAGCTCTTACTGGTGTGCAATAATTGCATCCTTTAGCTACGCTGCCTCTTCTGAAACTGAAAAAGCTTTCCCCTCTATCAAATCTCTAAGATGGAGCCTTTTTCTGCACTGAAATGCCCTCCTGGCCTGGACAGCGTAATTTTCTAGGAGGGTTTGTTGTTGATTACGCAGATGCCAGACTCTTCAGTGCTGATCTGCTGGTTCACTTGTGTTTCACCAACACTTCTGCTTGAATAAGCTATGATACCATGTGAAAAATCCTAGATCCAGATTCCTAATGCAACAATTCTGAATTACTTCTTCTGTTATGTTACGTAATTATTTCATTACTGTGAAATATCAAAGTAATTTTTGAAGCAGTCTACACAAATAAAGCTGCAGAAATAAATCTAAATGCTGAAACAATCTGAACAAAATACAATGAAAAAAATCCACATGTGACACAATTAATTTTGGATTAAGTCCCCAGAAAAACCCAACTTGGGAAAATCGGTGCAGCAGATCTGAGGTTTGTATTATGAAGCAGTAGAATCTTGAATACAACTAGGGTGCCCACATCCGGCAAACCCTTCAAAGAAATCTAGACAATCTGGTGAAAAATGTGAGATATACCTCACTCAACAAGTCTCCAGCTGATCTGGCAGCGTAAGTGAAGCCCTCACTGCCTCTATGTGATTTCCTACGCTGGACTGCGTAAGCCTACGTGAGCAAGCTGGAGGAACTGCGTCACCTTGCTCTGAAACTGATCTAGCTGATCTAGGGCTGGATTTTGGCCCTCCTGGCTTATAAATCTCAACCTCTAGCTATCTCCGAACTGACTTCAAGAGACACTGCGGTGGTTCTGCATGATTCTCTGCAGGAATTGTATCACCTCTTCAGAAAACTGTGTTGTCTCTCTTCTGCGTAAATGTTATCTCACTCTGAAATGTATTCTTGGTCGAACTAACCAATCTCTGCTTTTGCCCCTCTCTGGATCTGATCACTAAATCATAATCACTTAGAAAACCCTGCCCTAGTGATTTGATCCTTGATCAAAAGCTGTGTCTCCTCACACAATTTCGAAAATGCTCAATGGCTCAAGTGTCACAATCCATTTTCCATAGGCCCCTCACCCTCGTTCTTATATTCTTTTGTTGAACCTTCAACGACCAAGATTAAAACATAATCAAGGGCTAAGATTAACTTAGAGGTGATCCATGACTTTATCTAGAAGATTCACACTTAGTTTAATTAATACCCTTTAATTAATCAGTTTCCCTAAGTTTAGACTTAGGAAAACATTAAAAAACGATTAATTAATTTAATTAAACATCTCTAAGTGGAATTTTCTAAAACCATTTCTTGGTTTTATGGAATACATGTGTCCTAGCCTATATACAATGTTACAAGGCTATAGCACATCCGATGCTACCATAAATCAACACTACACTGCCCCTAAGGGTCTTTGCGTAACCTTTGAGTGTTTCTAGTTGCCTTATGCTGCCCTGGGAGTGACTGCGCAATGCCTGCATAGCTGAAGCTGCCCCTGCGCTGCACAGCTGCTGCTGAAGCCAGTGCTCCTCTGCGTTGCCTTCCTGAAGCTGCTCTCTGTCTCTTGCTGATTCTAGACACTGGGATCAGATCGTCCCCTTTGTCTAAACTCCCCTCTCTGCAGCTGAAACACTTCTGAGAATTCTTAGCAAATCCTGCCCTAGAATCTCAGCTTAGCTTCAGTGCTCTACCTCTGTGTCTATAAATGACCCCAAGCCTTTCCTTTATACTTTTCTCGTTGGGAAACCAACGACCATGATCATATCTTGAATCAATGGTTAAGATTAAAAGAAAGCTTGATCCGTGTAACTTCAGACATTTTCATCACATGTTTAATTTAATTAACTTTAATTATTTCATTTTCCTAAGTTTAGATTTAGGAAATACATTAAAATAATTAATTAATTAAATATCTCCCAAACGAGATGAAATTTCCCAAATCCCTTTCTGGGTCTTGTCGATCAAGTGTACTCTAGTCCCTCCACAAAATTTGGGAGTTAGAGCACAACTAATGCTACCCCAAATACACAAAATCTCAACCCTCCCTCTTAGCATCAGGAGTGTGCTCTAGCAATACATCACACCAATGCATTACAAGATTTTGGGCACTGGTTTTTGTGCTGATGATGCTTGGCCTGCTGCAACTCAACTCTGCACTGTTGCTGCCATTCTGTACTGTTGCCCATGACACTACCACTGCCATTGCAACATTTGTACTGCAACTCCTTCTCAATTCGCTGCATCTGTGCTTCTCATAGCACTGACACTGTTGATCTGTTGCACTGCAACTTCAGTTGTTGAGAGAAACAACTGAATCTCTTGCCCAATCTTTGACAGACAAGTCATTTGTGCTGCATCCTCATCACTGAAGCTCCATAGGCTGCTGATCTGTGTTGGCATCTGAAGGATGATGCACAACAACAACTTTGCACTGCGTAAGCAGACTCCCTCTGCACTGCTGAAGTCACATCAACCCCTTGTGCTGAAATCCCTCACGCTGCTACTCTGGCGTGCTGTCCTCTTGAAGCCTCCACGCTGCTACAACTCTGCTCTGCGTTGCTGAAGTCACATTAGCCCCTACACTGCTGCTGCCTCTACGTTGCTGTTGCATTTGCACTGCGCTGCTCCTTCCAGCCTTCAAATCTGCCTTTCCTTCATCCATGATCTATGCACCCACTGCTTCACTTGTCCCGCTACTGTCTTGAGGTTCCCGTAGCTCGGATTTGATCCAAGAGATGAGCTGCTCAAGGATTCCGCCCATCTTTCTGTAGCTCCTCTACAGATCCATGTTGCCCCACTTTCGTGGTTCATGAGTGCTCATGGTTGCATCATCTTCTGAACCATCATCCGCCACAACAGCCTTGGAAGAAGAAGATTCGTTGTCCTTTTTCTTCTGAGGACAATTGCTGGCAAAGTGTCCTAATTCACCACACTGGAAGCACTTGATCTTTGATAGGTCCTTCTGCTTCTTTCGTTGCTACCTCTTTGATGCCAAGGCTGCTTATTCTTCATCTTCCTTCTTCACTTTGCTCAATCCAAAGTTGTACTGCTTCTTGGTGATTCTGCGGAGTTCTTCTTGACGCAGAATTTCCCACAAGCTGTCCTAATCTGGGAGGTCCTCTCTGCCCAAGATACTTTGGACAAAGGTTTCCCACTCATCTGTGATTGCATTGAGAGTAGTCCTGACCATCAGCTCATCTTCCACCTTACCACCGATTACAGTCAATTAATCTTTGATCAATTGCAATATGAAGAGGAAATGTTCCATGTCTTCTCCCTTGGTCATCATGAATGACGACATCTAAGTCTCCAACAACATCTTCCTTTGGACAGACTTTCCCTCATATAGGAAAGTTAAGGCTTTCCACATCTCATTAGCTATCTTCTTTTCAGCTATAAGTGGGACAATATGGTCCTTAATTCCATCCATGATCAACCACTTGGTATGTCCAGCAATTTCATTATGCTTCCTTAGGAGATTTGCATCAGTCGATGTGGCCAAAACTTGTTTTGCATGGTCTCTTAGATGATATGCCTCTAGGACTATTAGGATCCTAGCCTTCCAAACTGAAAAGTTGGAAAGGCCATCCAATCTATCTTGATCACGCAGTCCATGAGGAGCCATCTGCTCACAAATGTGTTGAAGCTTCCTTTCTCTTTGCTAGAGAACTGGATCTAAGGCCCTTGGCGAAACAGGCACCTTCTACTCCCTCTGACAACTGATTTCCCTTCTAGGAAATCTTCCAAATCAACAATGATTCAGCTCTCTTTGATCCTCCGATCAATCTACAAGTTTATTTGGCTAGAAACTTTTTGAGAAGCCGATCTCCTCCCGCTCTTTGTCACTAGTGCTTAGGCTAAAGATCTGAAAACTTCAAAAATTTAACCCCACCAACACCTTCTGAATTTCTGCAACTCTGCTTCAGGCTCTTCTGGATCTGACAGCTTCATATATGTGTCACACTGGCTGGCTTCAGACAATCCCAGTGCTGCCTCTGCGCAGTAAGTGCATGGGCCTGCTGGGAGACAGCATTAGACTGCGTCACCTTTCCCTCTGCGTAATTATGCTTCTCTGAAAACTGAGCTATCCCTTCAGATCTTCCCTTCTGCTGCTCTTCCTACTGCTTTCTGCAGCAAGAACCTTCAGTCTTCTGCTGGTGACCCTCCTAGATCTGCAATTGCTCTGATACCATGTGAAATTTTTTTAATGTTACAATTATGCAGAAATCTACTGTTAGATCTGGTTATGCTCCTACTTAATTAAGTTATTAACTGAAAATTTCAGATTAATATCGAAGCAAAACACATAACAGACTTTCACCAATTCAGATCTAGAAAAAGTACATGCACCCATATACAAAGTGACACAGTGATTTTCTGGACAAATAGTCCCCAGAAAAACCCAATGTGGGAAAACCGGTCTGTTGGCTGCTGGACGGTTTTATTATTAAGAGTTTCTTGAATACAACAAATCTGGGTTCCAGATCTAGGAAACCCGACAGAGATAAAATAGATCTGCAACTCACCGGTTGTTCTGAAGCCAAAATAATGATTGATCCACACCCTCAAACGAGATTTACAAGACTTAGCCAAAATTAGGCCCTAGAAACCCCAGCGCTTCCCCTGAAGCACTTGCGTCAGCCTCTGCAGCCCCTGCGTCCCTCAGCGCTGGCCTGGAAAGGGTTGCGTTACCCCAGACTGGGTGACGCAGTCCCTACGCTGCCCCTAAGGGTCTCTGCGTAACCTCTGAGGGTTTCCAGCTGCCTTATGATGCCCTGGGAGTGACTGCACAACACCTGCGTAATTAAAGGTGCCCCTGCGCTGCGCAGCTGCTGCCCTCTTCCTGCTGAAGCCCCTGCTCCTCTGCGCTGCCTTCCTGAAGCTGCTCTCTGTCTCTTGTTGATTCTAGACACTGGGATCAGATCATCCTCTTTGTCTAAACTCCCCTCTCTGCAGCTGAAACACTTCTGAGAATTCTTAGCAAACCCTGCCCTAGAATCTCAGCTTAGCTTCAGTGCTCTGCCTCTGTGTGTTTACTAATGACCCCAAGCCTTTCCTTTATACTTTTCTCATTGGGAAACCAATGGCCATGATCAGATCTCGAATCAATGGCTAAGATTAAAAGAAATCTTGATCCGTGTGACTTGAGACAATTTCGTCACATGTTTAATTTAATTAACTTTAATCATTTCATTTTCCTAAGTTTAGACTTAGGAAATACATTAAAATAATTAATTAATTAAATATCTCCCAAACGAGATGAAATTTCCCAAATCCCTTTCTGGGTCTTGTAGATCAAGTGTACTCTAGTCCCTCCACAAAATTTGGGACCTAGAGCACAACTGATGCTACCCCAAATATACAAAATCTCAACAGTCACTTAGAAGCTTCTCACCTGCATGTTAAATTAATTCACTTTAATTATTTTAATTCCCTAAGTTTTAACTTAGGCTCCATTAAAAATAATTAATTATTTGAATAACTTTCACTCTGGGTGGAATTTCTTCAAACGATTTCTGGCTCTTGGAGATCTCATGTGTTGTAGCCCGACCACAAAATTTCGCAGCTAGAGCACATGTGATGCTACCCAAAAATCAATAGATACAGTGGTTGCATTTGGGCGAGCACTGCTACAACACAACGTACCACATGTCCATAGGAATGTCCCCATCCCGATCTTTGTACAGTCATGAGGCACTGACTTTCGCTGATGTGATGTTCGGAGACAACCAGGCTCCAAGTGCCAATGATTGTATACAGGAGAGCCAAGATATCCTACGGGCTCTCAAGGACAACCTACAGACTGCGCAGAACCAGCAGAAGCTTTATGCTAAAGAGCGGCCATGCTCAAGCAGAAGGGGGTCGAAAAGCTCAAGCCCTGCTTTTACAGGCCATACAGGGTCACCAAGAGGGTTGGAGAGGTAGTGTATGAGCTGGAGATACCTCCGGGTAGCAGAGTTCACAAAATTTTCCATGTGTCTTGCTTGAAGAAGGCACTGGGGTAGTAGGTGACAGCAACTACAGAGTTACCATCAATGGATGATGAGGGGCATCTAGTTTTGGAACCTAAGGCTATTTTGGATACCCGTGAGAGACATTTGCGGAACAGGGTCATCAAGGAGTTCTTGATCAGATGGAGAAATCTTCCTGATGGGAATGCCACCTGGGAGGGAGAGAAGATACTACAACATCCATCCTTACAGTTGCTTGAGGACAAGCAACATTTTGGTGGGGAGGACTGTTATATTCCCACTTAGCAATATTGCTAAGGGGAAATATTCATTTTTTCCATTTTTTTCATGTTTTGGACTTTAACCTAGGAAAAGTCGATTACGAGACTCCACTTGAAGCTTTGGAGCTAAGGCAAGGGCCCAACATAGGAGAGAGGGAAAAATCGAATGTTTAGTGGCTAGAGGGGACCCCACCAAGGTGAGAATACACTCCCCTCTTGGAAATATGTACTCTTGGAGGGAAAGGATGGAGGAAATCGATGGGTAGTACCCACATGAGAAAATTGGGGGCACAATGACAAAATAGGAGGAGACACTGATTTTTGGGCATCTTGATCATTTGAACGTTCACCTTGACTAGCACACTTGAGTTATAGGCCAAGTCTGCATGTGTTGTTGAGCACAAGAGATTTTTTAGGCGATAATCTCACCTTTTGCTTTAGCGGACTTCTAGTGTCATCCCTAGGAGGGAGTCTTCATCACCTTCAATCTGATTTGGGAGCTATTTTAGCGTATTTGTGGATCTAGTTCAGATGTGGGACGCAGGAAGAGGAAACATGCAGTCATTAGAGGAGTTGTTGTTGGGCAAGTAATTTGCTGGGTCAATGGGACAATCAAAGGACATCATTTGTTGAAGATTTGGGGGAATTTCAGGGCCTCATTCACAGGAGAACTGACTGGGCCAAGCACTCCTCAGTGTTAGTGTCAGTCTATAAAGCCTGTCACGAGTGATAAAATGGGCTCTTATCAGGTCTTGTTAGGGTCTCAAAGTCAATTTTTTGTCATTTCATTAGGTCTTCAAGTAAAACTTGGTCACTGGGTAGTATGTCTAGGGCTATTTCCACTCCTTTCAAAATTTTCACATGTTGGTCATTGTCATCACTCAACTGAGTGTACCACCATTATAAGGTCATCATCATCACTCCAGTCATAATTATCATGATTTCATTCAGTTCAATGTCTCCATTAGGTCATTAGGGTTTCACTCGCCAAATCTGTCATTCCATGCATAAAATTCGACAATGGAGGAGTGGTAATAGGTAAATTTTTTCAATAAAGTTTGATTTCAAAATGTAATTCATGTTTCAATATGTAATAAGTTCATCATGTAATTACACTCCAAATTTGGTGCTAAAAGCAGCCAAGCTGCGCTTTTTGCCCTCCATGCTATGCTTTCTTCACAAGGTTGTGTTTTCTCTCCTGGAGGCATACAACCAAGTTCTGTAGGCTTCTGAAGGTTGTCAATATGTCAAGCATCTGTGGACAAGTAAGTTATACCTTTGAAAACCCCAACTTGCAGCTCATTTTCATAATTTTAGTGTGAAAACCCTCTTGGTGCCAAAAGCAGCCAAGCTGCGCTTTTTGCCCTCCATGCTCTGCTTTCTTCACAAGGTTGTGTTTTCTCTCCTGGAGGCATACAACCAAGTTCTGGAGGCTCCTGAAGGTTGTCAATATGTCAAGCATCTGTGGACAAGTAAGTTATACCTTTGAAAACCCCAACTTGCAGCTCATTTTCATAATTTTAGTGTGAAAACCCTCCATTGACCTCCATGTTGCGTTTTAGAGGCTAGCGTAGAAATTTTTGAATCCTTACACTTTATGCAGAAATTATCACTGTTAATCTGGTTATGCTCCTCCTACTTAGACAAGTTATTAACTGAATAAATTCAAGTTAAAATCAAAGTAAAACACATAACATAACTCTACCAATCTATATCTAGAACAAGTTCATCCACACATAGACAAAGTGACAGTTATTTTTGGACAAATAGTCCCCGGAAAAACCCAATGCGGGAAAACCGGTCTCTGGCTGCTGGAGGGTTTTATTATTAAGAATTTTCTGAATACAACAAGCCTGGGTTCCAGATTTGGAAAATCCGACAGAGAAATACTAGATCTACCACTCGCTGGCTGATCTAGGGCCAAATTAGTCACTGATCCACACCCTCAAACGGGATTTACAGAACTCAGCCAAGATTAGGGCCTAGAAACCCTAGCGTTGCTACTGAAAGCTTCTGCGTCAGCCTTTGAAGCCCCTCAAACCCTTAGCACTTCTCCGGAAGAGACTGTGTTACTGCAAACTAGGTGATGCAGTCACTACACTGCCCCTTAGGGTCTCTACGAAACCCTTTGAAGGTTTCCTGCTGAAAATTACGCTTTCCTTGGAGGGATTGCGCTGTCCTTGCTGCTGCGGCTACTCTCATCTTCTGCGTTGTCCTTGAGCTAATCTCTGCCTCTTGTGTATTCTAGACCCCGGGATCATATCATCCCCTTGGCCTAAATTCCCCTATCTGCAACTGAAACATTTATGAGTATTCTTAGCAAACCCTACCCTAGAATCTCAGCTTAGCTTTAGTGCTCTGCCTCTGTGTGTCTTCACAAATGACCACAAGCCTTTCCTTTATACTTTTCTCGTTGACAAATCAACGGCCATGATCAGATCTTGAATCAATTGCTAAGATTAAAAGAAAGCTTGATCCGTGTGACTTAAGACAATTTCATCACATGCTTAATTAAATTCACTTTAATTATTTAAGTTCCCTAAGTTTTAACTTAGGAAATACATTAAAATAATTAATTAATTTAATATCTCCTAAATCAGATGAAATTTCCCAAATCAATTTCTGGGTATTGTAGATCAAGTGTACTCTAGTCCCTGCACAAAATTTGGGAGCTAGAGCACAATTGATTCTACCCCAAATACACAAAATCTCAACACTCCCTCTTAGCATCAAAGGTGTGCTCTAGCAATACATCACACTATGCATTACATGATTTTGGGTACTAGTTCTGTGCTGCTGAAGCTTGTCTTGCTGCCACTCAACTCTACTCTGCTGCTGCCATTCTGTACTGCTGCCCACGACTCTTCCACTGCCACTGTAACTTCTGTACTGCAGCTCCCTCTCAATATGCTGCATCTGTGCTGCTCATAGCATTGCCACTGCTGATCTGCTGCATTGCAACTTCAGTTGTTGAGAGAAACAACTTAATCTCATGCCCAATCTTTGACAGACAAGTTAGATGGGCTGCATCCTCATCACTGAAGCTCCATTGGCTACAGATTTTTGCTGGCATCTAAAGAACGATGCACATATACAGCTCTGCCTGCGTAATCAAACTCCCTCTGCACTACTGAAGTCACATCAGCCCCTTGTGCTGAAATCTATCATGCTACTGCTGCACTGTGTTGTCCCTCTGAAGCTTTCTGCGTTGTTGCAGCTCTGCACTGCGTAAGCACCTCAACCTCTGCGCTGCTACCGCTTCTACGTTGCTATTGCCTTGCTCTGCGCTGCTCCTTCCAGTCTTCAGATATGTCTCTACCTCTGCTTCATCTGTGATCTATGCACCCACTGCTCCACTTGTCCCGCTACTGTCTTAAGGCTGCCGTAGCTTGCATGTGATCCAAGAGATGAGCTGCTCAAGGATCCTGCCTTACTTTCATGTAGCTCCTCTACATATCCATGTCACCCCACCTCCGTGGTTCATGAGCACTCATCGCTGCATCATCTCCTAACCCATCATCTGCCACAACTCCTTTGGAAGAAGATGTTTCCTTGTCCCTTTTCTTCTCAGGACAATTCCTGGCAAAATGTCCCATTTCACCACACTGGAAGCACTTGATCTTTGAAAGATCCTTCTTCTTCTTTGGCTGCTTCTTTGATGCCAAGGTTGCATCTTCCTCATCTTCCTTCTTCACTTTGCTCAATCCAGGGTTGTGCTGCCTCTTGGTGAATCTACGGAGTTCTTCTTGATGCAGAATTGACCACAAGCTGTCACAATCTGGGAGGTCTGCTCTGCCCAAGATACTTTGGACAAAGGTTTCCCATTCATCTATGACTGCATTGAGGGCAGTCCTGACTATCACAGCATCATCCACTGTTGCACCCGTTACAGTCAACTGATCTCTGATTGACTGCAACCTGAAGAGAAAATGCTCCATGTCTTCTCCCTTGGTCATCATGAATGACCTCATCTGAGTCTCCAACAACATCTTACGTTGGACAGATTTTCCCTCATACAGGGAGGTCAAGGCATTCCACATCTCATTAACTGTATTCTTCTCAGCTACATGTGGTACAATATGGTCCTTGATACCATCCATAATCAGCCGCTTGGCATGCCCAGTAGCCTCCTTATGCTTCTGAAGGAGATTCGGATCTGTCGGTGTGGCCAGAGTTTGCTTTGCATGGTCTCTAAGATTGTATCCCTCAAGGACTATCAGGATCCTTGCCTTCCAAACTCAAAAGTTTGAGAGACCATCGAGCCTGTCCTAATCACGCAGTCCATGAGGAGCCATCTGCTCAGAATGTGTCGGAACTTCCTTTTTCTCTTTGCTAAGGAAATGGATCTAAGGCCCTTAGTGAAACAGGCACCTTTTGCTCCTCTGACGACTGATTTCCTTCCTTGGAAATCTACCAAATCAACTATGATTCAGCTTCTTCTTTGATCCTCTGATCAAACTACAAGTTTCCTTTGGCTAGAAACTCTCTGAGAAGCTGATCTCCTCCCGCTCTTTGTCACTTGTGCTAAGGCTAAAAATCTGAAAACTTCAGAATTTTAACCCCACCAGCTCCTTTTGAATTTCTGCAGCTTTTCTGCATTCTTTTCTGGATTTGACAGATTCAGATCTAAATCATACTGGCTGGCTTCAAACCAATCCAGCGTTGTTTTTGAGCTTCCTCTGCACAGTAATTGCGTGGGCTTGCTAGGACACAGCGTTAGACAACGTCACCATTCCCTCTGCGTGAATCTGCCTTCGAAAACTACGTTGTCCCTTCAAATCTGTGTTTCTTCTGCTTTTATTGCTACTTCCTGCAACTAGAACCTTCAATTTCTTCTGCTAGTGACCCTCCTAGATCTGCAATTGCTTTGATACCACGTAGAAATTTCTGAATCCTTACACTTTATGCATAAATTATTACTATTAATCTGGTTATGCTCCTCCTACTTAGACAAGTTATTAACTAAATAAATTCAAGTTAAAATCGAAGCCAAACATAGAATAGATCTCTACCAATCCAGATTTAGAACAAGTTCATGCACACATAGACAAAGTGACAGTTATTTATGGACAAATAGTCCCCAGAAAAACCCAATGCGAGAAAACCGGTCTCTGGCTCCTGGAGGGTTTTATTATTAAGAATTTTCTGAATACAACAAGCCTGGGTTCCACATCTGGAAAACCCGATAGAGAAATACTAGATCTACAGCTCACTGGCTGATCTAGGGTCAAAATAGTGACCAATCCACACCCTCAAATGGGATTTATAGAACTCAGCCAAGATTAGGGCCTAGAAACCCCAGCGCTACCTCTGAAAGCCTCTCGCATTGTCAGCAGCCTCGCCCTCGCAGCCTACTCCTAGGTGCAGTACCCCGAGGCGGTGGCCTTGCGGTCCTCGTTGCCCCTTTGAGTCCTCTGTAGTAACCCTTGAGGTTTCTATATTTGAAAATCACGTGTCCTTAGCGGTTGTGTTGTAAATATCTAAAGGAAATAACCGGTAATAAGCAGAATGCCAAACGGTCTGAAAAATATAACCAGACCGGATCAACTGATCCTTTACATAGAATACTGAAAGCCAGGCATTTACAATGTAATCGAAAGTACATAGAGAGGAGTGTGATAAATCGGAGTAAGTGCACCTATCCTTGCCCTAGGCAAGTGGAGACCCTCAACGGATAATCGTACACCAATGAGGACGACGTCCTAACGTACTCTGAATCTTGAAGATGAAGCTGGCTGATACGGTGAAGGCAGATAATGGCGATCTGGCCTGCAAACCCTCTCCAATGGAAAACGCTGTCTCTGCTAGTGACAGCGCAGAAACAGATGGAGCACCAGTCACCCAAACCTCCAGACAGATAGATCAGCTCCTGAAGGCTAGAAAACGCTATTGAGCCTACCTCACCCAAGCCTGCTCATCAGATCAGCGTCCTACCAAGTGGATCTGCTCCTGAATGCTCAGATCTGCTGGATCTGAAGCCTCCCAACCAGATCTGCGTCCTTCCCTTCCTGATCTGCGTCCTCCACTATCAGATCTGCTACCAAACCTCCAGATCTATGTTGGATCTGACAATGTCTCTTCAGATCTACAGCCTCTAGGGCTGGATCTGATGTTATCCCTTCAGATCTGGACTAGATCTGCCAATATCTCCTCAGATCTGCAACTCCCCAAGCTGGATCTAGGGCTAAACCTCCAGATCTGCAACATACAAGACTAGATCTGCAAGTGTCTGCTCAGATCTACCCTTTTCAAGGTTGGATCTAACAATGGGCCTTCAGATCTGCAACCCTTTCCTTCAGAAATAGACAGCGTCCTCACTCCCAGGCTAGACAGCGTTATTCTCCTCCTGGACAGCGTTCTCTCTTGCTAGATCTGGACTGCGTCCTTCCTGGGACAGCGTCCTCACCCTCCTGACTAGAACAGCGTCCTCCCTTCTGATGAGACAGCGTCCTCTCCTCCCTAAACTGCGCAGCCACAAGAGGGCTCTCTCCTCCTCAGAATTGCTTCAGAAACTGCTGCTGCTTTGCTACTGGAACTGAAAAGTGTACTCAGAACAAACCTTACTAGGGCGGGCACTCGAAGTCCCCCGAAGCTAAGGGTGAAACCAGAAATAACCTTACCAGGGCAGGCACTCGAAGTCCCCAGAGGCTAAGGGTGAGATCTCCGACCGGAGACACTCGTGCACTAAACAGTGCTGCAGACCGACTAAACAACCGGCGTGCTGAAGCAGACAAAGTCTAGCTATCAAGAAGAATATCAAATCATGAATGATCCAAATGAGGTGAGAACCTCTCCTTTTATAATGCCAAAACTCCCTCCAAAACTTAACTCTCCTTTGACCTGCGCAGTTTACCTTGGGTCAGCGTGAGGCCTCCCCTCATATACGTGTGGACCCCCAAGGCCTCCTCTTTAAGTTATAACGTTAATCAACTAGGAAGACACTTTATTTTATAAAGTGAGGTGACTAAAGTGAGGTGACCCCTCTTATTTCTCACTTTATTTATTATTTCCAACTAAAGCGGCAAAATTAAACAAAAATGAGATATTCCAATTAGCAAGGCTAATTGGGAATATTACATGTGTTGTCCTTGATGCTGTTGCTGCTGCTGCTCTCCTCTTTTGCATTGTCCTTGAGTTGATCTCTACCTCTTGTGTATTCTAGACCCGGGGATCAGATCATCCCCTTGGCCTAAATTCCCCTCTCTGTAGCTGAAACACTTCTGAGTATTCTTAACAAACCCTGCCCTAGAATCTCAGCTTAGCTTCAGTGCTCTACCTATGTGTGTCTTCACAAATGATCCCAAGCCTTTCCTTTATACTTTTCTCGTTGACAAATCAACGGCCATGATCAGATCTTGAATCAATGGCTAAGATTAAAAGAAAGCTTGATCCGTGTTGACTTAAGACAATTTCATAACATGTTTAATTAAATTCACTTTAATTATTTAAGTTTTCTAAGTTTTAACTTAGGAAATACATTAAAATAATTAATTAATTTAATATCTCCTAAACCAGATGAAATTTCCCAAATCAATCTCTGGGTCTTGTAGATCATGTGTACTCTAGTCCCTCCACAAAATTTGGGAGCTAGAGCACAACTGATGCTACCCCAAATACACAAAATCTCAACACTCCCTCTTAGCATCAAGGGTGTTCTCTAGTAATACATCACACTATGCATTACATGATTTTGGGTATTTGGTTCTGTGTTGCTGAAGCTTGGCCTGCTGCCACTCAATTTTGCACTGCTACTGCCATTCTGTACTGCTGCCCATGACTCTGCCACTGCCATTGCAACTTTTGTACTGCAGCTCCCTCTCAATATGTTGCATCTATGCTGCTCATAACATTGCCACTGCTGATCTGTTGCACTGCAACTTCAGTTGTGGAGAGAAACAACTGAATCTCTTGCCCAACCTTTGACAGACAAGTCAGATGGGCTGCATCCTCATCACTGAAGCTCGATAGGCTACAGATCTGTGTTGGCATCTAAAGAACGATGCACACCGACAACTCTGCCTACGTAATCAGACTCCCTCTGCACTACAGAAGTCACATCAACTCCTTGTGTTGAAATCTGTCACGTCGTTGCTGCACTGCGCTGTCCCTCTGAAGCTTTCTACGCTGTTGCAGCTCTACATTGCGTAAGTAGCTCTGCTCTGCGCTGCTGAAGTCACATCAGCCTCTGCGTTGCTACCGATTCTACGTTGCTGCTGCCTTGCTCTGCGCTGCTCCTTCCAGTCTTCAGATATGTCTCTACCTCTGCTTCATCTGTGATCTATGCACCCACTGCTCCACTCGTTCCGCTACTGTCTTAAGGCTGCTGTAGCTCGCATGTGATCCAAGAGATGAGCTGCTCAAGGATCCCGCCTTACTTTCATGTAGCTCCTCTACATGTCCATGTCACCCCACCTCCGTGGTTCATGAGCACTCATGACTACATCATCTCCTGAACCATCATCTGCCACAGCTCCTTTGGAAGAAGATGCTTCCTTGTCCCTTTTCTTCTCAGGACAATTGCTAGAAAAACGTCCCATTCCACCACACTGGAAGCACTTGATCTTTGAAAGATCCTTCTTCTTCTCTGGCTGCTTCTTTGATGCCAAAGCTGCATCTTCCTCATCTTCCTTCTTCACTTTGCTCAATCCAGGGCTGTGCTGCCTCTTGGTGAATCTGCAAAGTTCTTCTTGACGTAGAATTGACCACAAGTTTTCCCAATCTGGGAGGTCCGCTCTACCCAAGATACTTTGGACAAAGGTTTCCCACTCATCTGTGACTACATTGAGGGCAGTCCTGACTATCACAGCATCATCCACTGTTGCACTCGTTGCAGTCAGCTGATCTCTGATTGACTGCAATCTGAAGAGAAAATACTCCATGTCTTCTCCCTTGGTCATCATGAATGACCTCGTCTGAGTCTCCAACAGCGTTTTTCGTTGGACAGATTTTCCCTCATCCAGGGAGGTCAAGGCCTTCCACATCTTGTTAGTTGTCTTTTTCTCAACTACGTGTGGTACAATATGGTCCTTGATACCATCCATAATCAGTCGCTTGGCATGCCCAGCACCCTCCTTGTGCTTCCGAAGGAGATCCGGATCTGTCGGTGTGGCCAGAGTTTGCTCTGCATGGTCTCTAAGATTGTATGCCTCAAGGACTATCAGGGTCCTTGTGTTAAAAAATTATATATATTACGGAGCAATGCAACACATAAAATATGCGGAAAACACAAGCACACAAAACACATAAAACTAGAGAGACACAGATATACGTGGTTCACCCAGTTTGGGCTACGTCTACCCCGAACAGCCAGTCATTCCTTTCTATTATCCAGCAAAATGAAGAGACAACTTACAGCAGATCCGCTGTAATATCCTCTATTCACTCTCATAGTCTCCCTATCTGTTTCTCGCTCTGAGAATACACATACAATACACAGCCGCAATACAATACCCTCATACAAGCGAGGGGTTGCCTTCTAGGGCAAAAAACCCTAAACTAAACATAACTTCTACCGTTAGATCATCCGCCTAATGAACGACCCAAATTGAATAGAAATTACTATACTTTTTATTAGAAATGAAATAATTAACTCAGAAACAGATTGCAGAAAACATAGATACAAAACCAGACAAAACAAGGTAATGGCGGAAAAGAGTCTTCAGCCCCATGGCATTCTCATCATTCTCTCTTATTAAAAGAATTTAGTTTACAAGTTAAATAGATGAGAGACAATGTCTAAGATAGTCTGTGCCATCTTAAACTCCTTTGGTTGAGATGATTTCTCACCAAAAACCCACTAAAATAGGAGTTACTAAACAAACTCCGATATTTGAGGAACAACCCAAGAGTTAGGCACATATTCCTAACTTGGAATATTTCATTAATTTATTTATTATTTTGGATTTATTATTGTTATTTGAGAGAGGCTAACATTCCCCCCTTCAATGACAAATCCAAAATAAGAACGAGGAACCATCTTCCAAGTTCTCATGTTGATCCTCAAAAACATTGCCTGAAAAACCGCCAAAGCTGGATGCTGAAAAATTGCAATCTGAAGAGACCATGAGTCAGCTGTATGTCTGATTCATCTCTGAATTTCGCTTGACAACTCCATCAAGTGCCAAGTTGCAAAAGGATCCATCTGTCCAATCAGCATCCTTTGTCCACTGACAAAATTTGTTCAAAGCCCACTCGCTGATGATGTCAAAAACAACTCACTGTTGCTTTTGCTGTGCTGAAAACTTTTCACTGCTTCTTTGCTGATGACTGCCCACTGGAAAATTTTTTGATGCCCACTGGCTGTTGAATATGCCCACTGGCTGTTGAATATGCCCACTGGCTGTTGAAGATGCTCATTGGCCGCTTTTGCTGGTTTTGTCGAGACTTTCAGTCTGACAACCACTATCAATTTCATCGACATTTTCCCCCCTTTGTCAACTGAAAGGAGAGACACTTCTCTTGGAAAGTATTCCTGAACTCCCCCCCTTTAGGTGTAGGAGTTTTACACTGGTGTACTCCCCCGTTCAACTGCATGAGAGTACTATCATCTTTTCATTGTTTGCTGCACTATGTGTGATTGTAGTCGGTTGTAGAACTGAGACAATCTTTTGACTGTGGATGATCATTTCCAAGGGTCGATCCATTCATAATTTATTTTCAATCTGGTTGTTTGTTGTTGGTTGCGACATTTTTATGAGGAATGATTGGGCTTGCCACAATGGCGACAAGGATGGAGATCAAAACACTGATCTTCCATATGACCGGTTCTTTGACAATGAGAACACTTCGGTTGGACTTCAACTTCAGGTTGGGAGCAATTTTGTTTGTCTACAACTTTGGGTTGCGTGCATTGTTGGTTGTCTGCAACTTTCTCAGAACTTGCTGAGGTGAGTTGTGCAAGAAATCCTGCACTGACGAACTTAATTGGCTTGGAATAATCTGGGATATGTAAGTTGGTGTCATCAGTGACATATCCTAAGCCTCGTCGATTCCTGTTATTTTGAATTTATTCCCATGGCTTGATGATGGGCTTGGAAGAAATTGGCACTGGAACAACTTCGACACTTGAAGTTGTTTGAATGAATGACTTATCATCTGGATGGTTCAAAAACTTGAAAGGATCACTCTTTTCTTGCAATTCAATCCTTTGAAGTTGCGACTCGAGTTGAAGAAACTCAATAGTTTCATGTGTTTGGTGTAGATGCCGTGAAAGATTAGCAAGAGTTTCTTTGCTTTACTTGCACCATGTCTTCATCATTGGAGATGATCAAACTATGAAGAATGTTTAACAACTGAATATGTTGCGCCATCTGAACTTGCGCACTTGAAATCAAGCTCTCTTGTTGTAGATGTCGTACTTTGAACTGTTTCACTTGAATGACAGGCTCGCTTGAATGTGGCTTGAATGGAACGCTCACTTGATTTGTTGCTTATTGCACTTGCTAGAATTGTAGAATTTTCTTGCTTAAACTCTGGGATTCACGCTCGCTTGATGATGATCGCGTTTGTTTAAGCGCTCACTTGACTTACTTGATGACTTCACGCTCACTTGAATGAATAGCCACGCTCGCTTGATGTCGATCTCAACTTGCTTGATTGTTTTAACTTGTTTGGTTGCTTTGATGATGGTTGCAATGAACTTCACGCTGGCTCTCTTGATGGTTTGATCTTTGTACTGACTTGATGCAAATTGCTTGAATGAATACTCATGCTCGCTTGGAGATGTAAACTTGTTGCTTGTTTGCTTTAGAAATTCGTGCACTCACTTGATTTTGCGTAAAGGAAGGGTGTCGAACACTGTCGACAATGCACCCAAGAAAGCTTACAATGATTTTAATGATTCACTTGTTCTCTTAAAAATTCATTAACAATGAATTTTTAATGATTCACTTAAAACAATGAATTGGATTGCAAGTTTTGAAATGGATTGGCAAGAACGTTGATGTAGACTTTGCTTTGAAATGCATTAACTTGACTAAG
This sequence comes from Pinus albicaulis, assembly GCA_034641835.2. Lineage (NCBI taxonomy): Eukaryota > Viridiplantae > Streptophyta > Pinopsida > Pinales > Pinaceae > Pinus > Pinus albicaulis. The sequence continues at coordinate 701,952,085 of CM076579.1, forward strand.
TGAATTTGATTGTTGATGTAGAATGCTAATGTAGACAATCTTTGATTATATGTTGTAGTGGCACAATTTCACGTGTTGAACTTAATTTTCCTTCCTTGCAGTGATTTCGTTACATGTGTTGTGCTTGTTGATATTGAACTTTATGTATGCGATATTAAATGAAATAATTGATGTGTCACAACTAGACACAAATAAAAAACAACAACATGAAGCCATAAAAAACATGCGCCATCACAAACACACATGGTGTACCGAAGATCCCCTTATTCAATTTCGGACGGATCTAGGACGCAATCACCAAAAAATGATATCTTTATTAAGTATTGAGTACATAAGAAATCTCCACCTTCAAGTAATGAAAATGGCAAGCTCACAACCCTTGGAAGCAATTTGTCTTCAAAATCTGGATATTCACCGACTCAATCTTTCTCAAAGTAAAACAATACTTTGAATTACAACAATGACTTTTCCTTATCACTCCAAATTACAAAAGACAACTTATCACTCCAAAAAATAATCACAATCTTTACCCCAAATGTACAAAAGAGATTTACTTTCTCACTCCATCCCAAAATTAAAAAAAAATGCATTATCACACCACTCTTTATCTCTCCAAAGATTTCAAAACATCACCCTTATTACTTCAAAATAATACAAAATATTCTTATCACTCTAACCTTCCAAATGCTTGAAAATTGAAAATGAAGTCACTTAAATACTCATGTTTTATCTCTTTTTCAAACTCAACCTTTTTTTTTTTTAATTTAATGCTCACTCAAATATAATAAAATATGGAAGCACTTAATCTCTCTCTAATCACAAATTATCTTACCTTCATATAATAGCTATTTTGAAACCCCCTTTTAAAATCTCTTTGTAACAAGACCTCATTCAAAAATATTTGAAAGTTTCAAATGCTTTAGATTATAAGCTTCTTCAGTCATCTCAGTCGTGTAGGCAATCTCCTCCGATCCTCACAACATATCAAAGGAAACATAAAAGAATTTTAGAGAGGAAATCGATTTTAAACTGGCAGGAACCAAGCAGAAAATTCCGCAGCAAATCTCCAATGCTCCTTCAAGTAGCAACAATTGAACGTCATCAGCAATTGAACTAAGCTCCACAAACACCGCGACAAAAACAAACCCCGCAGAAAACATCAAGTCTTTCGCACAAGAATCCTCCTTGTCCAGAACTTATTTTTTTTGATGCCAGATACATCCCAAAAACATCTGCCAATACAAAATCTATATAATTTATAAAGGCATTTAGCGAACAAAGCAATACCAATGAAAATTTTTCCTTGCTGTAGGGGCAACCAGGACTGTCACAAATGTTAACCAAATAGAAGCTCACTCTGTAGAAATAAAGAACAAACACCAGATATCTTCCCTGTCAGTCTTATTTATAAAACATCTCCCCCGAGATCATATATATTCAGATCGGAATTCGTGAAACAGCGTCGTCTTCTGCGAATTTCACTTCAGTTAAGCACGCTTCTGCCATTTTTTAGTAAGCTCGTCGTTAAATAGAAATTGCTCAACATGGCTGCATATAAATATACTCCTCATTGAATTTAAGCTGATTGATACTTTATAGTCATAGAGATCTGATGAACAAATTTTGGGTGACAACAAGACATTTCAACGGATCTTGGATTTCTTGACCTCCAGGAAGCATCCTATTCTAATCCATTGCAAAAGAGGGAAGCATCGGACAGGCTGCCTGGTAGGCCGTTTCCGAAAAATACAAAATTGGTGTCTTACTTCAGTATTCGATGAATATCAGCATTTTGCAGCAGCAAAAGCACGGAGCCATCAAGGAATAAATCATACTGCTCGATCCACACAATAAAAATCCCTTCAACTCTGCAAGTGTATGCCTCAAACCCGCATGCCAAAAGCTTCACAGCTCTGCAACGTACAGCAATCCGGATTCCACTGCGATATTATTACAAATTGCAGCGCAGCATTATGAATTCCGCTTCCACGACTTGATAGTTCACGAGCTCAGCTCTCTACGCAGCTCACGGTCTCATGGTTCAACGCTCACGGCGTTCATAAACTATCGGTCTCACGGCCTTCAGCAAACAGGCATCATTCTGATGTTCAACGCACATACCAGCTCACAGACCCGACTCAATGTATTAAACTTCAGCTCACAGCTCTCACGGCAGATCTTCTCAAGCAATGCACAACATTGCATATACTCCACGTTCAAATTATACGCTCTACCACAGCGGCTTACACAACGCTAACACAGCAACTACCACCGTTCTTTGTGCAACTCACGGCTCAAGGTAGACAACACACAGCCACGCAGATCGATGGTAGTTTTGTCACAAGAACAACAAACTTTGTCTCTGCAATGAACAACTCGCTCAATAGGTCCTCAACACAACACACCATAAGCTCTGATACCACATATTAGAAATGAAATAATTAACTCAGAAACAGATTGCAGAAAACATAGATACAAAACCAGAGAAAACAAGGTAATGGCGGAAAAGAGGCTTCAGCCTCATGGCATTCTCAACATTCTCTCTTGTTAAAAGAATTTAGTTTACAATTTAAATAGATGAGAGACAATGTCTAAGATAGTCCGTGCTATCTTAAACTCCTTTGGTTGAGCTAATTTCTCACCAAAAACCCACCAAAATAGGAGTTACTAAACAAACTCCAATATTTGAGGAACAACCCAAGAGTTAGGCACATATTCCTAACTTGGAATATTTAATTAATTTATTTATTATTTTGGATTTATTATTGTTATTTGAGAGAAGCTAACACTTTCACAAGGCAATTTTACATCTGTTTTTAGCTTCGAGGGGCCCCCCCTGGACCCCCCAGGTAGCGTAAAATTACGGGCGGCGTTGCTGCCCCATTAAGGTACAGGGGTCCAATGCTTTGATACAAAATAAACAAGATAATCAGGCTCCACACCCAACACCTTGCCTTCCAAACTGAAAATTTTGAGAGGCCATCCAGCCTATCCTGATCACACAGTCCGTGAGGAGCCATATGTTCAGAATGTGTCAGAACTTCCTTTTTCTCTTTGCTAGAGAAATGGATCTAAGGCCCTTGGTGAAACAGGCACCTTCTACTCCCTCTGACGACTGATTTCCTTCCTTGGAAATCTACCAAATCAACTATGATTCAGCTTCTTCTTTGATCCTCTGATCAAACTGCAAGTTTCCTTTGGCTAGAAACTCTCTGAGAAGTTAATCTCCTCCCGCTCTTTGTCACTTGTGCTAAGGCTAAAAATCTGAAAACTTCAGAATTTTAACCCCACTAGCTCCTGAATTTCTGCAGCTTTTCTGCAGTCTTTTCTGGATCTAACAGATTCATATCTGAATCATATTGGTTGGCTTCAGACCAATCCAACGCTGTTTCTGAGTAGCCTTTGCACAGTAATTGCGTGGGCTTGCTAGGACACAGCGTTAGACAACGTCACCCTTCCCTCTACATGAATCTGCCTCTGAAAATTGCGTTGTCCCTTCAAATCTGCGTTTTTGCTGCTTTTCCAACTGCTTCCTACAGCTAGAACCTTCAGTTTCTTTTGTTGGTGACCCTCCTAGATCTGCAATTGCTCTGATACCATGTAGAAATTTATGAATCCTTACACTTTATGCAGAAATTATTACTGTTAATCTGATTATTCTCCTCCTACTTAGACAAATTATTAACTGAACAAATTCAAGTTAAAATCGAAGAAAAACACAAAACAGATCTCTACCAATCCAGATCTAGAACAAGTTCATGCACACATAGACAAAGTGACACAGTTATTTATGGACAAATAGTCTCGGGAAAAACCCAATGTGGGAAAACCGGTCTCTGGCTACTGGAGGGTTTTATTATTAAGAATTTTCTGAATACAACAAGCCTGGGTTCCAAATCTAGAAAACCCCACAGAGAAATACTAGATCTACAACTCACTGGCTGATCTAGGGCCAAAATAGTGACTGATCCACACCCTCAAATGGGATTTACAGAAATCAGCCAAGATTAGGGCCTAGAAACCCCAGCGCTGCCCCTGAAGCCCCTCAAACCCTCAGCACTGCTTTGGAAGAGACTGCGTTACCCCAGACTGGGTGACGCAGTCACTACGCTACCCCTTAGGGTCTCTGCGTAACCCTCTGAGGGTTTCCTGCTGAAAATCATGCTGTCCTTGGAGGGACTGCGCTGTCCTTGTTGTTGTTGTTGTTGTTGTTCTCCTCTTCTGCGTTGTCCTTGAGCTAATCTCTACCTCTTGTGTATTCTAGACCCCGGGATTAGATCATCCCCTTGGCCTAAATTCCCCTCTCTGCAGCGGAAACACTTCTGAGTATTCTTAGCAAACCCTGCCCTGGAATCTCAGCTCAGCTTCAGTGCTCTGCCTCTATGTGTCTTCACAAATGACCCCAAGCCTTTCCTTTATACTTTTCTCATTGACAAATCAACGGCCATGATCAGATCTTGAATCAATGGCTAAGATTAAACGAAAGCTTGATTCGTGTGACTTAAGACAATTTCATGACATGTTTAATTAAATTCACTTTAATTATTTAAGTTACCTAAGTTTTAACTTAGGAAATACATTAAAATAATTAATTAATTTAATATCTCCTAAACTAGATGAAATTTCCCAAATCAATTTCTGGGTCTTGTAGATCAAGTGTACTCCAGTCCCTCCACAAAATTTGGGAGCTAGAGCACAACTGATGCTACTCGAAATACACAAAATCTCAACAGCTAACCCTATTTTTCAAGTTTTGAAAGACAAATTCACTCTCCCCTAGACTTGTTTACCTCCCTCACACTCTTAACCATCCCCCAAAGTCTTCGCAATCCCTCATTTCCATTTCCCAAGTCCCAAAACCTAAACCCTATACCAATTCTGTCATTTTGGGCAGTTTTCCTAGCTAGGATTGTGTTTTAATTTCCTAGCTCATTTCCCTTGGCCATTTCACTCCATTTCACTTCCTATACCTCCCTAAGACCCCTACCCATATCCCTAAATTTTCACTCTCATCTCCCTTCTCTAACCCACTCATTCTATCCCTTTTCCCCTTCCCTTGTTTTGTCATACTAGGGTTTTGCCCTTGCAATCAACCAAATGGAGGAGAAAAGATCTTATAACAAAGGAGGTCAGGTGATAAGACATGAGCCCCTAACCACTCTTGAAATGATGTCTGCACCACTATCCAAGCATTGTTTTCAAGCAGTAGGGTGTCTTCCTTTTTGTCAACTAGTTGAGAAGGTCAAATACAATGCCACATTGACCAAATTGTTTGCCGCTCAACTCAAAAGGGACCAAGTAACAATTGCAGGGGTTCATTTCACTATATCAACTGATATAGTAGTTGAGGCCACAGGCATGCCCAATCATGGTGAAAAATGGTTTAAGAACCAAGATCTAGCCCTTCATAACTATCAGCCCTATCTCAAAAGACATCACCAACAACACATGAAGAATATTTTTCCTGTTGGGCACCTCCTTGAGAAGTACACACCACTCATGAAAATCATCATGAAGTACTTCAGCTGTGAGGGGAGACTTTCTAGATTGTATGGGCATCATGTTGGACTTCTCATGCATTTCACAGGGGTAAAAGCCACTCAATTTGCCCTATTACCTCTACAGAAGTTTGGCAAAGATCGCAGAAAAGGTCCAGCATAAGCAGAGTAGTCTTGAAAGCAGCCTCTTCCACCATGCCCTTATCAAGATCATTGTCTTACACTAGCTTGAGCAGAAGAACATCACTTGGGAAACTTTCTTGCAGGCATATGTCTTTTTGTCTTCTAGTAGCCAACCTACTGGCCCTAGTTCTCCATCAGCACCTTCTAGACATGTGGAGGTTGGCTCACCTAGCACCATTTCAGTGAGGAGGAAGATTCAGGTCACTAAAACATACAGAGAGGCATAAGGCTTGTGTTTGCTCCTTAGATTGAGGAAGGGGCAAAGCCCACATCAGCAGAGCATGGGTTACATTCATAGCATGAAACATATATGCATGATGAGGAGCATGAGTTTGACTTAGTAGACTTGGAGGCTAGTGAAGAGCATGAAAACCTAGAGAGGATCATCAAAGCCAAATATGCTCAGATCAAAGAGCTCCAAGACAACTTGGCAAGGGCTAATTTCATCAGTTCCTTCCTACAGCAAGAAAACAATCAGTTGAAGGAAAAACAGTTGTCTTTGGAGAAAAGTCAGTTTGAGGCTAGCATGCATGATATGAAAGGTAAAGTAGTGGCTGATAGTGAAGAGTCAGAGAAGCATGAAGAGCAGGTGACAAGGAAGAGACCAAGGACCATGGGTCTTAAAAGAGCATTGCAGAAGGAAAAAGAGCAAAATCTACCAAATGAAGAGTTGAGTTTCGAAGAAAGAATAGCCATGGAAATCAATGAAAATAGGGAGTTTTGGCTTGAGAAAGTGAATATTCACTTGGAGAAGCTCCTTGACAAGGCCAACAGGAATAACAAGATACATAAACACATGGCTGACCACTACTATGCAAGAAATCAGATTTGCAATGTCAAAGTCAAACAATTGCAAGCCAAACTGAAGGAAACCCTAAAAAGTCAAAAGGAGAAGGACAACTTGGAGATTCTTGTTGATGCTTCCCTAGTTGCATAACATACCTTATGAGGCATCTTTGAACCAATTTTGAGGAGATTTGGAGCAAATTTTGTTTTTTGAGAAATTTTGGTCAAAATTAGAAATTCAGAAAACCAGACATACTGGCAAAAGCGTAGCGTGGGCCACGCTACGCTTTTGTTGGGGGGATATATTGGAGGAAAACTCAGCATATTTGGATTCCTTTTGATGAGTAGATCAATTTGAGTTAGCAGTTGGGCCACATTAGCCACTTCTGGGGGGTCAAAATGCCCAAAAACATGCTAAAAATCACCTTTTTGCCCTGTTTTTGGGGCATTCACCACGCTTTCTAAGTAGTCTTGGGAGATTGGAGATTTGGAGGGCTAGGAGCAACCTTTTTCAGTGCTTGATGAACCTAACATGTAGCAGACATCCAGAGTTGTCCAATGATACCTTCAGACCCTGATTTGGATGCCTAGAAGGCCTCCAAAAGTCAATTTTGTTGAGCTTAGTACGCTTTCTTCCAGTTCGCTACGCTTTCTCTAGAAGGCAATTTTCACTGAAATTTTGACCTAGTTTGACTTTTTACTGATGTAATTGATGAAATGAGGATGTCATGAGATGTAATTGAGCTGGTAAATGGTAAATTAGGTTAGATACATGCTTGTAAATGTAATTTTGGTCAAATGTATCTATTTTCCTATGATAAGGTGAATTGGTTGACCTCCACTAGAGATTAGGGTTTTATTGAGCTTATCTTGTAATCAACTCCACAACTAATGGATTCAACCCCTGAGAGAGGGGAGATGTTGTTTTGGTCTATATCTATCATTTTCAGAGTCATTTGACTGGTTGGACATCAGAGGATTGTAATCTTGTAGTTTATACTTTCACTCATATTTAGAAATCAAAGGATGCAGTTGCAACTATTATTTAGGAATTCATGTGCAGTGAGTTTATGATCATGTATCTTCTCTGTTATAGTCTTTATTGAATGATATATATCTCCACTTTCATATCTTGTATCTTCAGTGGCTTTCCTTACAGTTCATAGGCAGAATTCTATTAATTTAGCTCTGTTTATATAGAAATGTCATTTTGTGTTTTATGCTTCTAGTTTAATGAATTCATGAATGAACATGCTCATTAAATCCCTCTACTCTTTCAGACTCACCACCATACCTACAAAACCCTAAACCATCATAGATTCATTTCTACCTTGCTCCTTTATATTTTTGTAGTTGTAAACCCTTTGATACCTAGACCTAGTTGCATGGTTTCATTCCTGATCCAGCATCAAACCCTAAATTTCTCAAAACCTACCTGAGCGTATCATATCTGGCCTAATATATTTCATGTCACAGTCAATCCTTGGTTGTGATCACATTGAGAGAGCTCTCTCAGCCTAGTAGGGCTAGCTACTAGGTCAAAGTGGTATGTGGTTACCTTTGTTGGTCTACATTTCAGCCTTCGAAGAACTGGTAGAGTGCTAACACTTAGCAGGGACTTTGCGGGCCTGTGTAGTACCTCTTTGGGCCATTTTACCACTCAAACCAGCAAGCAACCTAAGAGGGGTTTGAATGAGGGCAACGATGGAGACTTAACCCACTGTCACTACAGCTAAAGCTCCCTGCTCTTTACAGACTTTCACTGATGGGAGGAGACCCGATAGTTTTAGGAAGTCACTTGTAAAGTATGAATCAATGAATAGGAGTGAAGTGACCTTAGAAACCTTTTCCCTAGGATAGAATGAAGAATGGGTCTTGTTTTCCTTTTAAGCAAGAAACTTGCTCTTCTAGGGAGAGGGGGTGAGGATTAGAGGGTTGAGGTAGAAGAATGAGATTTACAAGAGAGGTTCTCAATCCCTAAAATCCTTTGGGAACTTGGATTCCCGAGTAGTCCTTGATAAATCATCTTTGATGAAGAATGGGACCACATGAGGCCAAGTGGACCCAGTCCAAGTTAGGAGATGGATTTTGGCACCCAATCATGTTCTTAACCTTGCCAAGGTGAGGGGAAAGGATCAAACAAGATTTTTCTTCCAATGATGGAAAATTGATCCTACTATGTTCTAGCCTTGGGAACACCTAGGCAAAATTTGATCCTAGAGCTAGGGCTTGAGGTGTCCGGAGATTCCACTGTTGGAATTGGCCCAAATTCGAAGTGTGAGGGGACCCACAAGCGTAGTTGCCGCTAGGAGATCAAAGTTTTCCTGTGGCTAGATTCCCGGTAAATTGATGCCCTAGGTGACCTAATGGGGCTAGACCTAGGGAAAAGGGGAAAAATATGAAAAAGAGGGAAAAATTATCACCCTTTTTTGAGGGACCAGTGCCTAATTCACTTGGGGATATGGAGTCAAGGATAATAATGAGGAAGGATTCAATTTCTTGTTCAAGGAGGCCCAGAAAGTCAACTTCGTCCAATGTTAGAGGAAAGAGATGAAAAGTGACTTTCAAACATTTATACTTCATACAAATGATGCAATTTTATCAAGATAAAATGATCTCTAGGACATTTCATTCATATAACAGTGGCCCATACATAGAATAAGCTAAATAGCCACGTAATTTCACATTTCAATCATGCAACAATTAGCCCTAATTATAGCGAGGTTCAATTGTATGTAGCGACAAGAAAAATAACATTAAATTTGCACTTACAATGTTAGAGAGTATATCCAACCAGCATCACATTTTCAAATAAGAAGCTCCAAGATAGAAATAAGCCAAATCCATACATCAAAATTCATCCATCATCCAAAATAGTCCTCCAAGGAAAAATGTGAAGTTCTCTATAAAAAGAGAGATCCCAAGTCAAGTCATGATACAAATGAATCCAACTAACTCATATTTATACACCACTTAGGAGTTCAATTTAGCTAATGAGCCTATTTTAGCCCCTAAAAATAAAATAATATGCAAATAATCCACCTCTTGGTGACAATCCCACCAAACTAGCTCATAAATGAAATAATAAGCCTTTCAGGAGGTCAAATAATAATATATGCATGTCATAGGGCCCTCCAAAAGGCCTGATAATGTAAAGAAGTGCCATAATGATGAATAAACTCCTCAAAATGTGATGGACAAGGGGTGGCCCCTTGTTCTCCAAGTACTAGACCTATGGTGCTCCCAATGGGTGTGGGGGCACACCAATGACCCCATGGGTCTCCATATGAGTCGAAGATGCCTGTAGATCATCTGTAAGGGCTCAAATGATGGAATGAACATTGCCATGTCATCGTACAAGTCCTAGGACACCTACCAACTATTTGGTGCTCCTGTGGGGCCTGCTGGGCATAGTGTACCAAGTGCATCATTCTCGTCCCAAAGCTGGATCTCTAGTAATCTCTGGACATCGATGGGGATCCATGGAGTGTTGTTTGTTGCTTTGGAGGCCAATGGCTCTCTACACACACCCTACACGTGCCAATGTAACCCTCTAGGAGGTTAGGACCCCATATAGGGAGACCAAACACAAATGGATACCATCTGCAATCCTACATAACATCCAATGCGTCCCCTACCCTTCCACTACAAAAATTCATTAGAGTAATCGTCTAAAAGAGCTTACAAACCATAAACAACAAAGTGAGCACTTCATAATGGCATGCCCTTCCATAGTGGGCTATGGCATGTGCTAATGTCTCCAAGCTCCAAAAGGGGTTAGCCAGGTACCTTATTAGGTGGTTTCTACCCTTAGAGGGGATAGTATGTCCAAGGTACACCCCTCAAATGGTGGTGGCATGTGACAAAGAAGTGAAATGGTGTAGGGAATGAGAGGGGAAATCCTGGCCCACAAATTGGGGCACAAAGGCAGCCACAGAAAGGGAAGCCCACACTTGGGTGTATAATGTATAGGAGGGAGCAATCGTGGTACATGAGGTGCCTCGACCTTGATTTTTCCACCCTTCTTAATATGCCTTTTGCCTTTTATGAATTTTCTTCAATGAGTTTGTTTCCCCAGCTAGTGACCTAGGAGAGAAACAAGCAGGCGACTCTGGTGCAGCGCGACTGGCTGATTCACCGAGGGATGTCTCCTCGGCCTCCTGCTGAGGCTCCTCACTGCTTAGAGTGCTCTGGCCCTTGGCAGGTTTGGGTCAGAGAAGCTTTGCAGGCCTTCGATATCTTATCTTTGTTGCCCCCCCCTTGACCCTTGGTTGTTCTGCCCTGCAGGTTGTGCTCAGAGTTTATGGCGACACGAGACTAGGATGTCCCCTCGCAGGTGGATGAGTCTCTGGGGACGCAGGCCAATATGGTTCCCTGGCATGCGGAGGTTGCGGCCTCTGACCATCTCGTGGCGTCTGCCCCTAAATTCCAGAAGCAAAGCTAGTCGAAATTTGTTAAACAAGTTGATGCAATTCTGAATATAGTCATAAGTGCCTCGCAGGCACGTTCAAGATCGCTACATTTGGCCGATCGAGGGCTCATATGCCAATTCATGGGTCTATGGCCGTCACTACGAACTGTTAAGAGTTGGATCAAAAAGAACTGGAAGCTTCTGATATCTGGAGAATTTATCTCCTCCTTCTGTGGGAAAGGTCCAAAAGGATTTTTCAACTTTTAATTTGAGAACAGAAAGTATCGGGACTAGGTCTTTCGAAGCGGCCCTTATTTTATGGGCTCTCAAGGTTTGTATATTGATAGATGGAGCCCGAGTTTTAACCCAAAATGCGAGGTTCCTACCTCGGTTCTTGTCTGGGTCAAACTGCCATACCTTCCGCTGCATTGCTGGAATGATGCTACCTTCAGGTTGATTGGTAATTCCTTGGGAAAATATATAGACTACTTAGAGACGCGGGATGGTCTATTCTCTTGTGCAAGGATTTGTGTTGAAGTAGACTTGGAAAAAGGCCTGTCGGGGGCGGTTGACCTTTGTATGGGCAGTTGGACCATGAGCAAGAAGTAGACTATGATCAACTCCCTTTCAAATGCAAAGTGTGCGATGAATATGGCCATTTTGCCAAAAACTCAGGAGCATTCTGAGACTCTGTCAAGAGAGACGAACGGACAATGGAAGCAAGTCGAGAGGAAAAAAGGAATCTCAAAACCGCACCCTAGTGCAAACTCGGGTGGTCGGTTTTCCTCACTTCCTGGGGGTCAACAATCATCGGTTCCTCCTTCCTCAGGTTCGGCTGAGGTGGAGGGGGCTGCGTCTGATGGTATTTTGGCATCGAACCAGCTTGAGACCTTGGCCACTCTGGCTGGGGAGGGTTGCTCCTCCCAGATGCCTCTTGAACCCTCGCAGCTTCCTCCCGTGCCCTCTTCGAGCTCGGACCGGGTGGACGAGACCCGTCCTTCTTAATCTAAAAAGAAAAAGAAAGTCAGTTTGGCACAAAATCTTCCATCTCAAAAGCTTCCTCAGATGAGGAGGAAAGATGACGGATTCGTCTCATCTAAAGAACGACCAGGACCAAGGTTCCCCCTAATCTCTGCGGACGAAAATTCAAACGGCGTGCGAGTCAAGGAATTGAAAAGAAAGGCTAGAAAGTCAGGAAGGAAAACGAATAAAGAAATAAGGCGGAAAAAAACCGAAAAGGACAAAGAGCTGGGGTTCCAACATACTATCACAAAGCAGCTAGCAGGGTTTGGGAACAAAAACAGGGGAAAGAAAGGACAACAAACGGGCCCAGGGAAGGGACCGACACAAAACAAGAAGTAATTTATGAATATACTCTCCTGCAATAGCTGAGGTATGGGGACTACAGAGAGAATAGAAGAAATAAAATCACTAATCCACAAAGAAAGGCCTATTATTATGCTACTACAGGAGACAAAAATGAGGGAGGCAGAAATCCTCAATTGTTAGAATAGGATATGGAATAGAAGCAACTTGGTTGCAGAAAGCTCTAGAGGCACCTCTAAAGGCTTATGCACATTGTGGCATCCAACAAAATTGAAACTGGTATGCTCTCTAAAAAACACTCACTCGATACAACAACGTTCAATATAATAGAATCAAATCAAATGCTTTACGATAGTAAATGTATATATGCTCGTTCACTATCGGGAGAAATTGGAATGTTGGCATACTCTATCAGATCTAAAACACACGGTATTTGGCAAAAATTGTATATTTGGAGGAGACTTTAACACCACAATGGGAAGACAAGAGAAAAGAGGAGGGACAATAGTAAGAGATGTCTTCCAAGAAAACATGGAGGACCTCATTTTGGAACTCAACCTTTTTGATGTAAAACCTCAGAAATACCTATACACATGGAATAATAAAAGGACAGGACTGGGGCACATAGTTGCTCAACTAGACCGAGTTTTGGCTTCGGACAATTTACTATCCTTAAATCTCTATATTAAGTCTGTTATCCTGCCCTAGTGTGGATCAGACCATAGGCCTATCAGCCTTTCAATGTCCCCTACCCTCAATCTTGGCCCAATCCCCTTTCGATTTTCCCCAGTTTGGATTGAGGTTGTGGTATTTCGCATGGGTTTGAACATCGCGATTTAATCGCAATGTTTTCAAAAAATCGCGATTTCTTAAAGCAAACGATTAAATCGGCGATGTTTTCCCTGATTTTTTGAAAAAATCGCTAATTGCCAAAAAATCGCGATTTTTACCAAAAAATCACGATTCGATTTGAAAAAATCGTGGCAAAGGAAAACAGTGCGATTTTGATGTTTTTTTTTTTCATTTTTACATGGACAGGGTTGGTTATGAGAGCTAAGGAGTGAAGGAGGAGATCCAAGGAGGGAGATACGTGATCTACAAGCCCAAGATTGGACAAAAGTGAAGAATTTCTTGCAAGCCAAGCAAACAAAAATCGAATTTGGACCAAGTGTCTTCGGCAAAACGTTTTTTCCAGGTATGGGCATCAAATTTGACCCTTTTTTTTTTGTTTTTTTCTTGTTCTTCCATGGGTTTCTATCACCCATGTATTTTTCATCATTTGTGATTGCATTTGGTTGTGTTTTTTGTTTTTGTTTTTGTTTTATTGAGAGGAGAGGGTTTATTTTGGTCAAAAATGCAAAAAATTGTTTGTTAAATTTTGTTTTTTATATTTTTTCTTGTGCTCTTAGTTTCTTCCCATTATTTTTGCTTGTGTTTCAACATGTATTTTTTCCTATTATTTTTGCATTGAGTTGAGGTTTTGTTTTTGTGAAAAAAATCAAAATATTGTATGTAAAATTGTAATTTTTTTATTTTATTTTTTAACTTGCAATTTTTCTTGTGCCCTAGGTTCAAATTTCAACGTTCAAACTTCAAAGTTCAAAGTTTCCAACATGCCAAGGAAATTAGATCCTTTATGGGAATTTGGTGAACCTGATCAGGGGTTTGACCGAGCAAACTTGACTTGCAAATTATGTGGTCAACACATGACAGGGGGGGTATACAAGTTGAAATACCACCTGGCACAAATTCCTGGGCATGAAGTAGGCCCTTGCACAAATACCACTGCAGAAATAATCAAAAGAGCCATGAACTCATTGGAAGGAATAGAAACCACTAAACTCAGCAAGGCAGCTCTGAAGAGTCAAATATTAGGGTTTAGAGTTGACCGTGAGAGTGGTAGTGGCTCTTCAGCATCAGCATCTTCTACAGGCAGCCCTGTAGCTGCCTCTTCATTTTTTGCTCCTAAAACCACTCACGGGGCACAGCCATCTATCTCCTCCCTTATTTAAAAAAAGGAGAAGGAAGAAGCTGACAGGTTGTTGGGCAAACTGTTTCTTTGGAGTGATATTCCTTTCACTGTTGCTAGGAACAATCCATTTTATCAGGCTACGATTGATGCTATCGCTGTTGTTGGCCCAGGATACAAAGCCCCTTCATATGATGACTTTAGAGGGCGCATTCTGCAAAATGAGAAAGTTGACTGCACCAAGAGATTGGAGGAGTTAAGGGCATCATTGGAAGTCACAGGATGCACTGTGATGTCAGATGGTTGGACTGATCAAAGGGGTAGGACCCTTATTAACTTCTTGGTCAGTTGTCCCAAGGGGACAATGTTTATGAAATCTGTTGATGCATCTGCACATGTCAAAGATGCAAGATTATTATGTGATTTATTAGATGTGTTCATTATGGAGGTTGGGCCCCAAAATGTTGTCCAAATCATAACGGACAACGCTGCAAACTATGTTTCAGCGGGCAAGATGCTTATGGAGAGGTATCCGAGCATATTTTGGACACCTTGTGCTGCACATTGCCTTGATTTGATGTTGGAGGACATCAGAAAGATTGATTTTGTCAAAGATATTGTAGAATCATCAAAGAGCATCACAAAATTTATATATAATCATGCATCTGTGCTTCATTTGATGAGGACATTCACCAACAAGAAGGAGTTGGTGCGGCCTGCTATTACACGATTTGCCACTACTTTCATATCTCTTCAATCCCTCTTGAATTCTAAGTGGGATTTGAAGAGAATGTTTCTTTCAGATGAGTGGCGTGCTTTGACTATCAGCCGCAAAGCAGAGGGAGAGGCCATCTGCAGGTTGGTGTCATATCAGGAAAGTTTCTGGGCTGGAGTGGAAGAGGTGTGCAGCGTTACTGAACCTTTGGTAAAGATTCTTAGATTGGTGGATGGAGAGAAGCCCGCAATGGGCTACTTGTATGAGGCCATGGATAGGGCCAAAGAAGCTGTTCGCAGCTACTATGATGATAAGGGTGATGAGGGGTTTCAGAAACAACTTCTTTTATGGGAAGTAATTGATGACCGATGGAACAACACACTCCATCGTCCCATTCATGCTACAGGGATCTTCCTGAACCCCGTATTTGCTTACTCATGTAGTTTCCTATTTGATGCTGAGGTCATGGATGGCTTTTTCACTTGTGTTCAGAAGATGGTGCCAAATCCATCAGAACGTGCAGAGATATCCAAAGAAATGAAGGTATACAGAATGGCAGGTGGCACCTTGAGCTTCGACATGGCTGTTGAGGATAGGACTACTAAAATGCCAGGTAAGATTTTCATTATTTTAAATTTTTTCTTATGTTTGTAACGTTATAAATTTATCTTATTTGTTGTAACTTGTAACTTGTAGATGCATGGTGGAGAAGCTACGGTGGCAGATTACCAAAACTCCAAAAACTTGCCATTAGAATACTCAGCCAAACATGTAGCTCTTCAGGATGCGAGCGCAACTGGAGTGTATTTGAAAAAATACACACCAAAAGGCACAACATGTAAAAAACTTAATATATTCCAATTGATTTTTTGAATTCATTAAATACATATTTTTTAAAATATTTAATTTATTAATTTATGACCCTTGTATAGGTTGGAGGCCCAG
Organism: Pinus albicaulis; assembly: GCA_034641835.2. Classification (NCBI taxonomy): domain Eukaryota; kingdom Viridiplantae; phylum Streptophyta; class Pinopsida; order Pinales; family Pinaceae; genus Pinus; species Pinus albicaulis. Next base: position 701,967,918 of record CM076579.1, read on the forward strand.
TGCCTCAATGACATGGTTTACATCTACTGCAATCTTAGATTGTGGGTGAGACAACTTGAGAGGACACCTGATATGGAGACCATCTCTTTAGATGCGATTGACACCACTGCTGAATGGAGGTTTGAGGCTGAGAGGCTTGTCATGGAGTCAGCCCCTGACTGGATAGAGCAGGAGGTAGTGGAGGGCAGGAGGACGAGGAGGAGGAGCAGCAGCAGGAGGAGCAGGAGGAGGAGGTAACACCACCTACCACTGCTACCGGTAGAGGACGTGGTCTGCCTCCTTTAGCTCCTAGTGCTTCAGTTTCTACTTCTAGAGCACAACAGAGTCCATTGCCAGTCCCGCCAGCGTCTTCATCTAGAGGGAAAGGCAAAGCTGCTGTATTTTCTTGCAAGAGGGGCAGAGGAAATCAGTAGTATAGGACCATAGGTTATATGGTGCATTGACATTCCTTTGTATATGACATTATGACTCATAATATGAGATACATTATTATATTTTTTGTTGATATTTTGAGGCTGAGTTGACTCTTGAGACTCAAGGCTTCGTATTCAGGACAGGATTCAGTTTTATGTGTGATGTAGCACTAGACATGATATTGCACATCTTATATATTAGTTTTTTTTTCATATTTATGTGTCAATGCATTTATTTTATGCTGTAGATGCTTTAGATATTAAAAAAATTGAAAAAAATGAATATTTTTGTATGTGCCGATTTTTTCCCGATTTTTACAATTTTTTCTCGATTTTTACGATTTTTTCCGATTTTTTCCCCTCACCGATTTAATCCCGATCGCGATTTTCAAAACATTGGTATTTCGGGAGGTTGTTTCCTCTTATTGGGTGAGCTGGGTGATTGGGAGCCCAATTATGATCTGGGAAACAAAGATAAAAAGGTTAAAAGTTGATATCAAAAATTGGCTTAAAGATAATGATCCATATCGAAAAAAGAGTGTAAATGAGAAGGAGGAAGTTTTGGCTTCCATACAAGGCCAGATGGAAACCACACAAGTCACAACAATGAAATTTCAAAAGGAAGTGGAAGCCTTTAAAGATCTCCATACTAGCCTTAGACAAGAGGAGGATTACTGGAGGCTAAAGTCAAGAAAAACTGGTTAAAAGCGAGGGACAAAAATACAAAATTATTTCATAAACAAGCCAAGTTTAGGGAAGCAAAAAACAATATCACACAAATTAATCATGAGGGAAAGAATGTCGAGGAGTTTGAGGCTATAAGAAGAGTGGCAGTGGACCACTTTAGTCTTCTATATAAAGCAGATAGAGAAAGAAATGAGGAGATTGAGGATGCTCTAATTGAGAATGTACCAAAGTTGGTCTCACAAAAGATGAATGATGCCTTTACATTGGACTCTTCTCTGGAGGAGATCTGTGCAGTGGTTTTCTCCTTCTCAGTGGATAAGGCCTCGGGCCCAGACGGCTTCTCGGCACATTTCTAACAACAATGCTGGGAAATTATATACAGGGATTTGTGTAGAATGGTGGGATACTCGCTAAAAAGTTTTATCATCGGAGGAGGGGTTAATTCTTGCTTTCTCGCTCTCATTTCGAAAGAGAAGAATCCTTCCTCTTTTGCGAGATTCAGACCTATTTCATTGTGCAATGTGTCTTATAAAATCTTCTCAAAACTTTTGGCCCTAAAACTTAAACCTTTATTACCTAGTATAATCTCTGAAAATCAAGGGGGTTTTTTCCCAGGGAGAAAAATCTTCGACAACATCATTTCGATCCAAGAGGCTATAGATTCTAGCTGGAGAAGAGGAGACCAAGGCCTTATTGTAAAATTAGATATGGCCAACGCCTTTGATAGGGTGAAGCATGGGTTCCTGTTAAAAGTCCTGAAGAAACTTGGTTTGATGACACCTTCATCAAACGGTTGGCCTTATGTTTTGGGTCTCCTTGGATTGCCGCTCTAGTGAATGGCAGAGTGACAGGATTTTTCAGAGCTTCCAGGGGGCTGAGACAAGGGTGCCCACTTTCCCCCTTTTTATACATCATTGCAACAGAGGCACTAAGTAGGAAATTAGAAAAAGATCAGGAAGCCCAACTCCTTCCAGGTATTAGATTTAAAGATGGCATCAGGAATATAAACCACAGACAGTTTGCAGATGATATTGTTCTTCTGGGTGGAGCCTTTGTGGTTATAGAAAGGAGATTTAAAGTGACCATGGATTGATTTCTATGTGCCTCGGGGAAGGGGGGGGGGGAGGGGGGCGGTGGAATAAATGACAGAAAAAGTCTTCTATCACTGGAATATCTCCCTCCTAGAGGCTAGAAAGATAGAGGACATATTGGGGTTCAAAGTACTCAAGGAATGGAAGGACTTTAAATACTTGGGGGTACCTATCTTCCTCAAAATAGCGACCCCGACTGCTTGGAAAAAAATCTTGGAAAAGATCAAATGCAAAATAATACACTGGGGTGGTATATGGCTAAACTTGGCAGGAAGAACTATCGTTGTGAATTCAGTATTAAATGCTATTCCATTGTATAAATTTTCTGCCCTCCAGGTCCCAAAATATATGCTTCAACAACTGGGCATATACATTCGCAATTTCCTGTGGGAAGTGTGAAAATCCCGCTACCCAGAATCCCACTGCAACAACTGATGAGAATTCTTCTATTTGTTAATTACTGAAATGTTGAGTTTTCTTGAGTGTTGGGGTACCATCGGATGTGCTCTAGCTCCCAAAATTTGTGGAGGGACTAGAGTACATGAGATCTCCAAGACCCAGAAAGGGATTTGGGAAATTCCATCTAGTTTGGGAGATAAATATTAAATTAATATTTTTAATTAAGGACCCTAAGTCTAACTTAGGAAAATTAAAATATTAAAGGTAATTAATTAAAACATGTGATGGAAATAAATCAAGTCACACTGATCAAGCTTTCTTTTAATCTTAGCCATCGATTCAAGATTAGATCATGGTCGTTGGTTTCCCAACAAGAAAGTATAAAGGAAAGGCTTGGGGTCAGTTGGAGAACACACACACAGAGGCAGAGCACTGAGACTAAGCTGAAATTCTAGGGCGGGTTTGCTAAGAATTTTCAGAAGTGTTTCAGCTGCGGAGAGGGGTAGTATTGGCTAAGGGGATGATCTGATCCCAGTGCCAAGAATCAGCAAGAGGCAGAGAGGCAACAACCAAGAGCACCGCAGAGGAGTAGGGGTAGCAGCAGCGGCTATGCAGCGCAGAGAGCTTCAGCCGCTACGCAGGCCCAGAAAGGGCAACGCCGAGCAGCAGGAGGCCCTCCAGGGTTACGCAGAGGCCTTCTAGGGCAGCGTAGGGACTGCATCACCCAGTCTGAGGTTACGCAACCCTCTCCAGGCCAGCGCAAAGGCTAGCAAGGCTGACGCAGGGGCTTCAGGGGCAACGCTAGGGTTCTAGAGGCAGAATTTGGTTGGGCCTTGTAAATCCCGTTTGAGGGTATGGATCAGTCAAAGTTTTAGTCTCCAGAACAACATGTTAGCTGTAGATTTTATTTTTCTCTGTCGAGTTAACTAGTAAGGTGCCCAGATTTGCTGTATTCAGAAACTACTTAATAATATAAACCTTCCAGCAACCAGAAGACCGGTTTTACCTCATTGGGTTTTTCCGGGGACAATTGTCCAGAAAATCTTGTGCGTCACTTTGTCTATGTGCATCTATCTTTGCTTAGATCTGAATCGGTGAAATTTTGTTATGTGTTTACTTCGATATTAATTTGATTTTAGCATTAATAATTTGATTAAGTAAGAGAAGTATAACCAGATTTAACAGTAGGGTTTCTACATAAAGTAATATTCAGAAATTTTCTCATGGTATTAGAGCGATTGCAGATCTAGTAGGATCACCAGTAGGAGACTGAAGAATCCCTGCTGCAGAAAGCAGCAGCAGTCGTAGAAAGCCAGACCAAAAGGGACAGCGCAACAGCAGAGGGAGCAGAGCCACGCAGAGGCCAGAGTGACGCAGTCTCCACGCAGGCATGGTGCGGCAACTGCATGAGGTCAGCCATGCTAGTCCTGACCCCTATTTATTCAGAGGCTCCAGGGACCTAAAAGACAACAAGGGAAATATTGTCAGCAATATTGGTTGGAGTTTTCCGTTGAGGCAGACTCTGACCAGGGTGGCGAGCAGTGACAATGTGTGGTTTATGCTGAGTTTTGTTCTCTGGGTGATTGCTAAGGAGAGGAATGAAGGTGGCAAAGCCTAGGGGTCTGGAAATTGCTAGGAAATTGGGGGGGGCGAGTCTGTTGAGAGGGCTTGGCGGTGTTTCTGTGTTGGGAGTCTCTGTGAATTTCTCGAGGCTTAAAGGACAAGAGCATGATGTGCAGGATATAGCAGTGATTACCCCCTTTCAAGTAGGGAGGTTCATTTCCTTCCAGGGGTTGGGACAATCATGGGTTTTTGAATATAAAAGAGGTTCATCTAGGGCCTATGGAATCAGGGTGATGACCATGGGTATGGGGTGGAGCTCATGTATTGGCTTTTGCCCACGTGCTAATTATTTGTCCCAACCATTTTTTGTATTTTGTGGTACAATTCCCTATTAAATGTGGCCATTTATGCTTTTACTTTTTTCTTTTAGCTGCTTCAACCTCTGGGGCATCGTTTCGGGCCTGACCAAAGGTGGGGGCAAGGAGATAGGGAGGTTGACCCTATGTGGACCCACAGAAGCAATGTGAACCTAGGTGGGAGAAATGATGAATGGGGGGGGTATAGTGAGTGGAAAGTGAATAATATATGCAGATAAATGAGCGAGACCATGCATCCAAAGTCGGGGTTTTCCAAGTAGTACCACCTTAGAACCAAATGGTCAATAAAGGAGATCTCACGGGACTAAGATCCAAAGGTAACATCCAAAAGAGATGAAGGAGACAATAGCACAAACTAAGCCCACTTTTTCCGCCATATCCCCCCATCAATCCATGCTCATAAGTGTGCATGATAAGTAAACCCAATACTCAATTACAAAATGACAAGACATACCTTTAGATTCGGGAGGCCCACCTTCAAACATATTATCCAATACAGATGGGTGAGGGACCACATGGCTGGCTCGGGTGGCAGAGAAATGGCACAACGAGCTAGTTGAACGTTGCAAGGGGTTTCCTGCTGAAGTCCATCATGGAGAAAAAATTCTTCTAGGGATAGCACCCATGAAGTGGTGGGTAACAGGCCACACGTGGGGCATTGGAAGGAAGAGGAATTTGGGGCTGAAACTCGTGGGGGAATTCCGGAAGGGGATTTGCTGAATATCTCAGCCATTTTGGAGGCCTACAGGTGGAGCAAGCAGAAATTGGGCCGAAATTCCGAAGTCAACATTTGGCCAAACCATTGTTGGGTTTTTGTGGGTTATTGAAGAAGAGGCCGGGGTTAATTTCCCGGAATTTTCTGAGCACCATAGGAAGTCCTAGCAGCCATTTCTTGCAGCCAATAGTGTAGTTTCTTGGAAAATCGGCGCAAGGCCATAGAGGGATTAGCAAGCAATAGTTGGAGGACTTGCTTCCATCGCTTGGGCTTTGCTAGCTTGCCTTGAGCAAGCCCAGGTGCACACTTTCCAAATGCCAGTTGTAACCCCCCTGATTCTGTAATAAAATGGCTCAGAGGAGCGCAGTTTTTGGCTTCTTTCATGGTGTCTGATCTGTGTGCAAATTTTATGTGCTTTTGCTATGTATGCTTTGTTTATTATTGTATATTTCCCTTAGGAGTATTACAACTGGAAAAATCTTCTACACAAATTTTTCTCGCTCGTGTGATGGCATTTCTACACAGCATACTTCTATTTGCTGGGAACTATTCCTGTGCTTCAGAGGATTACTATTTTAGTTTTTTGACAGACAGACTCTTCTTGATGACATATTATCAGTTTATGTTATAATTATTATTGGTCTTTATGGTTTTTATCAGTGTGATGATTACCTCTGTTAATGCCATAGTTTTGTCCATAGTTTGGTTATGTATTAGACATTTTATACATCCTCGTAGTCATCAGGTTTTGGTGATTATGGAATATTTGTAATATGTAAACAGCGGGTTATATATAATATAAAAGGCTGTTGTTTTTTCTTTCCTGGGAAAAAAAAAAAAGAGAGTGCATTTTGTTTGCACACCATAAACGCTAGCGTAGTTGACACGTTTACTGCTCAACTCCATGCAGGTTGTCTATAAGACACTCAATCCTAAATGGAATCAAATTTTGGAGTTCCCTGACACTGGTAGCCGCTTGGTACTTCATGTAAAGGATCATAATGCTGTATTACCAACATACAGCATCGGTGATTGTTTTGTTGAGTATGAAAGACTACCTCCTAATGAAATGGTTGACAAATGGATTCCTTTAGAAGGAGTTACGAAAGGAGAAATACATGTTCAAGTGACAAGAAGAGTGCCAGAAATGTCGAAAAAATCAAGTTTGTCACAGCAAAGTTCCAGCATGACAAAAGTGCACAGGTTATCTGAAAAGGTAAAACACTTTGTTAAATGCAGCTTCGTTAATTGTAGCTTTCTCGATAAAAAGCTATTGAGATTCACGAAAACATTTCTGCCAAAATAGCTGTGGGTTTCACATTTTTCATACTTTATTCTACGAACCTTTGCCAGTGTTAGTCACTGAATACTTATACATGGTATAAAAAGTTTTAACAGGATATTTGATGTGCTTTTCAGGTCCGCGAAATTATAGAAAAAGTTAAATCCTTGGCAGAAGATGGGGATACTGAAAATATATCCTCATATTTGGATAAATTAGAAAGTGTTGAAGAAGAGCAAGAAATGTGCATGTTCCAACTCCACGAAGACAAGACGACGTTACTTGCAAAAATTCATGAACTGGACCAAGTGATGAAGGGAGTTAAATAGGGCTTATGTACTGCAGCAAAAAGAACACAACAATGGTCTTACATGTTACTTAGATATATGGATAAATAGAATTTACGTGATATACATCCATCTTATGTACTTTAACACGGGTTCCAAAGGATACCAGGCTGGTCTCTTCTATGTTGTCTTTGTGTTTCAGTGTACTATTAAGAAATGTATAATATTCATAGTTAAGGATCAATGTAATCGTTTCTTCACTTTTGTGGTGTAGAATGTAAAATCAAGGATTACAAGTTTTCATGAGATCTATGCATTGATCTTATGTACTTTAGCATGGGTTCCAAGGGATCTCAAGCTGGTTTCCTTTTTGTGGTCTTTCCTTTTTGTGGTCTTTGTGTTTTGTGTTTTAGTGTATAAATTTTACATTAACGAAAATCAAGAATTACTAATTTTTTTTTATATGACCAACAATGATAAAATTTGCTACCATTTTTATTATAAAATCAAGAATTACAATTCTTTTTATATGACCAACAATGATATAATGTAGATAGTTCAAAAGAATATTAGAATTGTTGAATTTGAAATTATGGTCGGTCTTCATAATGTATACTTGGCCACTTGATGTACTTTTATTGATTATTGTAAAGCATATTTTAAATGTTGGAGTCAAAAGAAAATATATTTTGAGTTAAAGTCCCATTGCTACTTTTAAAAGAAGAAATTTTGAATTTTTAAATTGTAGTTTTTGGCTCCAAAAGTTGTCAAGTTGGCCCACAGAAAAGAACACACCTATTTGACCCAGCGAATCACTATATAAAAGTAGGTCGAGCTCATTTGCTTGGCACCAATTCGCACTTCCTCAAGAAGACATTTTATGGGCACCTCAGCGAAGATCAAGAAGGACAAGGAGGATGAAAAAGAAGACGAGTCATGTCTCTCTCTCAAGCTAATACGTGTGGATAGATTCTCTCTCTTTTGGTTCACTTTTTTTGGGCAATTTTATTGCAGGTGGGCGAAATTATGGGCAGTTGCGGGAGCCAAAAAATTGGGGTAACTAGCAGTTGCATGAAGGCTGATATTTTGGGTCAGATTAGGGAAAGGGAAATTGTGGATCAAATTGGAGGCTTGACTTGGAGGGGTTGACCAGGTTTAACCATAGGTCTAGGTGTGTATCTTGTTGAACACAAGAATTTCTCTATTGAAAAAGTTGTTGGGTTTTTCCCCTTGGTGGGTTTTCCTAGGGTAAGTCTTGCCTTCTCTTTGTGCATTGTGATCTCTATTGTTCTATTGTTCTTGTATGATTGAATTTCTAAAGTATAATTATTGAATTATGTATTGGAATAAAATAAAAGATCAACATCAAAAGTAATTATCAGTATTTCAGAAATATAGTGCTAGTCTATATTGCACTTAGAAAATCAACATGGTATCAGAGCTTTGGTGAAGGAACATTGAGATCACCTTTGAAGAAACCCTACTTTGAGATTCTATCGTTGAAGTCCTTGTTGATTTGTATCGACAAATTCCTTTATGAAATTTGAGAACAAGTTGGAAGGAGCCTCAAACTTCAGAGCTTGGAAACTTAGAATTGAGCTTATTCTTGCAAAGAACAAGGTTTTGGATATTGTGACAGGGAAATTTATGGAACAAACAGATGTTGCAAGAAGGGAGAAGTTTAAGGAGGATAGAATCATTGCCATGAGTCTTATTGTGGATTCCATCAGAGATCATCTCATTCACTATATTCCAAAGCTTGATACTTCCAAGAAGATGTATGAAGCCCTAACCAATCTATTCACTATCGAGAATGTTGGTTGAGCCATGAGTCTGAAGAATGAACTTCGTGATGTGACGATGACGAATGATAACATCGTAGGTTCATATTTCGTAAGGATTTCTCAAATAAAGGACCAAATTCAAGCAATCAGAGAAACTATCTCTGAGAACGAGCTTGTGACTACAACACTCAATGGTTTACCTAGATCATGGGATGCATTTGCAGCAAGTGTAAGTATTTGGAAGGAAGCTCCTTCATTTGAACAACTATGATCTCCTTGTGCTCAAGAAGAATCGAGGCTTATGTCAAGAGATAAGAAGGAAGAATCTTCTCAAACACTTGCAACTCGCTTCAAGAACAAAGGGCATAAGAAGTTTGGATCTCAACACAAGAAGTTAGGAAAAAGATCTCCTCCTCCCCAAAGGAAGAAGGAAATGTCGAAGATTCAATGTTATGGCTATCAGAAATTTGGACACTTTAAGAGAGATTGTCTTGAAGTAACTAATAAAAAGAAGAGAAAGTGAAAACAACATGCTTCCACAACCGATGTTGAAGATGAACATCCAAAGAAGCCTAAAGGTGACAAAGACTTATTTTATTTTCCTACTCTAACATGTTCTATTGCAGATGATGATGACATGTGGTTGGTAGATAGTGGTGCATCAAGACATGACTGAAGATCATGGCAATCTCTATAGCATGATGGAAAAGAAGCTGACCCAAAGGGTAGAGTTTGGAGACAACCACAACTATGCAGACAAAGGAGTTGGAAAGGAATCCATATAGTTGGAATCTGGTAACAATGTGCATCTCAACAATGTTCTATATGTACCAAGTTTGAAAAAGAATTTAGTCTTTATTTCATGTTTAGAAGATAAAGGAGATAAAGTAGCTTTTGTGGATGACAAAGTACTTGTATGGTCGAAGGGCTCTAGTATCGATAATGCTAGGATTATTGGGATTCGTGAAGGAATATTGTATAAACTTGTGAGGCAACTAGCTCAAGTGCCAATACATGATGAAATCAATCCAAGTGAGCTATGACATAGAAGATATGGTCACCTTCATTATAGAGCACTATCTGAATTGAATTAAATAGTTTCAGAAGTCCCTGAACTGTAGATAGATCATGAAGGTGTTTGTAAAGGTTGTGCACTTGGAAATAACATCAAGAAACCACTTTCAAGTAGTGACAATAGATCTAAAGAAGTTTTAGATTTGATCCACTCGGATGTCCAATGATTGTGAGATCACTTGGAGGTTTATTGTACTATGTGACATTTATTGATGACTTCTATCACAAGACATAGATCTATCTTATAAGGACCAAGGATGAATTCTTCACAAAGTTTTAGGAATTCAAGGTTGAAGTGGAGAGCTTTACAGGTAAGAAGATCAAGATTTTGAGATCCGACAATGGAGGAGAGTACACCTCAAAAGAACTTGTTTCTTTCTACAAGAAAGCTAGGATTAAGAGGGAGTTGATTGTCCCTTATAATGCACAACAGAATGGTGTAGCTAAATGAAAGAATAGGTCCATTGAAGAATCTGCCAAGGCCATCATGCATGGTCAGGATTTGTCATTGTTGTTATGGGGAGAAGCATCCATGATATTTGTATACATTCAAAATAGAAGTCCTCATCGAATTCTGGAAGATATGACTTCTAAGAAGTGTTCTCTAGACGAAAGCTAGAGGTTGGACATATGAGAATCTTTGATTTCCTAGTCTACGTTCATGTTCCTAAGGATAAAAGGAACAAGCTTGAACCTTTAGGAAAGAAAGGCATATTTTTTGGTTACAATGAATCATCAAAGGCCTATAGAGTCTACATTCCAGAGCAACGAACGATTGAAGTCAGTAGGGATGTCACTTTTGATGATAAAATGGCATATTGGAAGTCCAAGGAAGTTTCCATGGATTCCTATGATGGCGTAAAACATGAGGATGAGCATTCAAGTTCTACAGAAGGTCATGCAGAGCCAGAAGGGTCTCATGAACCAGTGGAACTAGTTGTTCCAAAGATTAGAAAATGACTAGCATGGCTTATATCTACATTGGAAGAAGCAAAAGGACATTCTGCTATTGATGTGACATCTAGAGAAATTAAGAAACCTAAGAGGTTTTCTAGCTATGTAGCTCTCATGACTAACTTGATTGATGCAAAGATAAGTTGCACAATATGGGGAAACGGGTATGGGTATGAAACATGACCCCCCTAGATTTTGGAAATGGGGAAACACGATATATATATATATATATATATATATAATGACATTTAACTTTTAAGGAATGTTATGTGCAATCATAAATCATACACGATACATTATAGTTTATTACATTATGATTAAATTGTCCAATGTCAATGCAAAAACTATAAGTCTCTAAATTTACATCACATTTACACATAAATGATCACATAATGAAAATAGAAATATCCAAAATCATCCTTTATTATATATCCAAATTTCAAAATCAACCTTTATTATATATATGAGGCTGCAAGTACAATAAAGAGTCTTCAATCTTCATCCTCACCATCATAATCCTCATAAAAAATAGAAGCAAAAGCATGATCAACAATGGATGGTGGAGTTGAAGAAGATGATTGGCCAATTCCAGTTCTAGGCTCTTAGTCCTCAATATTCATGGCAACAAGAGAGAGCTCCAAATTAGGACTTTTTGGATCCACATCACATTCTTTAGAAAGACCATTGCTATATTCTAGACCCCTATGAGATGCAAGGCGAAGGTTGGAGTGCACATAAATAATATCCTTTGCCTTCTATGAGCCCAACCTGATGCACTTCACATAAGGAATAAAACCATAGGTGCTCCAATTCCTTTCTATTCATGAAGAGCTTGCCACTTGTGAAAGAACACGAATGGCAAGGTTTTGCAAATGTACATCGTTTGCTCCATGAAAAATCAACCACCTAACTGGATTCATGGTGCTTCTCTCCTCTAAAGCTGATATATCTAAATAATCATCTAATCCTGCAGCAAAAATGGAAAATTCTTCCTTCACCTCCCTGTGTAGATGAGTTGGAAACATTCTCATAAGGGATTTTTTCACCCCATTAGCCACCTCTCTATTCTTATGGGGTGCCTTCCTCTTCCCATTGCTTTGAGCAATAAGCTCCTCATCATAAAATTTTGGGTTCAAGGCATGTGCTAAAGTGTGCAATGGAGTGTTGAAATTGTTTCGCCTATCAACAATGATTTTATTGACTAAATCATTAAATTGATCACCAACAAATAAAAGTTATGGAGACTCCTATGAAATGATTGGTCTGTATCAGTGTTTCAAAGAAACTCAAATGCATGGGTTGTGGACTTTAGCAAGAAATATATCTTGCTCCACACTCATCATCAAGGCACAATCTACGCACCATATATCCCCGCTCTGACTCTGCATGTCTCCACTCAGCCCAGAGTTGACTCATGACCATAGAAACTAATGGTTGCTTAACCTCAACAAGGCGACACAACATTAGGAAGTTTGAAGCATATCTTGTCTCAAAAAATTTTAACAACTCCAATTTGGAGTACTTTCGAAATATTGCTTGAGATTAGTGGTGGTTGGTGATGAATTTAACGATATCCCTTGCTTCCCCTATGATTTATTTTATCCATGGAACTTTATTGACAATCTCCTCTAAGATCAAATTCAAATTAAGGACAACGCAGGGTGTTCAACATATGTGTTCATACCTCCCCTCAAAAATTAAACTTGCAACTTTGCAAACTTGTGCATTATTCGTGATAACTAGCACCGCCCTGTTAGGTCATATTTGCTTTATAGATTTTATGATAACATTACCAATAAATTGTGCATATTTTACCTCTCCTGAGAAGTCTTCCTCCTTTAAAAACATTTCTCCTTTTCATGAAGTGGCAATGATATTTATCAATGGCCTACGACTTGTATCTGTCCATCCATTTGAGACTATGCTAAGCCCAGAGCTACTCCGGGAAGAACAAATCAGTGATAAGATATACTCCACAAGCTCCTTCTCATTTTTGAGAATTTGAATTCTGACTTTCTCATAGTTGGGCCCCTTCTACCCTGTGGGAGCTTTGTTAACTGACCTTATCATATCTTGTCAGTAAGGAGAACGAACAACATTGAATGGGATACCACATGCATAGATTCACCTAGCCACTTTGGAATCAACTTCTTCTCTCGCTTGCACATTCACCAATTTATAAATTCTACTATCTTGAACTGAAGCGGATGCCCCTCTGGTTCTTTTGGATGGTGGTTGTTCTTGTTGTTGAGTGGCTCTCCTCTTCCTTGCTTCAACCACAATCCTTAGCTCAACATTTGGAGGAGCTTGAGGAGTAGCTTTAGTAAGCTCTTCATGCCTTCTTTTAAGTCCATCTGCCTCATCTTGCTCTCTTTGATATGCCCTCTTCACCATTTGGTCTATTGTTTTTGTGCAACCTCCAATCACCAGTCCTCCTCCATGCAAAATATGTTCCTTCACTCTTGGGTAAGAGCCCTTCTACGAATTACTGCAAATATTACATTGTCATTCCCATGAGCCACCACCTGCACATATTTGAAGCTTCTAAATGTACCTCCAAATAGGATAATAGTCATCACTCGTGTTGGTCATGGGGGTTGAACTTGCACCTTGGTTAGAATCCATTATTTCAAAAAAAAAAAACAAAAACAAATCTTTAAAGAAAAAACGTTTTTCACATTTTTGGAACCATAAACCCTAAAAAAATAAAAGAAATAGTGGGGAAAAAACTAATAAAATGAATGTTTCTTACCCAAATTAATTTTTTTCAGCTGAAGCTACCCTAAAAATCCACAAAAGACAAGAGAAATATGGTTGTAGCTGAGCCAAAAACCAAGGATTCCGTAGCCGGAAACTGCCAAGTCCAAATTTTCTTGCGAAATTGCTTTCTCTTGCTATAGAAATATCCTTTTCTCACTGTTGAAAACCCCCTAGCTGAAACCACTACTCTCTTCGTTCTTTCCCCTTGCTAAAATCGCCCCTCCAAGTGGACTTTCTCTATTCGTGTGATGAGGGAATGAGGCAATAGTATTTTTATAACTTATGAGAGCCATCTAGAAACATCCAAAGAATATTTTTAATCGCCAAATAAAATAATAAAAACGGAAAGTAAAAAAAAATCGAAAAAGTCACTTTATTGTTGAAACATGGTTGTACGACCTTGAAACATGTTTAAGGCCATACTAGGCAACGTTTTAGCCTAGTGAAACATGCTAGTACGACCTAAAATGTGTTTCAAGGCTGTAAAAAATGTGTTTCAACGTTTCCGTGTCATTTTTTGCCAGAAACGCCCTCTGGCCCAATGTTTCCTACAACATAGATGCAAAGCCTTCCACTTATGAAGAAGTAGTTAGCCAACAAGTGTGGAAGGAGGCCATGAATGAAGAATATCAATCTATTATGAAGAATGATGTATGGGAGATTTTTCCAAGGCCGGAAGGAAAGTCAATGGTGACTTCCAAGTGGATATACAATATCAAGCATGTTGTAGATGGAAGTATTGACAAATTAAAGGCGTGATTCGTGGCTAGAGGGTTCTCCTGGAAAGGGAGAAGATTATGATGAGACCTTTCCTCGAGTTTCTAGATACAACCTCCATTGGATCCATCATCTCTTGTGCTACTTCGTTGGGATGGGATTTACATCAGGCGGCTGTGAAGACTACTTTCCTCGATGGAGTGATTGAGGAAGAGGTGTAAATAGAGAAACCTCAAGGTTTTGAGGTGCATGGAAATGAATCCCGTGTTTGCATGTTAAAGAAGGTCTTGTATGGATTCAAACAAGCTCCAAGAGATTAGTATGCTCGTATTAACAATTATCTAACGAAATCAGTATCTACCAAGGGTGATGCCGATCCAAACCTTTATTTCAAGGTTGTGAAGAATGCACCTGTGATCCTATTTCTATATGTTGATGATTTTTTCTGACATATGTTGAACCTTTTATTATTCAATGCAAGAAGTAGTTGGCTTCTGAGTTTAATATGGAGGATCTTGGTTTGATGCATTATTACTTGGGACTGTAAGTATGGCAGAAACCTGGCGATGTCTTCCTTGGTCAAGGAAAGTATGTTATTAATATCCTTCAAAAGTTTGGCATGATGGATTGTCAATCCATGGCTACTCCCATGGTGACTAACTTAAATAAGTTGAGAGGCTATGAATCCAATTTGGTGGATCCATATATGTACCGATGATTGATTGGCTCATTGATGTATTTAGTTAATGCCGGGTCGGACATTTGCTTTGTTGTGAACACCTTGAGTCAGTTCTAGGTTGAACTGAGACCTGAGCATTGGATTACAACAAAGCACATTCTAAGATATCTACATGGTACTGTGAACTATGGTTTGAAATATGTTGGAAACAAGGATGTACAACTTCAGGGATATACAAACGCTGACTATGCAGGAAGTGTTGATGATATGAAGAGCACTTTGGGGATATGCTTCAGCTTAGGCTTTACTATGATATCTTGGATGAGCAGGAAGAAAAGATCTATCCCATTCAACATTGCATAAGGAAAATATATTGCAACAAATGAAATGTGTGCATGAGTAGTGTGGCTTCAAAAGTTTTTTTTAGGATTATTCAACCAAGAGTTGGAACCGACAGTGATATACTGCGATAATCAAAGTTATGTGAAGCTTTCAAAGAATCCCATGTTCCATGACAGGTCAAAGCATATTGAGATCAAGTACCACTACATCCGTGACATGGTTCGGAGGAGAACGATAAGGCTCAAGTACATCTCCACCAATGAGAAGACAATTGATGTTCACACAAATTCGTTTCCCAGAGAGAAGTTTGTGTACTTTAGAGACAAGTTGGGGCTTGTGGATATTAGCCCTCTCGTTGAGAGGGAGTGTTAATTTGATACCATCATGGATGGAAATTCTCTCAAAGGGGAGAATGGTCTAAGAGGTCCAGTGTGCTCACCAGGTATGGTTGAGTGAGCACATGTTGGAGGAGACCTGATTACTCACCATGAGGGTTTGAGTAAGGTTTGGATTCGATCACACACCATGAAATGGTGTAGTGAGTTCTGTCAGTATTTGGACCCGATCACACACCAGGAAAGGTGTAGTGAGGTCTTGGACCCGATCACACATCAAGGAAGGTTGTAGTGAGTTTGTTCAACATCTAGACCCAACCACACACCAAGTAGGGTGTAATAATGTCCTTCAACATCTAGACTTGATCACCAACCAAGGAGGGTTGAGTAGGGTCTTGGCCCAAATTGTTCATCATAAAGGATGAGTGAGTTCTTTCTAGTTGAGGTCTCAACTTGTGGGCCTAGGAAGAGACCTTGGGATTTGAGGATCGATCACTCTAGAGGAGTGAGTCCCAATATGTTGATGACAATGCCATGGGTTTGGTACCATCCTATATATGGCCACTAGCGGATGTTGATAGTAGATGCTGATGATTGTAATATTCCTAGTGGAAATTTACAATGATAAACAAAGCAAAAATAACAAAAAGACACACAAAAATTTACAACTCATTAACACCTAGATATTTCCATAAAGTGCGTTGTGCTAAGCCATTTGATTGATATACATGTTGGGTACAAAAGTAAGATAAAAAAGCATGCACCTTTCCAAAGGCAAGCTAACAATGCTCAGGTGATGAAATCAGTTATTCTAACATGCAATGTGGTTGTCCCCAACGAGCTCTACGTTGTCTAAGTGAAAATTGCACTGCTGGTTGCAAACAATGGTTGCTAGGGCCTCTAGTGCTCAGAAAATTTCAGAAAATTAACCACGTGCTCTCCACCAATAACCCACAAAAAACCACGAAGGAATTGGCCAAATGTTGACCTTGGAATTCCGGCCCAATATCCCCTTGCTCCTCTAGATGTTGGGTATTTCGACCCACTGTAAATAAGGCTGCCAAATGCTCCAAAAATGGTTGAAAAAATCAGTGAAACTCCCTTCTGGGTTGCTTCCACAATCTCAACCTGAATCTCGACCTCCTCTATGTGTTCCACACGTGGCAAGGAAAGGGACTACACAAACCTACGCAGTATCTACTGAAGTTGCTCCAATAACCCGCTGAAATGCCCCTGGATCGATCTTAAATTCATGGAATTCCCTCCTAGGGATGGCACTCAAAGTCCACCGAAGAAAGGGGTGACATTCTCACCTGAAAATATCTTGTCCTCAACAACACATGTAGACTTGGCCTCCAACTCAAGTGTGTTAGTCAAAGGTGAATACTCAAATGATCAAGAATGCTAAAAATGAGTGCCTCTTCTTTTATCAATGTGCCTCAAAATTTACCATGTGGACCCAACCATCGAACTCCCCACATTTTCCCTCCAAGGAGTGTATTTCTAGGGGGGTTGTATTTCTCCATGAGTGGTCCCCACCTTCCAGCAACACTTTGAGTTTCTTCCTTTTCTCTAATTTTTGGGCCTTTCCTTAGCTTCAAAATTCAAGTGGGGCACCATAACCCACTTTTCCTAAGTACAAATGCAAAATAAGACAAAATGGGAAGAATTGATATTTCCCCTTATTAATATTGCTAAGTGGTAATATCACGGTCCTCCCCGCCAAAATGTTGCTTATCGTCAAGCAACTGGAATGAAGGATGCTAAAGTATATGCTCTCCCTCCCAAGTGGCATCTTCATCAGGTAGATTCCTTTATCTGATAAAAAAATCTTTGATGACCTTATTCCACAAGTGTCTCTCACGAGTGTCTAGAATAGCCTCCGACTCCAGAACCAAGTGCCCCTCATCATCCATGGGTGGTAGCTCTGTAGTTGTTGTCACCCATTGACCTAGTGCCTTTTTCAGGCAAGACACATGGAAAATGTTATGAAATCGGCTCCCCAAGGGTAGCTCCAGCTCATATGCCACCTCCTCAACTCTCCTAGTGACTCTGTATGGTCCATAAAAGCAGGGCTTGAGCTTCTCGATCCCTTTTTGTTTGAGTGTTGACTGTCTGTAAGGCTAAAGTCTCAAGAAAACTAAATCCCCAACCTCAAATTGCCTCTCTACTTGACCCTTGTCTGCATATATTTTTTGTTGGCTCTGTAGAGTTTGTAGGTTATCTTTGAGAGCCTGCAAGATATCTTGGCTCTCTTGAATCCAATCCTTGGCCCTAGGGGCCTTGTTGTCTCCAAACATCAAATTAGCAAAAGATAATGCATCATAATCGTAAAAATATCTGAATGGGGACATACCTATGGAATGTGATACATTGTGTTGTAGTAGCACTCGCCCAAATGCAACCACCATATCCATGCACGTTGATGGCTCTTCACATAGTTGTGTAGGTATCCCTCTAGCCATTTGTTGACTATCTCCATCTTCCCATCAGTCTGGCGGTGGTAACTAGTACTCGGGGTGAGATTTGTGCCCACCAGTGGAAATAAATCCTGCCAAAATCCCCCCATGAAGTTGTTGTCTCGATCACTGGCAATGTTCTTCGGAAGACGATGAAGTCAAAATACCTCCCTGAAAAAAAATTAAGCCACTTGTGAGGCCGAAGTCCAAGCTGAAATAACGAAGAAGTGGAAAAACTTCGTCAATCTGTCTACCACCATGTATATGAAATCCTTGCCCTAGACAATGGGAAATCCGGTAATAAAGTCCATTGATATGATCTCCCATTTCCCTCAAGGATAGGAAGAGGATGTAGCAGCCCAATAGGGTGCGTATGCTCACTCTTTTTCTTTTGGCATGTATCATACTCTAGAACATGCCTCATAACATCATCCTTAAGGCCCCTCCATGAAAGCGCTCCCTGATGGCCCTGTATTGGTAAACCCCTAATGCCCTGGTAATGGTGAGTCATGGGCAACTTGCATGATATTCTCCCTCAACTAGGAGTTGGGAACTAAATAAATTTGGTCCCAAAAGTAAATCACCTCGTTCATCACCCCGTACCGGTCATCCATCACTACCCCATCAAGGACCTCACATGAAAATCGGTCCTTGGAATACTCCACTAGCAACTGCACCCTCCAATATGGCACAATGCTCATCAATGAAATGGTGGTCGACCTCCTAGACAATGCATCAAATACCACATTGTGTTTACCCTTGACATACTCAATGTCAAAGTCATATGCCTAAAGCTTTCTCACCCACTTTTGTTGCCTCTCCTGCAACTGCTTCTACTCCAAAAATAATCTGAGGTTGTTGTGGTTTGACTTCACCTGAAACCTGTTTCCCACCAAGTACTCCATGAACTTGGATAACACATGCATGGTGGCTAGCATCTGGTTGTCGTAGATGGAGTACAACCTCTCATGGGGTAGTAGCTTATAGATCTCCAAAGCTATAGGGTGTCCCCCCTGTTACCACTCCACCAGATCTCCGAAGGTTGAGAAGGATACCAGTAAAGGTAACCACGAACTGCTTTGACCTAGTAGCTAGCCCTACTATGCTGGAGAGGGCTCTTTGCGTGAGATCACAGTCAAATTGAATGGATAATGAATATTTTACGCTAGGTATAGTAGGCTATAGGGTTTGATTGGTTTGGATTTGGTGTTGGATCGAAAATTAGGTCTAGGAAGAACTAGGTGAGGGCACTGAAAATCAGACTTGCAGAGATGTGTAGGGAAAGGTAGGCACACACTTTAGCACTTTAAGGTATCTTGGTAAGTGTGATAGACTGATAGGGTGTAATATTCCCAATTAGCAACAACTAATTGGCAATATTAATTTTTGGCCAGTTTACTTTTATAAAGTTGAAGTCAATTAATAAAGTGGGTGAGAGGACACTCAACCTACACTTAGGAAATAAAACATTCCCTAAAGTCACTTGAGCACATTTATTTGACAGCGTGGGGCCTAGGGGTCAAAGTGGTCGCGTGGGGACAGTGGCAACATGGGCAGCGTGGGCCTATGACAGCGCAAAGAGGGAGGGACAACGCAGTTTTGGTGGGGCCTTGATGCAGGGGCATTAGACACTAGCCAGCAATGTAGGAAGTTTTTTCTACACGTTGTGGCTAGGAGGGTTCAAAATCATTTGAATTTGTAACAACAAGGTGTCAATACCTTAGCTGACTGTTGCATTTAGATTAGTTAGAGTTAGTAGAAGTCGAATAGTTTAGGTTCAGTCCATCTGTCCTATTCAGTTATTCGAATAATGTAATTAAGCTTTGTTAGAAGATGAACGATCCTCAACGAGGACCCGAAGAGACACATTTTAATGCATATAAATTGTATCCCCCGGATGTATTGAGGGAGGAGATTTCTGTAATAAAATCTGGATGTTAAGCAATTTCTTCAGGTTGAATAAATTTCAGCGCTCGTTGATTATCAAACTGTCTTGAATTGATATTTGTGAGGTAATTTGTTTAATTGTGAGGCGATTGAACATTGTTCTGTGTATAATTGTTGAATAGAGTTGTTGTATAATCTCCGCATCTCTCTGTCCATTTTTTTCTCTTGAATTGTCCGAACAATTGAAAAATACCACTCGTAGAAGAGGTCTGTGTATGATCATGGTCGTCAAACTCTGTTCCGAGGTAGTGAAGACTCCGCTTACGAAGAAATAGTTCGGTTGGTTGTGAACTGAGAGGGTGGTCCAAGATTCGAACCTGAGTTAGTGAACCAGAGCGATTAGAAAGGAAGGTAGTGGTAACCCTGGTGAGACCCCGGTCAATCACTGTTCAAAAACCGAAGTAGTTTGATCGCACCGCCTTTGTGGGATAAGCTGTATTTCCCATTTGATCGCGATCACATCAGTTGGAGGACACGTGGCATAAGGCAGGTTTCCAAAACTGCCCTCATCGCGCGTTAACTATCGACTGAGGAGGCAGCGCGATATTCGCGTACGCCGTCCGATCTAGAGGCTGGCTATTGAATGGTGATCACTCTCAGATATGCTCGGGAGATAAGCCAAGGTATGGACGTTGAATCACGTGGAAATCCGTCGACTGTATGGTGGGCTCGAGGCCTAGAATTGTTTATTTATAAGGCATCGGTTTATAAAATTAAGATTCCGAAGGGGGACAACCTTAGTTCTAAGGTTCGGGGTAGAATTAAAGTTCGGAGATATATATTTAATTTTTCCCAAGTTTGCTTAAGGCATTTATTTGTCAATTTCTCTGAAATTGATAAATAAAATTACAAAAGAATAGAGGAAGACTACGCGAAAATTGAACGAGTTAATTCAAAGGAAACGCTGACAGAGCTACATTAAGACCAACTCTCCTTGGGGGCCCGGATTCAATTTTGTTGCTGTCAATTGTGGTATCAGAGCGTTTTTGAGTTTCTTTTGCAGAGAATTAACATGGCAATCCGAGTTGGTAGAGATGCTGGCAGAAGGAGACTCGTTGCCAATGCCGAAGTGTTGGAGACCTTACAAAGGGTCCAAGCCAGAATGGATGCCATAAAGTGAAGACAGCCCAGAGATCCTGAAGACATCAGTGAACCTGAAATAGAAGAAGCTAGAGAAATTGCTGAGATTCCTCCTGACATGAGGCTCCTCAGAACTGTTCTGGGGTCTGCAGTTAAGCCCAAGATTTAAGTGTCAAGTTTTACAGGAGGACTGAATCTAGAGGAGCTGGTGGACTAGATTAATGAAATGAACAAGTGCTTTGGCTATGAAGAAATGAGTGAAGATAAGAAGGTCAAGTTTGCAGTAACAAAGCTGAAGGGACATGTTGCACTTTGGTGGGATGGAGTGCAGGCAGAAAGAAGGAGAGCTGGCAAGCAGCCTCTCAAAAGCTAGACCAGAATGATGGTTAAGTTAAAAGGTAAATTCTTGCCTAGTGATTATCAGCTAACATTGTTTAGGCAAATGCAGAACCTGAGACAGAGGTTGCTGACAGTAAAGGAATACACAGAAGAATTCTATAGAGTAGGCATAAGAGCTGGGAAATTTCAAGACACACCAAAGAAGACTGCCAGATATGTGAATGGTCTCAAGCTGGAGATCCAAGATGAAATTGGTCTTCTGTCTCCTAAGACAGTTGGAGAGGCCTATCAGATGGCCTTGAAAGCAGAGGAGAAACTCCTGAGAAAGCAGTCTGCCAAAGGGAGAGGTACTTTCCGTGGAAATGGAAGTCAGGGTGGTAGAGGAAAGCCTAAGAGGCAAAAGGGGTTCTTACAGAGGAAGAGGAGGCAAAGGCAGAGGTAGAGAATTGAGGTGCTATAGATGTCAGCAAGTGGGACACAAGCACTATGAGTGCCCAGAGAATGTGGGTGTTGGTCCAAGAAATGTTGTTGTTGCCCAGGCTGGAGAAGAGGCAGAAATTGAAGAAGAAATTCTACCAGAGAGGGGAGAGTCCTTGGTGGTTAATAAGGTCCTGTTGAAGCAAGCTAAAGAGGTCACTGAGCCTGCACAAAGGAAGACTTTGTTTAGGAGCATATGCAAGGTCCAAGGGAAATGCTGCCAGCTAGTCATTGATAGTGGCAGCACAGACAATCTGGTTTCCACTGAGGTGATAGAGAAGTTGAAGTTGAAGACAAGGGAGCATCCAACTCCCTACAAGGTGTCCTGGCTGCATAAAGGGCACCAGTTGATTGTAAAAGAATAGTGTGAGATAGAGCTGCAAATGGGAAAATACAAAGACAAAGTTTTGTGTGATGTGATGCCCATGGATGTGTGTCACATACTGCTGGGTAGACCTTGGAAGTTTGACAAAGCAGCAGTGCATGATGGCAAGAAGAACACTTACAAGTTCTTCAAGGATGGGGTACATCATACATTGATACCCATGGAAGAAGGAGATCCATCAAGCACAATGGTTGATCCAAAGGCCTTGTTGCTGAGCAGGAAGGAATATCTGCAGCAGATTGAAGAAGAAGAGGTAAGCTTTGCTTTAGTTTGCAAACCTAAGGTAGTTCTTACTTCTACAAAGATTTCTGATTTGCCAATAGAAATCCAAGAGATGTTAGATAGTTATTGTGACATTGTTGTGGATGATTTACTTGATGAGCTGCCACCTATGAGAAAGATCAGCCATCAGATTTCATCTCTGCCCAAATCACAAATAAGGCGTGCCTACGTAATGACCCCCAAAAAAAATGAGAACCTGACAAGTATGAGAGAATTGTGACAGCAAGACTCATCAAGAGAAAGTTTGAGTCCATGTGCAGTACCAGCAGTATTGAGCCCAAAGAAAGATGGAGGCTGGAGGATGTGTACTAATTCCAGAGCAATCAATAAGATCAAAATTAGGTACAGATTCCCTTTGCCTAGAGTTGAGGACTTAATGGACTGTTTTAGTGGTGCTAAATATTTCTCAAAGATAGATTTAAAAAGTGGATACCATCAGATTAGAATAAGAGAGGGTGATGAGTGGAAAACTGCCTTTAAAACAAATGAAGGACTGTATGAATGGATGGTAATGCCTTCTGGGTTGTCAAATGCACCTGTACTTTCAAGGAGGCTTTCAGAATTGCTATTTAAAAGAATCATAAATTTAGACATAGAGTCCGTATTTATACATTAAGCGTAGTGCAAAACCAAAGAAGAACATTTAAGGCATCTTAATTATGTCTTGAAGAAGCTGCACCAAGAGAAACTGCTGATAAACTTAAATAAATGCTCATTCATGAAGGAAGAGTTGGTGTATTTGGGCTTTGTTGTTTCTGTAGAAGGATTGAAGATGGACCCGGAAAAGGTTAAGGCAATTGTGGAGTGGCCTTCACCCAGAAATTTTTTTGAGGGAAGAAGTTTCCATGGACTTGCCAGTTTTTACAGGAAATTTATAAGAAACTTCAGTAAGATTAATGCACCCATCATTGAGACAATAAAAAAGAGCAAACAGCCATTTAAATGGACTGCTGAAGCGGAAAGAAACTTTAAACTTTTGAAGAAAAAGATAATTGAAAAGCCTGTTTTGATTCTGCCTGATTTTACTAAACCATTTCAAGTGAAGTGTGATGCCAGTGGAGAAGCCATTGGAGCTATGTTGAGTCAAGATGATAGGCCTGTAGCCTATTTCAGTGAAATGTTGAATGACACCTGAAGGAAGTATTCCTCTTATGAGAAGGAATTCTATGCAGTTATTCAGGCATTGAAAAAGTGGAGGCATTATTTGATGTCCAAATAATTTGTATTATACTCTGATAATCATGCTTTGCAGTACATTGTACAACAACCCAAGTTGAATCATAAACATGCCAAATGGGTTGAGTATCTCCAAGGTTTTAACTTTGATTTGAAACATATAAGTGGCCAAGAAAATAAAGTAGCTGATGCTTTGAGTAGGAGGCACATGCTTGTTCAAGAAACCAATTTTGAAGTTGTAGGATTTGATTTTCTCAAAGAACTGTATCAAACAGATCCAGATTTTAAGGAAGCATTCGAGGCATGTTGTAATCCTGTTCTAACAGATAGGAGCTAGAATGCAGGATTGTACACTCCCTTTCCTATTCCAGACAGGCCTTGGGACATGGTGAGTGTGGATTTTGTTCTAGGATTGCCCAAGACCCAGGGAGGGAATGACGTAGTCTTTGTTGTAGTGGACATATTTTCCAAAATGGCACATTTTATTCCATGTTATAAATCTAGTGATGCCACTCATGTTGCTAACTTGTTTTTCAAAGAAGTTGTTAGGTTGCATGGGTTGCCCAAGGGTATTGTTTCAGACAGAGACACCAGATTTGTGGGCCATTTTTGGAGGACACTGTGGAAGAAACTTGGTACCAAACTGAGTTTCAGCTCAACTTATCATCCTCGGACTGATGGACAAACTGAGGTAGTGAATAGGAGTCTGGGAAATTTGTTGAGAAGTCTTGCAGGAGAGCATCCCAAGCAGTGGGATCATATTTTGCCTCAGGTAGAATATGCGTATAATGACTCACCAAACAGAAGCACAGGGCAGAGTCCATTCCATATTGTTTATGGAATGCACCCCAGAGGAATATCAGAGTTAAGAAATCTGGGAAAGACAGAACTGAGAAGTGTTGATGGTGAGGAATTTGCTTCAGAAATCCAAGCCATACATGAACAAGTGAAACAACAGCTACAAGGCAGCAACATCAAATACAAAGGTAGAGAAGACTTGAGCAGAAAAGAAGTCCATTTTGAAGTAGGAGATCTGGTTTTGGCGCACTTAAGGAGAGATTCCCAAAGAAGCAGTATAACAAACTGAAGTTCAAGAAGATTGGACCATGCAAGATACTTAGAAAGTTTTCTACTAATGCTTATGAGATTGAATTGCCTCCTGATGTTGGAATATCTCCCATTTTTAATGTTGCAGATTTGTACAAGTATGAAGATGATGGTGCAGAAGAGGGACCAATAGACAAGGAACAGATTGAGTGGGAAAAGCAGCTACCTCCAGCACAACCATTGCAACCAGAGAAGATATTGGACAAAAGAGTGTTCAGGAAAACCAAAGGACAAGAGTACTTTCAGTACTTAATCAAATGGAAGGACCATCCAGAGGAAGACGCCACTTGCATGACTGAAGGAATGTTGCGGAAAATAGGCAGATCAGTGGAGGAGCTCATGGACAGGATTCCATGAAGAAAATTGCCCTCAGGAGTCTAATGCAAGGGCATTAGACACTAGCCAGCAATGTAGGAAGTTTTGTCCACATGTTGTGGCTAGGAGGGTTCAAAATCATTTGAATTTGTAACAACAAGGTGTCAATACCTTAGTTGACTGTTGCATTTAGATCAGTTAGAGTTAGTAGAAGTCGAATAGTTTAGGTTCAATCCATCTGCCCTGTTCAGTTATTCGAATAATGTAATTAAGCTTTGTTAGAAGATGAATGGTCCTTACCGAGGACCCGAAGAGACACATTGTAATGCATATAAATTGTATCTCCCGGATGTATTGAGGGAGGAGATTTCTGCAATAAAATCTGGATGTTAAGCAATTGCTTCAGGTTGAATAAATTTCAGTGCTCGTTGATTATCAAACTGTCTTGAATTGATATTTGTGAGGGAATTTGTTTAATTGTGAAGCGATTGAACATTGTTCTGTGTATAATTGTTGAATAGAGTTGTTGTATAATCTCCGCATCTCTATGTCCATTGTTTTCTCTTGAATTTTCCGAACAATTGAAAAATCCCACTCATAAAAGAGGTCTGTGTATGATCGTGGTCGTCGAACTCTGTTCCGAGGTAGTGAAGACTCTGCTTACGAAGAAATAGTTTGGTTGGTTGTGAACTGAGAGGGTGGTCCAAGATTCGAACTTGAGTTAGTGAACCAGAGCGATTAGAAAGGAAGGTAGTGGTAACCCCGGTGAGACCCCGGTCAATCACTGTTCAAAAACCGGAGTAGTTTGATCGCACCGCCTTTGTGGGATAAGCTGTATTTCCCATTTGATCGCGATCACATCAATTGGAGGACACATGGCATAAGGCGGGTTTCCAAAACCACCCTCATTGCGCATTAACTATCGACTGAGGAGGCAGCGCGATATCCACGTACGTCGTCCGATCTAGAGGCTGGCTATTGAACGGTGATCGCTCTCAGATATGCTTGGGAGATAAGCCAAGGTATGGAAGTTGAATCATGTTGAAATCCGTCGACTGTATGGTGGGCCCGAGGCCTAGAATTGTTTATTTATAAGGCGTCGATTTATAAAATTAAGATTCCGAAGGGGGACAACCTTAGTTCTAAGGTTCGGGGTAGAATTAAAGTTTGGAGATATATATTTAATTTTTCCCAAGTTTGCTTAAGGCATTTATTTGTCAATTTCTCTGAAATTGATAAATAAAATTACAAAAGAATAGAGGAAGACTACGCGAAAATTGAACGAGTTAATTCAAAGGAAATGTTGACAGAGCTACATTGAGACCATCTCTCCTTGGGGGCCCGGATTCAATTTTTTTGCTGTCAGGCCTAGGGGAGAGAAAGACTCTCCAAGAATAAAGAGAGGAAGAGGAATTCGATTATGCATCTATGTTTTGTCTTTGACATTGAGCACACTTTTGTTGTTGAGCAAAGTTTGCAAGTGTTGTTTAGCACACCGGGTGTCTCCGAGTGGAGATCCCAACCTCAGCCCCGAGGGACTTTGAGTGCCTGCTCGGGTGAGGAGTTCTATCCTTTGATTTTCAGGTGGGATCCATATCATCTTTAGCAGGGATTACGCACTTGCTTGGACAACGCAATCTTGAGGAGAAACCACGCAGTTCAAGGAGGAGTTAGTGTCAGGAGCGAGGATTTATCAGGATATTCAGCCCGAGATAATGAGAAGGGACTAGCCCTTAGCTATTCCATCATTTTGGTAGAGGAGGAGGCCACCATTTGCAGAGACACATTCAGGGCCATCATATTCCACTAGGATAGCGTTATTCCTCAAGGGAGGTGATTTTCCGAGGTCATCCATTCCGGAAACCCTTTCTGGGATTTTCTGGGTATTAGGTGGGGAGCTCATTTCAAGAGTCCCGTATTTTTCTGAGCAGGGGAACATCCCCAAAGAGCCATCCTATTCCAGTAGCAACAACAGTCCGGCAGTAGTAGCAACAACAGTTTGGAGATAACGCAGTCATTGGGAGAGCAGCCATTCTGGGAGTATTTCTGAGAGTATTTCCAGCTTGCCTTGTGCAGGCCAAGGTGCCATCATTCTGATCACCTTTGTACTTATTGTATCTTTCAGTTATATAATAAAATGGCTCAATGTTCTCCATGTTTTTCATTATGTATGTGATGTCTCTCTATTTGTTGTAGTTTCACATTTATGTTGCTTTATATTGTTGTTTATTTATACTCAGAATATTACAATGGTATCCGAGCTCATAGACTTGGCTCATCCTGTGGAGTAGATTGTCTATGACACCAGCAGGAAAACTATACATCAGTTACCGGGGAAGGAGGTATAAGGACCAAGAGAGGAGGCTTGAGGCCACTTTTGGAGATGGTGACCGCATTCTGGTAGTGGACGTAGAAGAGGAGGAATCAATGGCAGAGGAGAAGGATGAAGGGAAGGAGTTCGGGGAACTTATCCTAAAGTTTGTGTAGGAGTTTTCGAGGAGGATAGAATAGATGGGGCAAAATTTTACCGCAGACCAGAGACAGCGTGAAACCCCAAGGGGTTTCCACATCGGAGAAGGGTCTGACACCTCCCATCACTTGCAGGAGAATCTCACAGCGTAGTAGATGGCATCATTGACTCCCCCACGTTCCACGATGCTCACATTTCTAGCTATGGGCATGGGAGTAGGAGCACCTCAGGAATCGGAACCAGTTCACATGGGGGATTATTTTGCCGAGTATCAGTCCTACGAGCGAGAGTTTGGTGAGGCTCTCACCTTCCATGACTTTGTGCAGCTCAAGAAGGACAACAGACCCCGCAACCATAACAGAGGGGGCAGATACACATAGGATGGGGATGTACAACGTACAGTGGGCAGATTTTTCCTGCCGACATTTGACGAATCCTCCAAGTGTTCGGCAAAGGCTTGGGTAGAGAAGCTGGATATATATTTCGAGCTCAATCAGATGGCAAAGGGAAAGGCCATCAAGGTGGCAACGCTGCACCTAGA
Organism: Pinus albicaulis; assembly: GCA_034641835.2. NCBI lineage: Eukaryota > Viridiplantae > Streptophyta > Pinopsida > Pinales > Pinaceae > Pinus > Pinus albicaulis. Next base: position 701,995,955 of record CM076579.1, read on the forward strand.
GGTTGAGGCCTATGATTGGTGGTTCCACGGGATGGCCACGCTGGGTCACTCAACAGTGACAACATATGCAAAGTTTACACGGAGGCTGGTAGAGCGGTTTGATTGGAGGGATCCAGAGGAGCACTTTGTTGAGCTGTCTAAGGTCAAACTGAGCGAGAGCCCGGACACCTACATTTCCGAGTTTTTGAGACTCTCCGTGATGGTACCTGACTTGTCTTCAACCAGGATGATAGACATGTTCATTTATGGGTTGGAAAAACCTCTATGGGGGTTAGTTAGATCGACGAGGCCGGCTACACTTCATGATGCCATTGGGAGGACCAGGTTACAGGGTGCCCTGCCCAGGACCAAAACTCATTTCCCCCAGAGACAGACATTTCAGCCGAAGGGGAAGGACACGAGGGTTCCACCTCCGAAGGGGAACCAAGGTCGGGGGCCTTTGGATGATGAGACCCGGAGAGATCTAAGACGGAAGAAGCTATGCTTCACATGCCAGGAGCCATGGGCTTCGGGACATCATTGTGCTACTGGGAAAGCACACTACATAGAGGTCTTTTCTGACAGTGACAGGGAAGAGGATGCGTATGAGGAGATGGAGGCAGGAGGCAACGGTGCAGTACAGGGAGGAGATCATCCACCACCTCCACCACCAGGAGCAGGAGGGGCAGCGTTTGCACCTACCGGGGGAGTCCTTGCTTCTTTGCAAGGGGTTCCCAAATACTTGACACTGCAAGTCTGGGGTACTATGCAGGGACAATGTGTTTCGGTATTAGTGGACAATGGGGCTACCCACAATTTTATTGATGCACAGTTGGTAGAGCAGAGGAGCATACCGACGAAGATCTTTGATGGGTTTTCAGTACTGGTACCAGGTGCTAGAACCATGCAGTGTGCCAGATATGTGCCAGCCTTGGCAGTGACCATGGGGAATTACACTCTAACAGATCATTTCTTTGTGGTGAAAATTCTGGACACCAACGTGATACTGGGAGTGTAGTGGTTGATCACGCTAGGGAAGGTCACTATAGATTGGGAGACCTTGGAGATGGAGTGGGCGGACAAGAAGATCGAAAAGCATGAGATGATTCGGGGCATACACACTTATCTGCCACAGATAGTTTCAACACACCGGATGGAGGAAGAATTCTAGAAGGGAGACACAGAGTGGGAAGTAGAGCTGCATGTTTCGGAGGCAGGGTCTATAGGGCAGGCCATACACCCAGATGTGCAGTTGATTTTGGACAAGTATGCCACAATTTTCGGAGATATACGACCAGGGCAGCCACCGGATCGAGGGTTTGAGCACACCATCGAGCTGGAGTAAGGCATCTAGGTTGTGATTACTACACCCTATAGGCATCATAAAGCCTACATGGATGATATTGAGAGGGCTATTCGTGATCTCTTAGCGCTGGGACACATTTGACCTAGCACTATCCCATTTGCTTCTTCTATTATACTAGTGAAGAAGAAGGATGGCACGCTGAGGATGTGCATTGACTATGGAGATCTCAACAAGAAGACCATGAAGAATCGATACCCCATCTCACGGATTGATGAGTTGAGGGGATCGAAGTTCTTCTCAAAGATTGATTTGAGATCAGGGTACCACCAGATTTGCATGAGGGGCCAAGATGTTCCCAAGACCGCTTTCAGATGTCACTACGGCCACTTCGAGCTTATGGTGATTCCATTTGGGTTAACCAATGCACCAGCCACCTTCTAGTCCTGCATGAACCACATCTTCTGTGATCAACTGAGGAAGTTTGTGCTGGTATTCTTTAATGACATCTTGATATATAGCCAGATGTGGGAGGAGCACCTACAACACATTGAGGCTGTGTTGCGCATACTGGAGGAGCAACATTTCTATGCTAAGCTCTCCAAGTGAGATTTTGGATTGACAGAGATGCTCTATTTGGGGCATATCATTGGTGTGGACGGAGTGAGGGTCCACGAGGAGAAGATCAGGGGCATCCGAGATTGGATAGAGCCAAAGAACATGACAAAACTTTAGGGGTTTGTAGGGATCTGTACCTACTATAGGAAGTTCATCAAGGGATTTTACCAACTTGCTGCACCCCTCACAGACCTTACGAAGAAGGGGGCATTCAGCTGGGCAGACACAACACAGAGGGCCTTTGACAGGCTCAAGGAGGTGATGAGCAGTTGTCTAGTTCTTGTGTTGCCATATTTCACGCAACCTTTTTTCCTTGAGTGTGATGCATCAGGAGAGGGGGTAGGCGCAGTTTTGATGCAGGGGGGCCACCCCATAGCTTTCGAGAGCGGGAAGCTATTTCTGCATGAGAGGTTGTATCCCATATACGACAAGGAAATGTTGGCTATCATGCATGCACTAGCCAAGTTTCGGTAGTACTTGGTGGGGAACATATTCAAGGTGAGGACTAATCACAACAACCTTCAGTTCTTTTTAGAGCAGAAGCAGTTGCAGGAGCGACAATGGAAGTGGGTCAGCAAGATCCAAGCATGCGATTTTTACATCGAGTATGTTAAGGGGAAGAAAAACATGGTGGCCGATGCACTCTCACGCAGATTGGTAGCGTTGTCCCTGATGAGTTTAGACACAAATTGGAGGGCTCAATTACTGGTGGAGTACTCCAAAGACCATTTTTCTTGCGAGATCTTGGACAGACAAGTCACGGATGACAGATATAGGGTGATGGATGAGGTGATATACTTCAGGGATCAGATATTGTTGACTGGGGGTTCTCAGCTCAAGGAGAAGGTGCTACGTGCCTCACATGACTCACCACTATCAGGCCACCAAGGGTTCACCAAAACCTACAGGGCCATCAGGGAGAGGTTCTCTTAGAAGGGCCTCAAGGAGGACGTACTCCGGCATGTCAGGGAGTGCGAAGTATGTCAGAGGAACAAGGGGGAGATGAGCCATCCAGCAGGATTACTACAACCTCTTCCCATTCCAGAGGGGAAATGGGAGAGCATGTCGATGGATTTCATCACAGGGTTGCCCACAGTGCAAGGCAAGGATTGTATCTTTGTAGTCGTTGATCAGCTAAAAAAGTACGCACACTTCTTCACTATATCAGAACGGTACACAGTAGCTCAGGTGGCACAGTTGTTTTTCAGGGATGTTTTCAGGTTGCATGGTCTCCCAAAGACCATTTTTAGTGATCGGGACAATCGTTTCATGGGCGGATTTTGGTAGGTGCTCTTTCATTTGGTGGGTGCAGATTTGAATCCGAGCACCAGTTATCACCCTCAGATGGATGGGCAGACAACGATAGTGAACAAGTAGCTAGAAGGCTACTTGCGAAACTATGTTACAGGGCAGCAAAAAGCATGGTTACGTTGGTTGCACTTGGGGGAGTACTGTTACAACACTACTTTCCACATGTCCATTGGTATGTCTCTTTTTTACACTTTATATGGATATCATTATTTCTATTTTTCTGATGTGATGTTTGGTGCTAGTAAGGCCCTAGGGCCAACGTCTGGATCCAAGAGAGTCAGGATATACTCTGGGCCCTTAAGGACAACATAGCTACAACACAGAACCAATGAAAACTGTATGCTGACATAGGACGGGTTGAGAGCCAGTTTGAGGTAGGAGACGTGGTCTACCTACTGCTGCAGCCATACCGACATTCACACTGAAGCAGAAGGGGGTCGAGAAGCTCAAGTTCCGCTTCTATGGACCATACAGGGTGATACGTAGGATCGAGGAGGTTGCATATGAGCTGGAGTTACCCATAGGTAGCAATATCCATAACATCTTCCATGTGTCTTACCTGAAAAAGGCATTGGGGCAACAGGTGACTGCAATAGTGGAGCTTCCACCAACAGATGATGAGGGGCATTTGGTGCTACAGCCAGAAGCCATCATAGATACCAGGGAGAGGCAGCTACGAAGCAGGACAGTCAGGGAGTATTTGGTGAGGTGGAGGAATTGGTGAGTATTTGGGAGAGTGAGAATATTTTGCAGCATCCATTGTAGTTACTTGAGGACAAGCAACGTTTTGGCAGGGAGGACTGTAATATTCCCAATTAGTAGCAACTATTTGGCAATATTAATCTTTGGCCAGTTTACTTTTATAAAGTTAAAGTCAGTGAATATAGTGGGTGAGAGGACACTCAACCTACACTTAGGAAATAAAACATTCTCTAAAGTCACTTGAGCACATTTATTTGACAGCGTGGAGCCCAAGGGTCGAAGTGGCAGCATGGAGACAGTGGCAGCATGGGCCCATGATAGCGTAGAGAGAGAGGGACAACGTGGCGAAAAGGGACAACGCAGTTTTTGTGGGACATAGGGGAGAGAAAGGCTCTCCAAGCATAAAGAGAGGAAGAGGCTCCTCATTCCCTCATTCGATTATGCATCTATGTTTTGTATTTGACATAGAGCATGCTTTTGCTGTTGAGAAAAGTCTATAAGTATTGTTTAACACACCGGGTGTCTCCGAGCGGAGATCCCAACCTCAGCCCCGGGGGATTTCGAGTGCCTGCTCGGGTGAGGAGTTCTATCCTTTGATTTTCAGGTGGGAGCCATAGCATCTTTAGCAGGGATTATGCACTTGCTTGGACAGAGCTATCTTGAGGAGAGACCACGAAGTTCTTGGAGGAGGTAGTGCCGGGAGTGGGGATTTATCAGGGGATTCAGCTCGGGATAGTGAGAAGGGACCAACCCTTAGCTGTTCCATCAGTTTGGTAGAGTAGGAGGCCACCATTTTTAGAGACACATTCAGGGCCAGCGTATTCCACTGGGATAGCGTTATTCCTCAAGGGAGGTGATTTTCCAAGGTCATCCATTCCGGAAACCCTTTCTGGGCTTTTCTGGGTATTAGGTGGGGAGCTCATTTCTAGAGTCCCATATTTTTCTGAGTAGGGTAACAACCCCAAGGAGCCATCCTATTCCAATAGCAGCAGTAGTCTGACAACAGTAGCAACAACAGTTTGGAGATAACGCAGTCATTTGGAGAGCAGCCATTTCGAGAGTATTTCTAAGAGTATTTCCAGCTTGCCTTGTGCAAGTCAAGGTGAAATCATTCTGATCACCTTTGTACTTATTGTATCTTTCAGTTATATAATAAAATGGCTCAACGTTCTCCATGTTTTGCATTATGTATGTGATGTCTCTCTATTTGATGTAGTTTCACATTTATGTTGCTTTATATTGTTGTTTATTTCTACTTGAAATATTACATTGGGTTTCAAAACGAGCATAGGAATTATTAATTCGTTTATATCATAAGAAAGTGAACATAATTGTGATAATTTCTCCAAAACAGAGCATCAAAATAACGAATTTTGCTTATCAAACTTAGAAATCAATCACATTAAGATATGGGCATGAATATGGAAGGCATAATACATTCAAACATATGAAAACATAAGAGGAAACACTTTTAAAACACATACCACATGAATCCCACCACAATAGTTGCAAACTCTGTCTATTAGTTCCTGCCAAAAATCACTGAATACACTAGTTTTCAAAGATCAATTACCCAACATCCAACTCTTGCAATGAAAAAGGAAATGAAAGATATAGACCAAAACAAACTTCTCCCACTCTCAGGGGTCGAATCCATAACTTGTGGATTTGTTCCCCAAAGTCCTCAACTGGAATCCTAATGAATATGGAGGTCAACAAACGCATCCCTATCTTTGATGAAACCAATTCACTTGACCTAACATTACAATTTTACTTGATGCATCTACCTCTAGTAACTATAAAAGACATAATTACATTTTATTTTTTCATTTACATCAATAAAACTCCATGGAATCCATTAATCAACTGAGAAAAAGTCAAATTTATGAAGAAAATAGGAGATTGGAAAAAGCACAGCGTGTGTGAAAAAAGTGCAGCATGCCCCTAAGAAAAGCGAAGCATGAGATTACAGTTTACTTTTGACTGTCTTTCTGAAGTCCAAATTGAGACCAAGATAGCTCATTGGAAAGAAATTCCTGTTTAGTTGTCAAAAATGTTCTCAAGCACTGAAAATGATGGAGTTAAGCCCCTCAAAAGTGAATCCTCCCAAGACTGGTCAAAAAGCGCAGCATGGGGCTGAAAACACTGGTAGAAAGGTGTATTTTAGGTGGTTTTTGGGATTTTCCACCTATCAAAATCTCATATTTTGGAGTGCCACTAGACAAAATGTGATGTAGATTCCATTCTCTATCCAACCCCACTGGGTTTTCATCAGTTAGAGGCTCCCAAAAAAAGCGCAGCGTGGCCCACACTGTGCTTTTTGCAGGTTGACTTTGCAAAAAGCTTGTAAAATTTGACCAAAATGCCCAAAATTCGAAAACATTTCCCAAAAACTTTCAAAATTCTTGAATGAGGTCTTGATGAAGTCTGTTAAGCAACCAAGGAGGCATCAACAAGCAATTCAAGTTTACCCTTCTCCTTTTGGTTGATTAGGGTTTTCTTAAGCTTATCCTGCAATTGCTTAACCTTAACATTACAAATCTCACTTCTTGTATGATAGTGGCCAGCCATGTGCCTCAACATCTGATTGTCCTTGTTGGATTTGTGAAGTAGCTTCTCTAGGTGTATGTTTACTCTGTCAAGCCAAACTTCCCTATTTCCATTAACTTCCATGCAATCCTTTCCTCAAAGGTGAGTTCTTCTACAAGAAGTGCCTCTTGTTGTTTTTCCTACTCCAATGCTCTTTTTAGGCCCATTGATTTTGGTCTTTTCTTAGTGGTTTGAGCCTCATCCTCATCAGAATTAGCATGTCCAATTATTGCTTTTCCTTTGACATCTTGCCTCTTAGCTTTCAACAAGTGCATTTCCAAGGGTATTCATGTTTCCTTAAATTGTTTGTGGAGAAAACACTTGCCTATGTCCTCTTTGATAAGTTTTGGCCTCTTTGTCCTTTTTAATCTTCTTAACTGCAGCCCTGCTAGATGACCTAGTTTTTTTTTGAGTAACTGATGCTGATTGTGGAATAGGTCTAGCAGGCTAATTGGGTGGAGATGTGAAGGTCTCTGCCTCAATGAAAGTCTCCCATGCAACATTCAGTTGTTTGAGGTGATGAAGGAAAATGATTTTGATATGTGAATGATGGAAAATATTATTCATTTGAAGCTCATACTCTCCGTTTTGTACCTTGTATGCCATCTTGTCAATGCTCTTGTAAAAATAATAGGGAATGTTGAGAAATTTCACCCTGGTAAAATGCATGAGTAACCTGATGTGGTAGCTGTACAACCTGGAGAATCTGCCCTCACAAGTGAAATATTTCATGATGATTTTCATCATGGGAGAAAACCTATTAAGAAGTTGACCAAAAGGGAATATCTTCTTGATGTTGTCTTTGTAGGGTGCTTTGAGGTGGGGTTCATACAACTGGGCATCCAGATCCTGAGTTTTGAACCACTTTTCACCTACATTAGGTATCCTTGTTGTTGCTGCAATAATGTCTGTAGTGTTAGTGTCAGTCTTTGTAGCCTTCCTTCAGTGATCAAACATGCTCTTACAAAGTGATCTTAAAGTGTCAAGGTCAAATTTTGTCATTTCAGTGAGCCTTCAAGCAAAATTTGCTCACTAGGCATTAGGTCTAGGGTTTGTTTTCACTCTTTTCAAAGTTGTCCAAATGTCGGTCCATGTCACCATTAAGCTGAGTGTACCATCATGCAGAGGGTTTTCATCATCATGTAAAGTTCCATTGAGTCATTTTACATCTTGTTCATGCTTCAGTTGTGCCTAGGTAAGGTCCATTTCCCTCTCCTAGGGTTTTGGAGGTACTTTCTCTTGGATGGTCAAATCATCAGAAAAACTTGTATCCTGATGTTTACACACCTTCCCCTATCCTTAATATACCTCATTAAACACTTCCCATCACTGAGATCCCCAAATTCTTTATTTTTCCACAAACCTCAGTTTCTGGCCAACTTTTGCAATTTTCTAGGCCAGGGCCGTGTTTTTCCCTTTGGACCCTTCCTCAATTAATCTCTGAGATTCCACTTTCCCCTGCTTCAACATCCCCGCCTACTTCCCAAAATTTCCCTGCAACTTAGGAAGCCCCTTATCCCCTTCGTTTCGCTCATTTCGACAAAATCCCTGTTCTGCCACATCGGACAAGTTTCACTCAAATGATGTTTCAGAGAAATAAAAGATGAATTTTGGAAACCTCAGAGAGGTTTTTGTTCAAAACATGCCAAGGAAGAAAAATCTCCTTCACTTTTTAAACAGGTATAATTTTTTTGGAGAAATGTCAAGAATACCGTTGCCTCAGGAGAATTGATGCACCTGCTGGAAGTAGTGTTGGGAGATTTGATTTCTGATAGGGTAAATGAACTCCAAATTGAACAATTCCACTTGGGTTGGAAATTAGACTCCAATATATTTCCAACGAGCTATCACACGCTCAATTTGGACACCGGGAAGGCCTCCAAAAGCCTCCTGCAAAATGCACTATGTAGCGCGCTACGCACAGAAGGTGCGCTACGCACAATAACTCAAAAATTTTGTCATTTCTTCACTGATTTTTGGACAAAAATGAACCCTGTAATTGCAACACCCACTTTGGGTTGATTTCAACATCCAGGCTTTCTGAACCATTATCATGAGTTCTAATTGGATGTCATACCCCAAAAGCAAAGCAGACGCGCCACGATATGGGTTTGTGCGCGCTACGTACATATAGATTTTAGCTGATTTTTCATCTTCCAGCTCAGAATTTCGGCTAGTTGGACCAATTTTGATTGTGGATGTAATTTTTGAGTTGTCTTGATGTAATTTTATGGTTGGCATGTAACTTGGACTCACTTTTACCTATTCTAGATGATTCACTCCTAAAAAAAGTAAAAATCAAATGTAAGAATCAGTTTCCTTCCTTTTAGAGGCAAGTTGTTTGGATGCCTATATTCTAGCTCCTTGTTTAGAATTAGTTGGAACTGCTCCTAGAAGGAGGAATTCGACCCCTAGAGGTGTGGGAAGGGGTTAGGATGATCTATATGATGTAATTTCTCAATCATTTTTAGAGGTTGGATAGGTTGGACTCTTGGGAAGATTTTGGCACACTATTGTACATATTTTTCATATTTTGGCTAAGGAAAGATCAGAGGTTTTGCAGCACCTGTTGGGATTCTTGTGGCTTTTAGTTTCTTGATGGTGTTTTCTCTCAGTTTATTGTAAGTTCTTTCATGTTTAATGTATGCCATTCCCTTCTTATGCTTCTGAAACTAAATGAATGAGTAAATGAGGTTGAATCCATTGATTTCAGTGCTCTGCCTTTGAATTTGTTTAATTTTACATGTTTTCGCCTGTTTGGAGAGGATCCATGTTCCCCCTTGCCCTCTTCAGCTCCTTGTCGTTCTGATCCATCCATATACCCAATCAAAAACATCAAGACTATTGCCTACCTCGCCCCAACTCGAATTCTGCAAAAATCTGGCCTTATCCCCGGACCCAAAATTTTTTTTCCCATCTTTTCAACAAAAAACCCAAAAAATCAAAATCAAACTTTCCTATCTCTTTACTAGCCTAAAATCAGTACCAATTATAAGTCATCTCAGCCCCTTTTAAGACCTTTTGCCGAGATATCTCCTGTCCTCGTAGGGCTAGCTACGAGGCTGAGCGTGGTTTGATGTAGCCTTGAGTTTTACCTTATTTCAGCCTAAGGTAGATTTGAGCGCTAACATGTAGAAATGGTGAATGTCACCCCTGCAATGGTGACTTGGTATTTTTGTAGGTTTGTGATGAAGATCCTGGTCAATTTAGTATGGCTCTGCACTCTTTGCACCATTTCACAAAACTCAAAACAACCTACATACTGGAATAATTTGACTGCTAGGGGTGATGACATCAATTCTTTGGTGTCTGATGGCCCAAGCCTTAAGATTTTCCCTCCTTTTTTATAGGTCGTTTTCTCTTCCTCCATGGTGTTTCTCTCTTCCTCCATGATGTTTAGTTTGCTTAGAAACCATATGGGAGAAGGGGAAGGAAAAGGGAAGGGATGATGGAGTTAGGGAGTTGGGATAGGTGTGGGAAAATTTAAGGAAGGGTGTAAGGGAGTTAGGAACCTTAGAGAAGTGACTTGGAGTTAAAATGACAAGGGGGATAGGCTAGGGAATTTAATCATAGGGATATAGTCTAGCTGCCTAGAAAAGCACATCATAGGGCTAGGGTTTTAGGGAATATGATTTAGGAGTGGGGAATGAAGGGATGTGAGGGTTGTGGGGGATGATTTAGAGTGTGAGGGAGCTAAAAGGGTCTAGGGGAAAATAAATTTAGCTTGCAAACTTGAAAAATAGGGTTTATCTACTAAAACAAAACAAGGAGACAAATGGAGGCTTTTCACCATAAAAGGAATGAAGTTAATGTTAATAGGAAATGTTGAAGACCTGAACTTACTTTTAATAGTTGAAGAAACCTTTAGTTTCCCATCAGAACCCTCGCAAACCAGTTTTATGGTTGTAGTTGCTTCACTGAGAAAAGCGAAACGTCTTTGAGAAAAGCGCAGTGAGATCTGCAAAAAGTGAAACTTATTTGGAAAAAGCGCAGCGTGCTCACCTGAAAAGCACAACACCTTGAGGAAAAGCACAACGATGGGCCAGAAACTCGTTTTTTTTTAAAGTAAAAATTGGTTTTTTGACTTGGGCAAGTTGAAAGCTTGATGTTGGAGAGTGAGAAGGAATTTCTTTTGGTCTTTTAGGGCCTTTTAAACTTGGACAAAAATCATTAAATGAACATGGACCCACATTTCCATTTTTCAAAATCAACCTTTCATTTGATTTTTGCTTTTAACCTTGAACTTGATCTTTGAACTTTGAACTTTTGGTGGCTTTGAAACACTGAATTTCTTCTTGGAACCTTGAACATTTTGCTGGTGGAACTTGAGCATTTGCAGCTACTTGGAACTCTAAAGTACTTATTACAAATTAGGAACATAAAATTACATTTTTCTTTGAAATCAAATTTATTGATGAAATTACTTTATTGTCATTCCTTCACTTGCTGGAATTTATGCATGAAATGATGATTTGATGACCTTGGAACCATAAATACCTAATGGAGACTCTGGACTAAATGAAACCATGATAAAAATGAATGTAATGATTATGACAACTTATGAATGATGGTACACCCAGCTGAGAGGTGAAATGAGCCAGCAACTAGTAAAATTTTGGAAGGAGTAAAATCAGACCTAGATCTACATCTAGTGAACAAATTTTTGCATGATGACCTAATGGAATGGAAAAAATTTGACAATGGGACCCTAACAAGACAAGATAGGAGTCCGTTTGATCACTGGTGCCAGGATGTAAAAACTGACACTAACACCCCCTGCATCAAGACTGCTCCTACGCCCTCCCCTGATGCATCACACTCAAGTACAAAGGGTTGTACAAAATCTAGGAGTGCCAACACTGGGCAGCTGCTTATAACCTGTTTTAGGCACTCAAAAGACTCCTATGCCCCATCTATCCTCTCAAACACCCCATTCTTCATCAAATCAGTGAGGGGAGTTGTTAACTGAGAGAACCCCTTCACAAACTTCCTGACGTAGGTATAGATACCCATGAAACTCCTCAAATATATCACATTCTAGGGCACTGGGCAATCCCAGATGGCTCTGACCTTCTCCCCATGTAATCTCACGCCATCCTCCCCAATAATATGCCCCAAATAGAGAATCTTTTTTTAACCTGAAATCACACTTGGACAACTTGGCGGAAAAATATTTCTCCTCCAAAATACGCAATATTGTCTCCAAGTGCTCCTCCCAGGTCTGACTATAGATCACAATATCATCGAAGAACACCAACACAAATTTTCGCAACTTCCCATGAAACACGTTGTTCATACAGGACTGATAATTGGTAGGTGTGTTGGTTAGCCTGAAGGGCATAACCAAGAACTCGAAGTGGCCATATTGACACCTGAATTTTTTCTTAGGGACGTCCTAATCCCTCACTCTGATCTGGTGGTACCCCAAATGCAAGTTGATATTGGAGAAGAACTTAGCCCCTCTTAGCTTGTCTATCAACTCATCTATGCGTGGGATGGGGTAATGGTTCTTCAAGGTCTTTTTGTTGAGGGCGTAATATTCTATGCACACACGTAAGGTCCCATCCTTCTTCTTCACTCGGACAACTGATGAAGCAAAAGGCCTAGAGCTAGGAATAATATGCACAAGTGACAACAATTCATGAATGGTCCTCTCAATATCATTCCTGTAAGCCTTGGGATGTTTGTACGGGGTTGTAATCATGACATATACCCCTGGCTCTAACTCATCATGTGCTCAAATCCCCAATTAGATGGTTTCCATGGCGGTATGTCTCCAAACACTACTGGATACCTGTCCAAAGTAGCCTATATGTCCGGGTGTGGTGACTTTGTCTGACCCCCAGCCTCAAAAACTCTCAACTCCATGGCCCACGCGATGTCACCATGCCTCAGATAAACCTCCATATGGTGTGTTGAGACGGTCTGTGGAGGGTAATAATGTATACCCCATAACAAAATTAATTTTCCATTCGGGCCTGTAAACTCCATCTCCTTCTTCCTCCAATTAGTAGTGATTGGGTCAAGTGAATATAGCCACTGGACACCCATCACCTCATTGGTGCGTAACACATCTGTTTAGTCAATTTAGTGTCCTAAATTGCTAACATAAATTATCGACCAAGGCTAGTAAACTGATGAAGTGTGATGCACTATATGTGCCTAAGTATCCCTTTTTCTTACTTCGTTGTTTTTAGTGTTTTATTGATGTTTTGGGGTTTTTATGTATGATTCTTAGTATGCTACTCTATGCTAAAAAGATGAAGTTAGATCTATGTCAAAAGGGAGAAAAGGAAATGTTAATGAATGAATTAAAACAGAGTTTATTTGCAAATTCTGTTCCTAACTAGAAAATGATGAAAACAGAGAGTCCTAATCCATGGATATTACAGCTTCTAAATGAACATTCATGAAATGAAAAGTAACTCAAAACACTACAACTTAATCTGATTCATTTAGTTAGATATTTGTTGGAAGAGCTTGTGAAAAAGATTAATTCTAATGCAATGAGGATCTCCTAAAACATAAAAGAAATGCTAAAACAACTTATAACATTACAAATAAATCTCATTCATGAGTTAGAGGTTTATTGGAAGAGATTTTGAAGGAGATTAATCATAATGTGATAAGGATCTTCTATGAAGAAAAACAATCAATAACTCACAATATTACAACTTAGTCTCATACGTGAATTAGAGGTTTATTGAAAAAGCTTTTGAAAGAGACTAACTGTAGTATAATGAGGATCTTCTTTTTAACTAAATAATAGAAAATGAAATGCTAATAACTCAGAATATCACAATTGAATCCCATTCATTTAGTAGAGATGTATTGGAAGAGCTTGAGAAAGAGACTAACTACAATATCATGAGGATCCTTTATCTAAGCAAATGACATGAAACATAATGCTAAAAGCTATGATTTCAGAAAGCAATCTAAGTAAGGAAATATGACAAAACAAAATTGAAAATGACTTATCTAGAAAACATGTAAAACCTCCTTGAATAGCAGGGGCCCTCTGCTACCATTTTGGTGAAATTCTTCGCTCCCTAAAGTTGTAATCAAAACAACATCAAAGAACTTCTTTATTGATAAACTCACAAATCTACATCCCATTCCATCTTAAGCTTTGTTACAAGACACTCTATAATCCTTTCTCTTCTTCTCCTATTTTTCACTACCCTTGATAGGAAAAAGCTTCCCCTATTTATACAAAAATATGAGAAGTTATCTCATTAATGAGAGTCCATAAATCTCTCCCTCTATCTCTAGAGTTACAATCAAAATAGGAAATGATAAGACACATGTCTTTTTAGAGTTTCAATACAAATAAGAAATGAGACACATATCTTCTTAGAGTTTCAATACAAAAGGAAATGAGACACATGTCCTCATGATCCCATGATCTTCTCCACTCAAATTCGAATTTGGTTTTGGGAGGCCACATAAAGGTCTTTTAGAAGCTTCCTTTTGACCTACACATGTCACAAAACTCATAAAACATATATAGATATATGAAACTATGTTAATTTTCTAGTTTCTAATCATAAATTCACTTTAAATACATAAAATAATAACTTTGGAAGACAAGGATCCTAACCCATATATTTATGAAAATGGTTACTTGATGTAGGGTTTTAGGTCAGATAGTTATGAAATGAAAGCTGAATGGTAATGACATAATGGAAATATGTATGGATATGGAAAACACTTTTGAGACTCAACAACATCCACCAAGAAAAAGTGATCTATCATTGAATAGTTCCCCATGGTTATTGTCAAGGCTAAAAGATAGTGTGTACACTGCATGGTTCTGTCTTCTGGCATAAGAACCGAAAATACCTCAAATTCCTCCATTGTGATGCCCCTCCTTTGAACCATCTGTGCATCAATGAAATTTTGATTGGCCCCACTGTCTACCAAAATTAAGACATGTTTCCCCTGCACAATGCCCCTGATCCTCAAAGTCAAAAAATTGGGTACCCCAAGTAGAGATGCAAGAACCCCTCCTATTGGTATGAAGGGAGCTCCCCCTGGTGGTGGTGGTAGTGGTGGTGCCCTCTTCAAACGTGCCACGTTGTCATCTCCACCCACTTCCAGCTCTACATCGTCCTCCAAGTCACTGTCAGAAAAGACGTCAATGTATTGGGCCTTGTCCGTTGCGCATCTATGGCCTGGTGCCCATGGTTATTGACAGGTGAAGCATAGTTTCCTCCTCTAGAGGTCCCTCTGGGTCTCCTCATCTAGTTGTCCACATTCCTAGTTGGATCTCAGTAGTGGAGCCCTAGTGTCTCTCCCCCTCTTCTGGAAACTCTGTCTAGGTGGAAACAATGCTTCGACACTGGGTAGAGCATCCTGCAAATCGCAGGATCTCCCCATTGAGCTTGCAAGGTCGTGGGCCTATTGGACCTCGCCACCCCCCTCAATGGATCTTCTAGCCCCTCTTCAAACATGAAGACCCTTATGGCCTACGAAATATCAGGCTACCATCACTAAAAAACCTCAGAAACTTTGAGATGTGGGTCTCAACGTTCCCCGTCTGCTTGAGCCTTGTCAGCTCCCCAAAGTGTTCCTCTAGGTCTCTCTTCTCAAAAGGATCCAACCCCCGCCTAGTGAAATCCTCGTAGGTTGTCACTTCAACATGCCCCATCGTGGGTAACCCATGGAACCACCAATCATGGGATTCCCCTTCTAAATGAAATGTATCAATTTTAATTATCTCCCTTCTGTCATCTGATTGAGATGGAAGTAGACATCCAACTTCTTAGCCCACGCTCTCACTAAGCCCTTGGAAGAGCCATAAAAATTTGGGAGAAACAACCTCCCCATAGTGCATTGTAAATCGGTCCCATGTGTGTAGCCTCCTCCACCTTGTCCCTTGGCCCTATTGTTACCCTTCAGCTAGAAAAAGTCCCTGAAGGTGATAACCTCCCTAAAATCGGGTCCATAGGACTGATACTCCATGAAATAGTCCCCCATGGGAATATCCTCTTGCCCTTGCGGACCTCCATCACCAAATGCTAAAAATGTGGGGATGCTCGATCTGGGTGGTGTACTAGGAATGAGTGGCATGTTGGGATTAAGGGATGTGTGGTGCTGTGAAGTGCCATAACCTTCACCCAAGTGGAACTCCCCTTGAACTCCTTTAACCTTGTTGTTAATACAAGTCTATTGCTTCAGCTCCTCAATACCCTTAGACAGAACTTGTACAACCTTCAAAAGGTGTTAGTAAAACTCCTCCTTTTTACTCCTTTTGTCTCCCTCATTATCTACCATGTTTGGCCTCTCAACCTCTAGTTTAGTTATCACTAGATCTGGACTGATTTGCAACTTCCTCTCTCTACTCGTGTACCTATGTCTCTGGTAAGTCACATTCTGTTGATCTTCTGGTGTTAGAGACTGATACTGCTCCCAGAGGTTGAGCCACGACTATGAGCTCTAATACCACTGTAATATTCCTAGTGGAAATTTACAACAATAAACAAAGAAAACATATCAAAAACACACACAAAAACTTATAGAACATTAAACATCCAGAAATTTCCATAAACTATGCTAAGTTGAGCCATTTGATTGATATAAATGTTGGGTACAAAAGTAAGATCAGAAATCATGCATCTGGGCTTGCCCAGGCAAGCTAACAATGCCCGGGTGATGAAATCATCTTCTCTAACATGCAATGTGGCTGTCTCCAACTAGTCCCAGTGAAAATTGCACTGCTAGATGCAAAAAATGGCTGCTAGGGCCTCCTCTGGTGCTCATAAAATTATGGGAAATTAAACTTGAGCTCTCCACCAATAACCCACAAAATCCCACGAAGGAGTTGACCAAATTTTGACCTTGGAATTGCAGCCCAATTTCCCCTAGCTCCTCCAGCTGCTGGGTATTTTGACCCACTTGTAAATAAGGCTTAAAAATGCTCCCAAAATGGTTGAAAAAATCAGCAAAATGCCCTTTCGGGCTACTCCCACAATCTCAACCCCAAACTCGACCTCCTCTATGTATCCCACAAGGGACTCCATGGGCCTATGTAGTCTCTATTGAAGCTGCTCCAAGAACACGCTAAAATTCCCCTGGATAGATATGAAGCTGATGGAATTCCCTCCTAGGATTGGCACCCGAATTCCACCGAAGAAAGGGATGAGATCCTCACCTAAAAATCTCTTGTGATCAACAACACATGCATACTTGGCCTCCAGCTCAAGCATGTTATTCAAGGTGAATGCTCAAATGATCAATAATGCCAAAAATGAGTGCCTCTTGCACTTTTTTCAATGAGCCCCCCAATTTCCCATGTGGGCCCAACCATCAAACTGCTCGTCATTTTCCCTCCGAAGAGTGTGTATTTCCTAGGGGGTTCATATTTCTCCATGAGTGGCCCCCACCTTCCATCAACACTTCAATTTTTTCCTTTTCTAATGTTTAGGCCTTTCCTTAGCTTCAAAATTCAAGTGGGGCCCCATAACCCACTCTTCCTAAGTACAAATGAAAAATAAGACAAAATAGGAAAAAATGATATTTCCCATTAGCAATATTGCTAAGTGGGAATATCACAATGATGATGATTTGGTATAACCTTTTCTTCAGAGAAATGTTTCAACTTGAGAACATCTATGATAGTCTTTATGAATACCTCCCTAGTTAAGAGGAAGTGTTGAATTTGTAACTATGGTCAGTCTTCATAATTTACATTTTACAACTTGATATGCTTGTATTGATTATTGTAAATCATATTTTAAATGTTAGAGTAAAAAGAAAATTTATTTTGAGTTAAAGTCCCATTGCGACTTTTAAAAGAAGAAAATTTGAATTTTTAAATTGTAATTTTTGGCTCCCAAAGTTGTCAATTCAGCCTCCCTCAAGTCAAGTCGGACCAGGGTAACATACACACCCATTCGAACCAACAAATCACTATAGAAAGGAAACTCAAGTTCATTCCCTTAGCACTAATTCACACTACCTCAAGAAGACATTTTCTAGGCATCTCAACGAAGATCAAGAAGGACAAGGGGGATGAAAAGGAGGACAAATTGGATCTCTTTGTCTCTGTCTCTATCTCTCTCTCAAGCTTGCACATGTGGATAGATTCTCTTTCTTTTGGTTCACAATTTTTATGGGCAGTTCTATTCCAGGGGGTTGAGTTTTTGAGTAGTTGCAAGGGTCGGAATTATAGGGTAACTGGCATCTACACGAGGGATGAACGTTTGGGTCGAATCAGGAAAAGATAATTTTGGATCAGATTGGGAGGCATAACTTGCAGGGGTTGAACAAGTTTGACCATCAGTCTAGGTGTGTCTCTTGTTGAACAAAATAATTTCTCTATTGAAAAGGTTGTTGGGTTTTTCCCCTTGGTGGGTTTCCCAGGGTAAATCTTGTCATGTCTTTGTGCATTATGATCTCTATTGTTCTATTTTTATTGTATGGTTGAATGTCTGAAGTATATTTGTTGAATGATATATTATAATAAAATAAAATAAGATCAACATCAAAGTAATCATCAATATTTTAGAAATGTAGTGCTAGTCTATATTTCACAGAAAATCTACAAGAATTACATAGGATTTGAGGTCCTTGGTTAGTCAAAATGTCATTTACATGTAAGATCATGTCATGTGTTAATTCCATAAAGACATTGCAATTACAATAGAACACATGTTGCAGAAAATTCTCTTCAATCACTATGAACATAATATGTAGCAAGTTAGTCAAGATTCATGGGTGCACACACATGTCAAATTGAGTTGAGAAAAGGTTAAATTGGAAATGCAAATTTACATGATTGTAGATATCATACAAACTTAAGAATTATAATTTATTAATAAATTGTAACAACAATATCCCTTCATAAAATTATCTTTCAATACAACGTCAAGTGAAGCCAATACTTTTGTCTTTCAATCGAAGTGTATGGTAAAGGATTTATAATTAGATCTTTGTGAATTATGATCTCTATTGTTCTATTGTTCTTGTATGGTTGAATTTCTGAAGTATAATTCTTAAATGATATATTAGAATAAAATAAAACAAGATCAACATCAAAAGTAATTATCAACATTTTAGAAATAATAAGTGTTAGTCTATATTTCACTTAGAAAATCTACAATAATTACATAGGCTTTGAGGTCCTTGGTTAGTAAAAATGTCATTTATGTGTGAGATCATATAATGTGTTAATTCCATAGTGGCATTGCAATTACAATAGAACACATGTTGGAGAAAATTCTCTTCAATCACTATGAACATAATATGTAGCAAGTTAGTCGAGATTCATGGGTGCACACACATGTCAAATTGAGTTGAGAAAATGTTAAATTGGAAATACAAAATTATATGATTGTAGATATCATAAAAACTCAAGAATTATAATTTATTAATAAATTGTAACAACGATAACCCTTCATAACATTATCTTTCAATGCAAAGTTAAGTAAAGCCAATACTTTTATCTTTCAATCGAAGTATATGGTAAAAGATTTATAATTAGATCTTTGTGTATTATGATCTCTATTGTTCTATTTTTCTTGTATGGTTGAATTTCTGAAGTATAATTGTTGAATGATATATTAGAATAAAATAAAAGAAGATCAACATAAAAATTAATTATCAGTGTTTTAGAAATATAGTGCTAATCTATATTTCACTTAGAAAATCTACAAGAATTACATAGGTTTTGAGGTCCTTGGTTAGTCAAAATGTCATTTACGTGTAAGATCATATCATGTGTTAATTCCATAGCGACATTGCAATTATAGTAGAACACATGTTGGAGAAAATTCTCTTCAATCACTATGAACATAATATGTAGCAAGTTAGTCAAGATTCATGGGCGCACACAAATATCAAATTGAATTGAGAAAATGTTAAATTGGAAATGAAAAATTATATGATTGTAGATATCATAAAACTCAAGAATCATAATTTATTAGAAATTTCTAACACATTGATTTCCCTACATTGGATATGGCCAACACAATGTGCATACTTAATTATTTTTACAGCAATGTAAATGGAATATGGGAATTGTGGCTAATATATCACTCATAATCTTTCCTCTTAAATTTTTTTTATATGCTCATTGAAACTAGAACATATATTTGAACATAGCATGGATGTAAAATAATTTAAAATTTTAAACATAGATAATAGTATTTCATCTAAGAATATAGGAAACTTACACCACGTCAAAATTATACAATACTCAACTATAGCATATAACAAATGAAGTAAGTAAAACCCCATAGTTGGTAAAGAAATAATACAAATTACACACAAAATTACTATTTTTTTGTTTGATAAAATTGATACATCGATTTCATCAAAGGACTTCCTAGTGGTGGGTTTGTGTAATTCAAAACCACCCCTATATGAAAGAAGGGAAAAAACTTTTTCTCTATCCCAAATAACATGCGTCACATAACTAGACACTATTCCGCATAACTAATAAACAACATAGTTGTATCACATTATTGACCACCACATCATACAATTAATATTAATAGAGTTGCATCTCATAATGAATGTAAAAATTGTTACATTGTACAACTTAACCACCAAATCACACAACTAATATCAACATAGCTATGTCTTACATTTAACCATCGTACATAGTGACTAACTTGAATTTGTTGCATCTCACACAAATCATAGCTTCACATGTATAATGTCAACAAGACTCTATTTTATAGTGAATTTCCACTTCACAATGTTAATAATGACATAGCTTTGTCTCACACCTATTTACCTTAACATAGTGAAAATCAACATCATTGTGTTTCATAAGGAATCACCACTCCACACAATAGATAACAACATAGGTGCATCTTAGCACCATACACCACTTCACACAACGGATACAAACAACATTAAATCTCATAGTGATTCACTGCTTAATGTAGCTAATAATTACATGGTTGTATATTACAATGGAAAGCCATGGTTTGTCCTCTCCTTTTAAATATATTACCAAATAGGGGGTTGAGTACCAAACAAGAGACATAGAATGAAGATTGGAAGGAGTGATTGTAAATAATGGAATATTTTCCCCTCTTTTAAAAGTTGATATATTGAAAATTTTTGGATCTAAAAATCCACAAGACTTTATAGCCTATTGCAATTAGGCCTTTCCATCTAACTATCCTCCTTGGCTATCACACATTATTTGACTAATAAAGTATAGACAATTTTCGTTTTATCATGTTATAATTCACCATTAATAATGAGGGTTTAACTAATACACACCCATAATTGAAAATAAAACCATGAAACCTTAATTACATTTCACATGGTTGTTTGGTTAGGTAGGGGACAAAATCTAGTTTTTCATGACATTCAATATTCATAATTGATGAAATATAAATTATATATTTTATCAATTTCAAAATCAAAATATTTAAACTTCAAATCATGGTACATATAAAAACATGATCAATAATATTTTCTTATAAATAAAAATTTTCCAAAACATATTTTCATATTCCATATCCTTAATCAAGGTGTTCTCTAATTACTCATTGTTCTCTAGCTCTAAGTGGTCTTAATGTTCAAATATGCAAACTTGAAGCAATAAATACATATCTAAAAAAAAAAAAAAAACATGAAGCATTAAATACATATTGTAAACACAAAATACAAAATGTTAAATCCATATAAGATCACTGTTTATTTAAATTTAAGTGGGTCTTTGTATAAATCAAGTAATAGTATGAAGCATTACATGGAACATGTGCTTTTCCCTGTCAAGGTTGATAATTCCCATATGCTCCCTAGAACACTGTCGAGTGGGTAGAATGCTATAAAAGAAATTCCAATTGGATGAAAAGAGGCAAGTCCATGAATGGTAGGCATACTTGAGAGGAAACCGTGGAGATGAATTATGGATGATTCTCCACACCATAGGCTCACCATGTAGCGGAGTTGGGAAAAGTTTGATACATCTTGGATATGTTTCCAATATGAAGGAATTGTAATGAAGTGGCTCTTTGTAGATAGGAGGCACATGAATGAACTAGAGTTGAGGTAGTTATAGGCTCATGAGATATTTCAAGAGTCAATTTACATATGAAAGAGTAATGATGAATGGGATGGAAGGTGCTATAGCATGATGATGATCATCAAATAATGCAAGAGTTATATACATTGATGACAATGTCATAGAGATGCAAACATTTTTATTGTAGGTTGGTTTTTCTTTTAGAATATGTATCATGGTATGGAACATGGCCATCATGTATTTTATCATTTTGATATGACATTTTTGTTGTCATTCAGCTTGTAGTTGTTCTTAGTAGAGGGATTACATGAATGGATTTTTGGAGAATGCAATATGGAAACTATTAATTCAATTTCTCCTTAATATTAAAAATTTCTTGTGAACTTTATTTGTATTCTTATGTTTCTTTATTAGATATTATCCATTAAACATTTATCAAGAGTAAACAATAAAGACAAAAGACATAGAAATTAGGCTCCAAGTCAGGGAAAAACCCCTCCAAGGGGAAAACCTAGAAAACTCTTCTCTTCTTATAAAATTTGATTCAAATGAGAAAACCATGACCCAAACCACAAGACCAAATCCTCCTCCAACACCAAGTCATCCCTCCAAGTAGAACTTCCAGTTAGGTCAAATCCAAACCAAAACAATGGGAGACAAGTCCTTCGAGAGCTACACCAAACTCAGAATTCCATCCCCCAACAACAAGATTTCAGACTTGCAGTTGTTGTGAAGCTTTGGACCTTGCAACATCTCAGTACCCTTGCACGTGTGAGAGAAAACTAGGGAAAACCTTGACCAAAAATTCGATTTCCCTTCCTTCCAAATTTTGCTTCCTTCCTTCATCCTTTCTTTTCTTGAAATTTGCACTTCAATTTGAGCTCCTTGATTGCATATCTATTTTTTTTTAGAAAATTAGGTCGAACAAATTCTACTTATACTATTTTAGGCGGGTTGAATACCCTTCTATGGTCTGACTTGTCTCTGGCAGGGCCAACTTGTGATAGGAGGCTTATTTTGACTTCTTTGACTCAAAATAAATTATTTTACAAGGTACATCTTGCCCAGATAATCATTATGTTGACTCTCTTGAATAATGAAAATAAATAATATGACCTAACAAACCCTAGAAGCATGAAGAACATGATTTTACCTAGAATACCATTAACAAGAAGCATGAAACCCATCCTCTAAAATAATATTTTTTCTTTTTTCTTTTGTTTGTTACATAAGATATACATATTGACATGAGTATAATAACAATTATGAAGATCGAAAATAGTTACATTTACAACACTCCCTTTTAACTAGGGAGGTATTCATAATTGTACACCTAATACAACCTCATTCTCAAATTTAAGAGTTCTCATAAGAAGAGTCAGATTAACAAACTATCTTTAAGCATTAACATTATGACCAACATTTTCAACATAGTAAGGCCTTAACTTTGACAAACTCTTTCATAAAAGAGCACCATGTTGGGAGGATTTATGTGAAATACCACAATACCTCTACAAGGCACATACCCCATCCAGATGTTCACTAGGTATGTCCTTTTATGACTATTCTTATCTTGGATTCTCAATCCTCAAAGAATACTGGTCTTGTTCGACCACTCTTATCTTGGATACCTTCCCAATCCTCAAAGAGTGTCGGTCCACTTCCTATCTTGGATTTTCTATCCTCAAGAAAGTCATATATGCTTATCCAATCCTCCATCCTCCATTCTTCCTCCATTTCCTTCACTTTTACTTATGGCTGTTAGTCCTCACCAAGTGCATGAAACATGGAGAGAATACAAATGTGATGTTAAACATAACTCCCTCTCAACCAAAGAGTAGATCCCCATTCCCTTTTTACTAGGGAATAGATCCTTGATCCTATTTATGGAGACTCATTTCCTCCCTTTCAAATATAGAGGATATTATTCCACTTCCTCTCAATTGGGAATTTGTAACCACAAGCTCTCTAGCTTATTTTCATACATGCATTAGCTATCAATTTTTCATGGAGATAGTTGCATGGCTCCCTCTTTCCTTCACATCTCATTATATCAAGATTTATTCCTTTCCATATATCATGGAGCCATATCAGGCCATCAATATTGCACATCACTTTCCTTCAATCATCATCAATGAAGGAATTATGTTGAGGCTTGTCAAACCTCAAACTAGTCACAACTCCCTTTAATCATGAAAGTGATCTTTGTTGATGAACATGTCATGGTTATCTTCTTACATTGCTACCTCTCAATCATAAGGTGATAATGTGAAGACCTTCCAAGGATTTTCAAGACCATGTACTCAATTCATATGTGCATTGAGCTCAACATCCATAGTTTAATTTTCCGTCAATTGTCATCATGCATTCCTGCAATATCCTCCTAGGTAGCAAAACAATATGTTAACTAGATAACCAATATTAAATATTAAATATCAAAATTACCTTGTTATTATGGCCCTTCTCATCAAAGAATTATTTCACTTGAGTTATTCGAGATCAACATCCTTTCATATGATCTATCTGTTAAATTTTTAGATTTTTCTATGTTGTATTAATTACTTTAGCCCAGTTCCAAACTTCAATTAGCAATATTTCCAATTACAATTAGTATTTCCATTCATCAACAGTAATTGAAGATAGAAAAATAAATGCAATGACAAAGGAGAAAATCAACACATCAACAAAAGACACCATATTTGGTCAAAGGCCAGGGAAAAACCCACTATGGGGAAAACCCTTTGAAATTATTCTTCTATTATATAGTCATAAAATGTTCAGCAGAGAGTAAAATGTTTCCAATATAATATGATCAGCAATACAACCCAACAACTTTATATCCCTGTGTACAGTGGCATAATATATCAAAGACAACTTGATTCAGACTTCGGACAATTTCAAAGATCTTGAGATGATGGTCAAAAATCGTCAAACCCCTAAATGCTACCTTCAGGTTAGCATGCGTGCATATTTAGGTCCTGTATGCTACCATGCCCATATCAAGCTTGTGTCCAAGGGAAAAATTATATAATTTTGTGCCAGCGTCTGGAACAAAAACCCTACTTTTATGTGAGCTTTGGACCTGTAACTTCTGACCTCCATACGACCTTTTTCTTCACCAATGTGCTGAACCCAATCAGATAGAAGAGAAGAAGATGCTTGCTATTGTGATGTCCAAATGATATTCTAGGTCACTTGTATTTATATTCTTCTAAGGGGTGTCCACTGATGTCCATTTGATGATGAGGCCGACTTGTGCAAATGTGAAGCTGACCTAATCCAATATCCATGACTGGGTGCAAAATAAATAACCAAATTTGGCTTATCCAAACGATGGGATATTTAGGTCCATATTGGTCCTCTCGAAAAGAGGAACTAAATGCCATCATCATCTCCATCAAGTGAGTAGTCCAAAGTGGAATTTGACCACAGTTTCATAATTTTAACACTCCCTCTCAACTAGGAAGAATTCCACTTGTAAAACTTGTACATCAATCAATGTGTCATATTGTCATCATGTGTACCAATATGCTCAACTCTATCTGCTAAAACATTCTCGAATATAAAGAAGAATAATCACAGGGAAAAAAATATACCACCTTGTATCAACGAGCTACAACCCAGAATATCTGTCAGCGGGCTACTACATGGAAATATGTCAGTGGGATACTACCCAGAAATATGTCATCAAGCTACCATTTGGAAATTTCATCAAGCTACTACCTAGAAATGTCATCAAGATACTACCTGGAATCTCAGTGAGCAGGCTAATACCCGAAAATGTGTCATGTGGGAGCTAAAACTCAACCCATATCGGGAAATAGGTGATGTAAGGGAGCTACTACTCAACCCATCCTATCCCCTACCGATATTCCCAAAAATGACCCATAAGAGTCATGTGGTGGAACACCTGCATCATAATCTTGCTTGGATGGGATACTTGACTTACCAATAGGTAAGGATCACACACCTCCAAGCATCCTCAACTGTTGGCCAAACAAAGATGGATAATACCAACAATCCCAATCTTGTGAGTATGATGCCAACTAGGGTATAATCTACAAATACCAAGATAGGGTGAGCTACTACTCCAACCTTATGGTTAACAGATAGGGGGACACCATATTTGTTGGCTTGAGGGGTCTTAACCCAATTTCGGAGGTTAAGGTTTGCCAACAAACCCCTATATTACTCGCCCTTTTGGCAATGACCTACTTGCGCAGGCCAAGGTATCACCCAAAGTAGTATGGGAGGGTGTTGGAACTAGGTTTCCGCACCTTGAGAGAGAGTAGGTAATCAAGGTAGATCTCCGTTCACAACCTCTCAGATTCACATAGAACAAGTCTATTCGTAGGTTCCTTAACAGTATAATCTGAAATTAATCATAACAGAGCTATTACCATGCACAGACCTAGTGAGTACCTTCGCATCCACGTGCATATCAGCAATTACTAGCACTTAATATCATAAATGCATCTAAAATAGATCACATATATACTTTATACCATAACACAGATACATTCGCAGCATAAACAGATAGCACAGAGGTATTCACAGCATCAAACAGATTCCGAATATTCACATCAATAGTAACACATTAGATCCAGATAACACAGATATACTTCAACTATATCCGCATATATTAGCATCCAAAAACCCAGTTACAACCCAAAACACAGCCTGTGCACACAGGCAGCAGGGTCCGCACACAGTAGGACTTAGGATCTCCGCGCACACAATCAGCAGGAGTCCTTACCCATAACAACCCAAAACAGATCTAACAGTTCACACATAGCATTAGTCTCAATTCATGCCTACCTCTAGAATCAAACTATTCATCTATTTATATCGATATAGCCTACGCTAGCCCGTGGTTTGCAGATTCTAGGTCTACCCTTTGACCCATTACAATGCATTCGGGGCTTTGAACTACCCCAAATCCCTTGTGTTAGAATAATTAATACAAAAATATACAAAATTCGCAGGTTAGGGAACCTCGTTCAAATAGGCCCCCAACACAATCTTGTGACTCGTCCCCAATCACTGTGGTCGTGGGGTCTCCACCTGCGCCTGCAGTAGCCTGGTCACCTAAACTAGTGGGGGTAGGACTCCTTCACTTTGCACAGCTGATTTCTGAGCAATATCCACCAAATTCTGCGAAGTTGGGCCTTCTGTAGCAGCGGTGACGCTCTCCAAAGTCTGGTTCAACTGTTTAACGACGACATCAACGTCCTGAGAGAGCTTGAAGGCTTCATCAGCCCAAGTATTAAGGCGGTCACTGAGAGCCTTCCTTTTCTGGAGGAGCTCATCAATGTCATCCTGAAGAGTGTGGTTGGTATACAGTTGTACCAATCTTTGAGAAGGGATTAGAGTAGGCATAGTGGCTTCTAGTTGCTCAAACGCTTCTTCCTTTTGATGCAGCTTCTGGTTGATTTTGTGTAGGAGAGGGTTGCGCTGTACCTTGGTCCATAACTACATAGCTGTTTCCAACAACTCGACACCTTGATCCATCTGACTTGTAATGACATTAGTAGCATCTGTAACCAGTGCAGCTCACTGGGCTCTTACCTCCGGTGGTGTCTCTGGCTGTGATTTGGCCTGCAAGGCTGTAATATGTTGTTCCATCTTTGTCCTGACCACCTGGATCTCGGTCCTTGAAGCTCTTAACACTGCAAAAAGCCCCTCAATATTTGCTTGGGGGGTGCCCAAAGCTGGGATATCTTGAGTAACATCTGTGCAAAGTTGACTGATGAGGTGCTCCAATTCTATCTGTTGTGCAGTGGCGAGGGTACATGCAGCCTGTGCCTGAGATACTTTAGCAGTTTTTTCTTCAGTTGTTTGCTCAGCTGTACTGAGCTGGTGGTGCACTTGTCGGTCTCGATGCTGAATTTCTTCGAACAGGTTTGTATGAAGGATTAGCAATGGTTCATGCGGCAGGCGGGCAAGATCTAGCTGTAACTTTGCGCAGGCCTAGACTTGCACTCCTAAGTCGGGTGGACTCAGTAGGAGGGTTGTTCCTGGTAGAGGGCAGAGGCGGATTTTCGGTGTACTGATGATTGTGCTGCTCATTGCCGAGGTCGATCTGGCCTGAATCATACTAGTCTGCAAGGTATCAACTTTGATTTGCAGAGCCAAGAGCTCAGACTGGTGTGTCTCAACTGTGGCTTTCTGATGTTCCTCTAGAGCTAGCCATTTGTCTTCCTCAGCTAGGGTGACTGCATCTGCGATCTGCTCTAGGTCCTCTTCTGTCAACATAATTCTTGTGTCATGTTCTGGCCATTATGCTTGTTGCTTCTTTTGTGGCCCTTTAACAGGGTCACCAGTTCGCTTCATACCCCGAGGGGAGTCAGCACCTCTCGTCTCCTGACCTTCTGCACCCAGATCCTACTGCAAATCCTTCTGTGATGTCGGTTCTGTGCCTTTCCCAGTACTCTTGCCCAGCTACGAACCCTTTTGCGATCTCGAGTCTGCTTCCTTCCCAATACCTTTACCTTGTCCTCCTATTTATTTGGTGATGACAAGCGGGGTGACCTTCGTGGTGCTCGTCCCTGCAGAGTCCTTTGTACCCGATTTGAAGCCAAGCTTCCAGTGCGGAGGCCAAGTCGAAATTAGACGGTCAATGTACTCATCATCAACCATGTATGGGAGTGAGACCCATGCAAGATCCTTGCAGCCTCTGACTTGGAAACTATGCATACTTTCTTGAAATGCCGTGATGCTCTTGTATTTGTCATATACTGTTGGTGACAAGCACGATCTATAATTGATTGTTGCTGCTAGTACACTTTGAAAGAGGACCCAAAAGACTTGATTTTCCTCAATACGTTGCGCGTCCTTGGAGTCCCACAAATTCACATATCATGCCCCTTCGCACATATTGGGCATGAGCTCAGGGAGGACCAAATCTTTCGGGGCTTCCCATGTGACGAACGCAATGAGAAGCAGCAACTAGGAGTAGCAAAATGTGCGTCCCTGATCCTCGGCTTCACGTACATTTGCCAGAAATTCATTGCACAGGTACTGGGCCCAATTGAAGCAAACCCCTTTTTGCTTCGGCCCGCCAGCTGAAATACATACGCAGGGATGGTGGTAGCCTAGCATTTTCGCATTAGCTTGCACGCCAGCAACAAAGTACCCATCTGCGTACCAGGGTCGCTAATGGTGCTAATCATGAACCCCCGAGTATTCCGTTGCACGTAGTAATCCTCACGCACTTTGTCAGCGATATTTTGCTCATACTTTTTGCCGACGTGCAATATAGGGTATGGTCCTTCCATGGGGAGGCCAGTGATCTGGTGAATAAGCACGGCATCAATGGGGATTCGATCTTGGATCCATAAGCTTCCATCATGGACCAAGGAAAGCAACTGGTGCATCAATCGGTCTGTGATATTATAGTGGCCAAAGTGCGGCATCCTCAGTAGGTTTAAGAGCCCAGAACCAGCCAAGCCGCACACCCATCGCATGGGGAATATCTTTATCCCGTCGTCTTCCAATACCCTTTAGAGGTATAGCTCAAGTTCCAGCTCAGGGAAGGCCTCCAAATTGGCTAGGTCATGGTAATCGAATTTTACATCATGGAGCTTGCCAAAGGGTTCTCCAATGACGAGGACCTCACCTGGAGTCAGAGGCATCTGCAGATAGGTGCTCAGGCCATCAATATTCTTCGGCGTGCGTGTCGAGGGCCTGCGAGGTCGAACAAAGGGTGGTAGCCAATTTATTGGTTCATCTATCTGGGATTTTTCCTGAGAAGACATCGGTCGCTTTACTGGGTTGGGTGAGCTTGCCTGGGTCGCCTCCCATAGGGACTTCACATTTCGCGGAGAGGTGTGGGGTTTCATCCCAGCCCATTTCGTGGGTTTCCCTGACCCTTGCACTTTTTCTTTCCCCTTCTTCTTTTCCTTGCCGGGCGTGGACATAACCTCCTCAACTTTAGGGTGGACTTCCAATACTTCCTCACATTCTTGATTTGTCGAGTTTACAGGCTGAGATGATTCATCAGGATTGGTTGCTGTCATTTTGGCGCGAAAGATAAACTCAGGGTTGCTACTATTAGAGGGTGTAGGACGCCCAGACATGAACGAAGTATAATAGGCACAAAAATTCTCAAGGAACAAACTCGCAAAGCACAAATTGTACAGTAGATATGGAACCCTCTTCTGAGCTATCCTTTTTCTTTTATAGCCTTGGAGATCAACCAATGGTTGGGTGAAATTGATCTGGAACTTACCATAAAGTAAACGATAAAAAATCTTCGTAAATATCCTTATTAATTGTCGGCCGCTCGCTCCTTTCAGTAGTAAAATTTTCTTTTTACCCAGACTTACTGTTCCAACGGCTAGTTTTCGCACCTCTTATGCGCCCAGCGCACCCCTATGCTCCCAGCGGACCTCATGCGGTCCCAACGCACCCCCACTCTCCTAGCACACCTTCTGTGCTATGAACACACCCCTGCGCTCCCAGCGCACCTCCTTAGGCCTCCAAACCTGTGATCTATTCCTGCGCCTACCTGGGTCCTGCCTGTAATAGCTTTCCTTTGTGCGCTTATTCCACCCCATACGACTATTCTGACCATATAGTCATTTGATCTGATACGGTTTGAGCCGGCTACCATTGAAATATCCTGGTACCATATCACCGGGCAGGGTAGCTAGCCAAACATCTCCTCCATGAGTGATTTCTTTTACCATATAGGGACCAAGCCAGTGCTGTCGAAACTTCCCCGGGTGTTTCGCAAACTGGCTGTCATACCGCAGGACCAATTCACCCTCCGCAAATGTGTTTTTCCGAATATGTCGATCATGCCATGCCTTATCCCGAGCCTTCTGAACCTGCTAATGGAAATTAACAATGAAACGATCTTCCTCCAAAGCCAGAAGCTGCGCTACATGCTTCTCCATGATATCTGGCTCTGCCATGTTTATAAAGGCTATGATGCATAAGCTAGGGACAATGTAATCCATGGGCATAATGGCCTCCTTGCGATAAACCATCCTAAACGGTGTCTTCCCGGTCAACTTCTTGCAGGTGGTTCAATAGGCCCATAGAACTGATGGGATGTGCATGTCCCAGTTGTTGCGATCAAAATTACAGACCTTGGTCGGTGCTTGCTCCAAGATTTTATTAAATGCTTCGAAAACCCCATTTTCCTGTGGATGATATGTGGTGCTTTTTGTATGGTGGATCCGAAATTCTTCAGTCAAAGCCTCGATTGTCACATCAACAAAATGCATACCTCTATCGCTCATCAAGATTTTTGGGCAGCCAAACCTAGTCATAATATGTTCAAAAATGAAGTGTGCAGCGGTATCTGCAGTGAAATCCTTCACTGCTTGTGCTTTAGCCCATCGAGTCACATAATCAGTCGCAGTGATGATGTAGTGCGCACTTGTCTTCTTTCCTGTCGGGTTGATGGGCCCAATGAAGTCTATGGCCCATTTGTTGAATGCTTGCAAGGCCATCTGCGGATGTGAAGGCATTTCATCTCTGCACGATGGCCTTCCCATCCTTTGGCATGTATCGCAGGCTTTGCAATAGTCATGAGAGTCACTATGCAGTGTAGGCCACCATAGCCCAACTCTCAAGATCTTCTGTGTCGTTTCTTTCCTTGCATAGTGACCTCCCACTATGCCCCCGTGAGCTTCTGCTAAGATGGTGTGTCGTTCATGCTCCAAGACATATCTTCGCAGCACTACATCAGCTCCCAAATTATATAGGTGACCTGCGATAATGGTAAAATCTGTTGCACGGGTTACCAACTCTTTCTTCTGTTGTATTGAATATTCTGCAGGTGTCGTCCCCGTAGTCAAGAAGTGAATGATGTCGGCGAAGTGTGCATCCACTACCTTAATAGCAAACAACTGCTCATCTGACATTCCTTCCTCTAGGTTGGTTGGTTCTTCGAAATTTTTGGTCCGGGATAGGTGATCTGGCCCATCATTCAACTTTCTCGGCTTTACAATGGTCTCAAAGTCATATTCTTGAAAAAGCAGAAGCCATCGACATATTCCCCCCCCCAACACAGGCTTATTCACTAGGTACTTCAAATTTGAGTGATTGGTGAACATCTTGAAATTCCCACCCAATAAGTAATGCCGGTATTTCTATATGGCATACACCATGGCTAACCCTTCATGCTCAGTAGTGGAGTAGTTACGCTCT
The DNA here is from genome assembly GCA_034641835.2 of Pinus albicaulis. NCBI lineage: Eukaryota > Viridiplantae > Streptophyta > Pinopsida > Pinales > Pinaceae > Pinus > Pinus albicaulis. The sequence continues at coordinate 702,027,607 of CM076579.1, forward strand.
GCACTAGAGAGCTTCCTACCGGCAAACGCAACTGGATGGTCAATGTCCCCCTCCCCTAGCTGCGTCAGGACAACTCCTAGGGTGATCCCTGAAGCATCAACATGGACATGAAACACCTTCTCCCAATCAGGAAATATGAGGATAGGCACAGAGACCATCTTCTCCTTGAGTAACTCAAATATTTTCTGACACTCGTCGTCCCAACAGAATGATATCTCCTTTTTAAACAATTTTTCCATAGTTGTTGTGATTAGTGCGTACCCTTGAATAAATTTCTTGTAGTAGCCTGTGTGTCCGAGGATAGAGCGCAACTGCTTCTCAGTTGTAGGAACTGCCAGGTTGATAATAATTACCACCTTGGCAGAGTCGACCATCAGCCCTTGTCGACAAAATATGTGACCCAATAAGATCCCAAATGGTACGCAGAATATGCACTTGTTGATATTTAGGGAGATTTGGTGCTTTCTGCAGGCATCTAGCATCATGCGCAGGTTTGAGACATGACTCTTTACTAACCCAAATATAGTCCAATCATCAAAATATACCTCCAAGAAATTATGGATAAATTCCTTAAATACTGCAACAGTTACTACCTATGAAAAGATGGCAGGGGAATTCTTGAGTCCAAATGGCATAGCGGTGTACTGAAATAAACCCCATTTAGTAGCAAATGTGGTTTTGCTGCGATCTTCAGGTGCGATCCTGATCTGATGATATCTCAAGAGCCCATCAGTGAACGAGTATCCAAGATTTCATCTAAGAATGGCTTAGGAAAGGGATCATGTACACAAGCGTCATTCAATTTGCGCAATTCAACATAGATTTGTATCTCTCCCTTAGTCTTTTTCTCCTGAACCACCATAGGACTTACCCAGTCTGACTGTTCGACCAGTTCGATGATACCAGTGGCGAGCATTTTGTCAATTTCTTCCTTGACTTTATGTTTATACTTGGGGTTCAACTGATAAGAGCACTGCTTTACTGGGCACGCATCTAGTTTTAAAGTGACACGCATGACTCCTAGGTCCCCTGTGATCCGCTTGAGTTCCGAAAATTTCGTCCGGAATAAGTCCTGGTATTTTGTGAGGAGTTCTGCAACTTTTCCTACAGTATCATCATCCCAGTATTCCCCAATTTTAGCTAACTTAGGCTGCGCCTCCATTCCAATGTTGACTTATAGCAGCTTTAGAGGCTTAGTGACATCGACAGTCTGAAGTGGGGGTCCAGTAACTGCGCACTCTCCCTCCGACTCTGGGATAGATACATTTCCTGGGTCGTCATCGCACTCTTAGATTGATAAATTGTGGCAGTTGACAATATCATGCATCTGCGTTTCCCACGTTGGTGCTGCATGTGCTGCACATGGGCTTGATTCATCAAATACTAAGGCCTCAATGTCCCATAGAGCTTCATCGAGTGCCTCCGTTCCTCCTATCAACCCGAATGTCCCTACAAAGTCATTCTTAAGGGCTTCCCAGTGGCGGGTACGCTGGTGTAATTCTGCGTCTAAATACCATGCTGTCGGGATCGGCCCCAAGCAATGAATGAATAGATGGACCCATTCCTCTGTAGTCCTTTTGCCCCATTTTTACATCCATGCGGATAAGTGCTTGCGCAGGTTCCCTGGCCCTAAGAAAGTCTTTACGTGCAGGTGAGCCGGAGATTCAAACCGTAAGACCATCATATCACGACATTCTTCCCAATCCTGGAATGCCCCCTTATGCATGTCCCACCACCTTGTAGGAGTTGCATGCATGGTGATATTAAGGGCCCATAGCCTTCATTCCCTTGGGACTTCAGCTTCGAAGGTTCACATAAATTCCTTAATGTTACCAGAACCATCAAAGTAGGGCAAGTCTCTTACCTCTGAGGAAATACAGCAGAAGCGCTTCGTGATCCTAAGACATCACAACGCAGAGACATCATGTAACTGATTCTACCAATTTTCTACCTCCCCATAAGAGTTAGAGAAACATTTGTTGTCATTTTCCCAGTAGAGCACACCCTCAGATGTAGGATTGATCCAATCTTCATCTCGTGCATTTAATTTATAAATGTGGTCCACATCCTCTTCTTCGCGCATCTGTTCTGTATACCGCTTTCCTTCCATGAGATATAGCAGGACTATCACCCGTGTACCTTCATTCTCGAACACCATGCCTCTCTTCTTTAGGTTGATAATACATCCCATATCTATAGCTCAATCCAGCCCTAGAAGCGCAGGGTAAGGATCTGCATCGTCCACAATCTGGATTACTTCAAAGTCAGCGGGTACCTGAACTCCTGCAATGTCTACCATAATTTTCGATAGCCTCCCCAATGGTATGATCTTCTGTTGGTTAGCCATGCGTAGCTGTATAATGTACCATTTTAGCTTCGATTCTCCTATCCACTGCTACGTATGCTTAGGCAGGACATTTGCATCTGATCCTAGGTCCAAGATGACCTGATCCATCTCATAGTCATTGATCTACATGGTAAGCCGCATTTCTCGACTTGTGCGCTTCTTATGTTTGTATAATTTGTGAACATATTTAACTTCTGTGGGAGGGTCAGTTCTTTCCGCGTAGCTATCTATCAGTGTCTGAAGATTTTCCATTGCCTTCTGGTTGTGCAACAACTTCATACATGCTTGCAGAAATGGTTTAACTTCGTCATCTGCTTTTAGGTGTGTTGGATTCTTGGGTGTAGATGCCTCATCCTTTGTAAAGTCATTGTGGGCTACAACAAAGGTTTCCTTCTCCTTCTGTAGGTCCAAGCTTTCCTGCTTGATGTTTCTTTCCAGATAAGCGATTCAGCCGCAACTTTCTCCTCGGCTCCTCCAGTAGCCATGCCGCTGCGTGTTATGACATTAACGCTTTGCCCTTCATCACGTAGTTCAGCCTTAACCCTCTGCACATTATGTGTAGGTGTTTATTGTTTTTCTTGCATTTTTTCTATCATAATAAGATAGTCTTCAATCACATGGTCCAGCTGTCTACAATACCTGCAAGATTGTCGCACAGGATTCAGACAGTCCCTTGCAAAGTGCCCTACTTCTCCATAGTTAGAACAAAACAATTGTCCTCTTCCCCGACCTGCGCTTCCACCTCTACCCCCTCCCCTGCCCCTAGCTGGGGAGTTGCCTATGCCCGAGGGGGATCTCGGTGAAGAAGGGTCAGCCTGTACCCTGTATAGGTTTCCCCCGTCTATCATTAAATCATAAGTTTGGAAGTTCTTTTCTTCATGTCCTACTAATCGACAAAACCTACACCATTGTTGCTTTAATTCCGTAACATACACACCAAGATGGGGGCAGTGGTTGGTATCATGCAGTCTAGCTATGCGACAATCATCACACCACAACGTCGGTCCACTTGGTCCCACAGCCTCCCTAGGGTGCAATGGACTAGATCCCCCAGCCTGCATGTAGTCTAACAGCAGTGGGCACTGATCCTTGGTATATCCAGATGCCCTGCATCATATGCACCATATGTCTAGGCTAGCTTCTTTCCCTCGGTCTTTTCATAGATTCTAGATTTCCAGGTGCATCGCCTCGAGCTGTCCCTAGATTTGTTGTACCCTAAATTCGGTATTGTCTCTAGGCACAGCTTCTAGTTTCATAGCAATCTCCAGGGATTTCTCCTGCGTTTCAATCGCCTGCTGACCCATAGGTTCGCGTAGGTGTGACGATAAAATAGCGATGAACCATTCCTTGTGCTGTCTGTCATCATACAAAAATTCCCCCTCTTTGATCACCTTTTTTAGTCGATGATCAACCTCCCATATAGACTCAGATGGCCCTTGTTTGAATTCTTTTAGGTCATTCACTATCTGAGAGTAGGACTTAGGCTTCTGGAACTATTGTTTTAGAGCCTCCTTAACCTCTTGAATAGTCAGATCCGCATGCTTGGCTACATACCCCATATACCAGTCTAGGGATCTTCGTTCGAAGGCGAGGGAAAGTTGCTCCCTCTTTACAGCATCGCTGGCCACATTCTGCGCAGTCCATACTGAATCTACAACAAACCATAATCGGTCCATATCTTCGTCTCCTACAACTTTGAAGGTGGGTAGCTTCATGTGCGTGGCCATATCTACTTCTGGGGGCGGTGGCGATGGAGGAGGTATGGGAGAGTTCTTGCCCTTATGTGGATTCGAAGGTGGTGTCATAGGAGGGCTATTTCCTGTGTGCATAACCAGTTCTCTTAATGGGCTATAGATGGATCTATCCCCTTCTTGATTGACTCTGTAGTACTTACCGCTTCGAGTTGTACCCTCACTCTGATCATATCTCATTCACTCGGTGTGCCTGAACAGAATCCCCTTTTCACACAATAATATTTTAATCAGCAATGACAATGTTTTCAAGAACTTACTCCGAAACCCTTTGAAGAACCTTGTTCTGCTTCAGAATAGGATACGAACTAATTGACTACGAATTCTGTCACAAATCCTCCCAACACGCTATCCACCTAGTGATCTACTGTACAGGTGATGGTGTTGTCAGTATTCTCCAACTGCTGGATCAACTCTGGGGTCCATGGCGTGACACACTTGTCCTTCCAACACATCTGGAAATCTACAAGTTTAGATAGCCACTCTTGCATCTCGTGTACAAATGTTACAAAGAAAATTTAATAAAATTCAGTAAAAATATACTTATTTTTCCACTTCTTAGCTATCAACTTCGTGTTACAATGATCTTTTATAGCAAATTCCTGAACCTGTCTTTCGAACCACTCTTCAATTTACGCCCTCTCAGGTCTCTAATGACCTCGTGGCATTACCCAATATCTCTCTCAAAATGCTCCCGGTCCTGGCAACGGAACCATTTATGGGCTTGAGGGGTCCTTACCCAGGTTAGGAGGTTAAGGTTTGCCAAAAAACCCCTATACTACTGGCCCTTTCGGCAATGACCTAATTGCGCAAGCCAAGGTCTCACCCGAAGTAGTATGGGAGGGTGCTGGAACCAGGTTTTTGCACCCTGAGAGAGAGTAGGTAATCAAGGCAGATCTCCATTCACAACCTCTCGGATTTGCACAGAACAGGTCTATTCGTAGGTTCCTTAACAGTATAATCCGCAATTAATCATAACAGAGCTATTACCATGCACAGACCTAGTTAGTACCTTCACATCCACGTGCGTATCAACAATTACCAGCACTTAATATCATAAATGCATCTAAATAGATCACAGATATACTTTATACCATAACACAGATACATTCGCAGTATAAACAGATAGCACAGAGGTATTCGCAGCATCAAACAGATTCTGAAGATTCGCATCAACAATAACACATTAGATCCACATAACATAGAGATACCTCAACTATATCCGTATATGTTAGCATCCAAAAACCCAGTTACAACCCAAAACACAGCCTGCACACACAGCCAGCAGGGTCCGCACCCAGCAGGACTGAGGATCTCCGTGCACACAGCTAGCAAGAGTCCTTACCCAGAACAACCCAAAACAGATCTAATAGTCCGCACGTAGCATTAGTCTCAATTCATGCCTACCTCTAGACTCAAACTATTCATCTATTTATATCGATATAGCCTACCTTATCCTGTGCTCCGAAAACCGTGGTTTGTGAATTCTAGGTCTACCCTTTGACCCATTACAATGAATTCGAGGCTTTGACCTGCCCCAAAACCCCTGCGTTAAACTTAATTAATACAAAAATATACAAAATTCGAAGCTTAGGGAACCCCGTTCCAACAATATTGTTTAGATTTCCCTCAACCCCAGGAGCCCTCTATCTCAATTACTCACCCTGGGAGCTTAGACATGGCGGAAGAGTATGGCTCAGTGTCCTCGATCAGAGGTTCCCCTTATCAGGAGGGGTCACATCCATTAGTCCAAGCTGCTTTATGAAGACCAAGAAATTCCATTTCGACAAAGCCTTGGTGATAATATTTGTAATATGCTCGTCTGCCGATATGTGATGGAGATGAACAACTCCTCTCTATACCATATCACGAATGAAGTGATATTGAATCTATATGTGCTTGGAATTTTCATGAAATATGAGATTCTTTTCCAGATGGATCTCACTCTTGTTGTCTCAATATATGATTGTAGTGTCTAGGACCTGCTAAAATAGCTCTCCAAAGAGCTTCCTTAGCTAAAATACTTCGCAACTAGCCATGCTAGCAGCAATATACTCTGCCTTGGCGGTACTCATTGCTATGGACTTCTTCTTCTTCCTCATCCAAGACATCATGGCATATCCAATACTAAAACAACATCTAAATGTACTCTTCATGTCGATAACATTTCATGCCTAGTCATCATTGGTGTATTCATGAATTCAAACATCTCCGACAGAGTATCTCATAACAAGTGTAATATTCCCTTGTAAATATCTCAATATGTGTTTGGTAGTGGTCCAATATGCATGGAGAGAGGCTTAGTCATGAATTGACTCAAAGTGTTCACTGCATAGCATATGTTTGGATGGGTGTTCACAAGGAACATCAAAGCCCCAATCAATTTTCTAGACTAGGATCGAATAGCCAAATCGGGTCTTGCATCTTCGCCACATAATTTCTTGAAGTTTATTTCCATCAGTGTGGGTAGAGACTTGAATTCCGTCATTCCAAATATTTCCAGCAGCTTCACACCATATTTTCCTTACGAAAGGAAATCTCATCGGACCTTTTCCACACCTCAAGGCCTAGAAAGTAGTGCATGAGTTCAAGGTCCTTTATTTCAAATTCAGAGGCTCGTTCCCTCTTACAATCCATCATTAGAGGCTCACTACCTATTAGGAATATATCATCAACATATAAAACTAATATTAGTGGCATACCTTGGAATACCTTGAAGTAGAGGTTGGGATCTACATTGCTTCTCATGAATCCCAACTTCACCAAATAATTTTCTATGCGGGCGTACAATTCTATTGGGTCTTGATTCAAGCCATATAATTCCTTCTTCAATCTACAAACATGTGTCCTTTGATCCTCTACTTCAAATCCTTGTGTTTGTTCAACATATACTTCTTCTTGTAGAATTCCATGGAGAAATGCAGTAGTTACGTCCATATGATGAAGGGTCCATCCTTGACTTTCAGCAAGGTGTTGTGCTATTCAAAAACACCCATTATTTTAGAATAGATATCTTAGAGAAAATAATGGGGACCCTTCTAAATTTTTATGATAAGACAATAAAATTGTTGTGACTTATACGCAGAAATATGAATCAAATTATATATTTTAGATTTCTGTGGTGAGATTTTTGTGTTGTTGAGTTCGAAATCTCAACTTATGAATCAAATTCATAAGTTGATTGCCTTATATGCTTAAGTAAAAAACCCAAGAAAAAGCGTAAAAAGTAAAGTGCAAATCGCAATCGCAAATCACAAATGGAAAAAATACCAAGCAATATTCTAATCCCCTCCACATGAAATGTGCGACACGATATCACTCTAGAGCTCGAAACATGCAAAAAAGGATTTCTAGGGAAAAAGGGCGATGAAGGTGGAAAAATCAATAATAAAGGAAAATTCATCCCCGATGAAGATATATGTCATAAAAAAATGATTCGCTGACACGTCACCAATCGTAAATCACAAGATCGCATTTTGTCTTGCTATCATATATTCTACCCTACTTTCATTTCCCCATATCGCATCACATCTTCACCATCTATCATCCTTCCACCTTCCAATTTCTCCGAGATTGCAATTGTGATACGATATCGCATCGCAACATAATTTACCCTTCTCTTTCCCCACCAATTTTACAAAACCTTTAAAAACTCATTTCATATACTAAATCATGATTTGAAAATGGAAACAGTCCAATTGCAATCGAAAAAACAAAGCGCGCTCAGTGTTTTGAGAACTTAACACACAGATTAAATTGTGATGCAGGATGTTTTAATTTAAAATTCTTAAGTGTACATTCAGGCATGTGAATCCACGTTTTCCATAAATGAATAATCATAACGGCATTATAACCCTGAGCCTCCAAACGATATTTGATTGATGGTTAATAAATATTTTATATGTCTTCGCATGCGGCACTATATTCTTCATCATTTCTATTTAATTGTTACATCACTCCCCCATATTGTTTTTCCACTACTTATTCTTCTTATTTATAGGCAAGTCTAGAGAAATAATATTTCTCTGAGATGTCTAAAGCTGCTAAAAAATTAAAGAAATATATGGCTGTTGCTACTCCTACACCTTCTGCTGCCGAAGCAACCGAAGTTCTGCTCCTATTTTCATACACTACAAGTGCTTCAGAAAGTGGTTTTGCTTCATGGGAATCAATCTACATGCTTTTCAAAGATGGAAAACCCCTCATAGTCAAAAGGAAAGCTACAACAGATGGCCCTAACACCTCATAATCTACTATTTTTTATGTAGCCAACTCTTTTCTTCATAGAATTGCTACGCGCCTTAAGATTTTACCATATTTAGATATGGTGAAATGGATTATTGATAATCTTAAAATTCGTGACAAAACATTTCTCACAGCAAGAGGCACAATGATATGACCATTTTGAGCAGAGGATTTGAAGAGAATGTACCATATACCAGACCCCTAGAAGGTGTATTAAAATATTTCCTCAAGTAATTTTAAAAAGAAAACAAGTTTCCGTCAGACTGTATAAAACAATGGAGGAACAACCCCAACAAACACAAGCATGATGAAAATGGTATGTATTTCATTACTTCTCTGGCTAGTCCCCATTGTTATGTTTCTGCTATGATGTGTAGATTTTTCGGTTCACCCAATACCACGAAATTTTCAATTGAATGGGTCCCTCTTATGGAGGCCATCACTGACTCCTACATTATGGATTGGGGTACCATTTAGTCAAACAATATTTCGTCCCAGATCCTTGAATACAAAAAAAATCTCTCTTTTCCTTCCAAGAAAACCCCCCATTCTTTATGAGTGCATACATCATGGACGTTGTCTATTTTACCTATGATTTTACAACCATGGGTTGGAAATGGACCATCCAAGATCCCAATCCTATTCATGTTTACCATGATATTATGTGGGAATCTAAATATTAATCCAATTTTTACAAGATTTTTCATGGAGTTATTTTTCCACTCTTCCAATCTGTCTTTAATGAAAAATCCCAAAGATTGTCTAAGGAATATCAACCTGACTTTACAAGCATAGGGAAATGGTTTGGTGAGGAGTTATTTACTTACGTCAGAGTTTATGGAAGCATTGTTGAACCCCATGTACTCCCACTATATGTGCCAGAGAAATTTCTTACCAGATAGTGGGGCATGAATTGAATAAAGCCTTGAAAGAGGCAAAGAAAGCTTCCTGACATCCTTTTCCCATTCATTGTGGTTATTATGCATTAGAAAATTTCAAACATGCTGGATTAGAAATTGATCAAATATAGTGTTTGAAATTATTTACAATTCCTAATGGATAATTTGATCCAAATAAAGTTGCTCTAAATGTTACAACTCAGGTTAAGATCAGACACTTACTTCATGAGGATGATGATTATGATGACTTATTGGAGTTTTCCAATACTTATATAGATGTTGAAAATTTGGCATCCATGTGCCTCAACTTTGATAAAATGGAATAGTTCAAATACTACAAAAAAAAAGGTTGGAAGGCATCCCTCTAGAAATTTTAGAGGTATCCCAACCTATTACACTGAAAGTTCAACAAGCAAAACAGGAAAAAGTGTAGCCTCATAAGGATATTGAAGTCGTTAGTAGATCGAGAGAAGTTAATCCATCAGAGTTACATACTAATAGCCCACTTCTTTCCAGTGATCTACATGAAGTCTGGAAAAACTTCAATCAGAAACTTAAGGGAGATCAAGAAATCGTGATCATTGATCATCAAGAGAGTTGAAACACCTCATGAAAAAAGTCATAACCCATTTACTGCTAGGTCTAATTAAAAATATGTTAGCACAAAAGGAGTTGAATTCATCCCTGCCTACCCAACAACTAAAATAATATTGAAGATAGAGTAAATACCTCCTTTGGATATATTTTACAACCCAAAACATAAGGTTGTCATGAGTAGACAGAGGAAAAGGAGGAGAATTGAACAATCACATGCTCTAGTTCCTACTGATGTGCCCATGGAGATAGTTTGGAAAGACCCTCAATCAAATCCATCTCAGGATCTATCAAGGTTAACTCAGTTCGCAGGTGCATATGCAACTGCCTCAATTGATAAAGCCACAGAAGTGCACCAGCTAGTATAAGAGAAGGATGAAAAAATCCTTCAGCTAGAGCAAGAATTTCTGGCAGAAAAACAGAATATTAACCTAGAGCTTCAAGCACAAGTCACACAGATTTAGAAAAGTGTGGATGAACTGAAACTACAACATCAATCTAACATTGGTGCTAAGGATGCCCAAATCCACTAACTGCAATTTACTGTGGAACAGTTAAAGGATAATCCAAAATTGGATGATTTTAAAAAGGAAGCACTAGAACTAAACACTTTGTTGGCTCAACAACAAGTTTTTTTTTTTCAAAAAATGTCCAACATAAATGAGTTGTGTGAGATGAGTGATTCGTTAATGAATCAAGTAGTTGAGCAGATGATCAAATCTCCTAATATGTCACCTGGTAAGATACTGCCAAAGGTCGAAAGGCCAATCTTCCCAGGATCAAAGATTCTAAAAAGGAATTCTTGTTCACCAATTGGGATATACAATTAAAGTAGGTAGAAAGGGAAATTTGTAGGGAAATAGCTGTTGCCAATAACATTGTTGAAACAATCAGCCAAAGCCTCATTGCTTCCAATCTAATTGATAGATTCCCACCTGATTCTCTACTTGTTGTGAAAGATTTGATAAAATAGTGGCAAGAGATGTCTAAAATGAAGGAAGAAAGCATCAGAAAATTGGTGAAGCTTGATTGAGACAAGTACTAGAAGCACTTAGTCAAGTCACATAGTCAATGGCTAAGCTGCGTTGTCTAACCGTCACTTCCTCTTACATGATTCCTCGATTATCATATGTGGTCTATATAGGATAGTTGTGTGTAAGGCCATGCCAACCTCCTGAAGTTCAACCTATGATAGACATCCTTCAGATCAAGGAACAAATGACAACAAAAACAACACCACACTCATGAAGCGATTCATCCTAACAAAATCTATTTCTGTTTTCATTTTACTTATTTTAAGGAGAGTTGTTTAAACCTCCTTAGCACTTTATGTATTTTCTATTTTTATAATTTTTATTTTACTATATAGACCCTTTCACGACTTTGAAGAAAGTGTCTTGAAATTTTGAAAATAAAATTTTACAGAAGTTGCACTTTTGTACTCTTAAAGTTTCTCTTAATAGAAAGGCTGGACCAAGGACTATTTTTTCAAATGAGCAGAGCTAATATATATATATATATATATATATATATATATATGGTATTTTTATCTTTATGTTGATGTTCTGTTTCATATGATAAATAGTTTAAATTCCTTATTATTTTTTTGTTATATGTATCCTTTTAAACATATTCCAACATTAATTCACTTATGAACATGCTTATATTGTCATTTTTAATACATGAACAAATAAATACAATTATTAAATGTGATATGTGCTTAAACAATTGATTTGATTAACTATTTAATCAAACATATTATCTTAAATTTCTTTACATTTCTATAAGTTCCTGATAAATCTTCATTTACATACACTTAAGATCATCTTTTAAATCACATATAAAAGAAATATAATTCATCTCGGGATAGAGATAGGTTTATATAATTTTATATGCTTGTTGTTTACTCTCATCCATCAAGTCACAGTTATAAATACCACCCATCCACTCAATTATATTTCATTGGGAAACTGGTCCCATAATCCCAAGTGGGAGCCACAATATCAAACGGATAAGGGACGATTTTTAAGTTTCCGACCGGGTGGTTTTCCCCGTTGTTATTGCAGCGATTTCCAAGACATCAACATTTTTGGTGCTAGAAGGATGGCCACTAGAATATGAATGGCACCAAAGCATAATCCTAAAAAAAATACCATCAAAAGAGTCAACCCCCCTCCAAATCACCTACAACTTCAAGCCAACGCTAAAAATATCCTACCTTTAGATCAGAAGTTGTTCAATCTCCTCCCAAGTCTCTTAGTTTAATTCCCAAATAACTTTCCCCTGAATATACTCCAGAATCACCTCAAGTAAAAAATTTGATAAAGAAATTAGAATAAATTTCCATTTCAGTAGAAAATATCATGCTTTCTGAAGCCTCCGAAAGTGTTACTTCATTTTTTCAAGGTTCTGGTGTATTGAATCGTTCTCAGAGTGAAAAACTTGGAATAAATCCATTTGAGTTTCCTATTCATTCCCATCACAGGAAAACTTCAACATCTGAAACTCAAAAATTTTCTAGTGAGATTCTCTCATCTACTCCTCCTCAAACTCCATCATTTATTCCTCCATTTACATCCTCTCAACCAATTTCCTCATCTACTCATATCTCTTCATCTCAGTCAACTAGTGCTGCCTCAAGTAGTACTATTTCCGTGGTTGTTTCTTCTTCAACTACATCCACCTCTGGGACTACTTCTTATTCTTCAAATCCTCCTTTAGGACAAACCAATCCTTTAGGTCATACAATGGAAAGTATACCATGGAACAATCAGGGAGCTGTTCAATTAGCAGGTACTCTCCATAATTTACCCAAAAATATAGAAAGATGGTTTCTTAAGTATAATCTTGATTATGGCCTCCCTTTTGAAGAGAAACTCCACAATTTTATGCTTGTAATGAACCTTAATGAAGTCTCAGAAGAAGATTTTGTAGTAAGTTTGTTTCCCTATACTTTTCAAGGATCAACTGGATCATGGTACTTTTATTACCATCAGGTACTATTACTAGTTGGGACATATTCGAAGAGAATTTTCTAACTAATTTGGTGATGATTGTACTACTGCTAATCTCATAAATGATCTTTCAAATATTAAGGAAAACTCAGGAGAAAAGATCAAATATTTCAAATCTAGATTTAAAAAATTGCTGAATAAAATCCCAACTACATCCAAATCTGGTGTAGATGTACAGATCAAACAATACATATCCTCTCTCCCTTCTAATATAGAAATTTTTGTAGATAGAGCTAATATGGTTACCTTGGTAGAAAACATGAAAGAAGCCTTGTCTGTAGAAAAGAGAATTCTTGCTCTAGAGAAAAAGACTACCTAGGAAGATAGAAAGTCTAAAAAAGTCACATTTAAGGATGATCCAAAAAGAAAACACCTAAGGATCCCTTCGACCTTGAAGGTTTACAAAAAGTTCTCAAAACTATGTCTAACGAGATGGTAGAAATTAAAAAACAAGTATCAGAGTCCTCTTCTAAGAAACCTTTTAGATCTTTCAAGAAAACTCATACTTAAAATCCTCAACCTCCAAATGTAATATTTAATGTTGAATCATATCAAGATGAAGATGAGGATGATACAATATTGTTTGCAGATGAATATCAGAATGAAGAACTGGTTGAAGTTCATGGATTATGGGATTTCATCCTTCCTACATCCGATAATGAATATGATCATGAGGCATTTCCAGTTAGCACTATAAGTAAAAGCCCTGCTGATGTGCCACAATATTCTCAAAAGCAGAAAATTTCAACCCCTGTTGCGAAAGACAAAGTTGTTAATACAAAGACTCCTACATCTCCTCAAACTAGCCCAACCTCTTCTAACTCTCCATCTACATCAAATACCTTTGTGGTTTCAGATAACATTTAGTATAATATGGTGGAATATATGAACAAATTCAAAGAAAATATCTCCAGGTATGAGGTGAGTAAATTAAAGCAACAACGGAAAATCCTACTCAAAGAATTGAATGTGGTTCTTGCCTCTCCTTTACCTGCTCCTGTCAATTATAAAGCTTCAAAAGGAGCAGGTAAAACTCCCACAAATTCATCAGGAAAGATCAATGCCTCTGATGCTATCCTACTTGGAGACAAATCCAATTCTCACACTCCTCCGTTCCTTTTGAATTTTGAAGTTTTTAATAAAAATGTGCACAATTTCCTGATAGACTCTAGGGCTACTTCATATATAATGCCATATTCTGTATGTTTGAAGTTAAATATTTCACCCCAAAATTCTGGTGTACACATTGTTCAATTGGATAGAACCAAAGCCAAAGTTTTAAGAGAAATGAATTTTTTCCTTATTAGACTTGCATCTAATTCAAAATTTCACCAAGTAGTTGATATTCTAGTTGCCGATATCCCTAAATTTTATGGTTTGATTCTTAGTAGATATTGGTCTGAAAAGTTTCATGGTTATTTTTCCACAGACTGGTCTCATATGCGGATTCCCTACAATGGTAAGCCAAATCAAATTCGATTTGACCATGAAAAACACATGAAATACTCAACAACTGATTTTGAGGATGAAAATGAACCAATGGAATTTACCAATAACATCCTTGGAGATAACTCTGTTGAATCATTATTGGGAAATTTAAATGCACAACGATCTCCATTTCTAATCAATTCAGTTACTTCTCAAATTGAAAACTTCTCTCAGTGAGATTCTTCCAAATGTATAAATATTGTAGAAAAAACTTTTGATAAAACTCTATTTTGGACTTTGTATTTTGATGGATCTAGATCTAATGATGGTGCAGGAGCAAGTTGCATATTAATTAATCCAGAAGGAGAAAAGACAATGTTGACATGTAGATTACAATTTGAATGCACACACAATACTGTATATTATGAGGCACTAGTCCAAGGCTTGTACAAAGAAATAGATCTTAATTTCAAACATCTTCAAGTGTATGGATATTCTAAAATTGTTATTAAACAAGTTAGAAATACTATTCACTGTGTTTTTGGCCATCTCAAAGATTATCAATCATTAGTGCAAGCTCTTACCTCACATTTCTTAGCATTTAATATCCCCCCCATCCCAGGGCTTCAAAATGCAAGTGCAGAGCTTCTGGCTAATGTAGCATCTAGACTTATTCCATCTCAGGATTATAGTCTAGATAGATTTTCCATAGAATTAATTTTTCGCCCATGTATTCCTGATAATGTCACCAATTGGAGAGTATTCAATCATGATGAAGACATTCTAAGTTTTCTAACATTTGAATGAAAATATGATGATCAACTGATTGATGAGGATGATCATGAAAGACAGTTGAAGAAAAAAGCTGATGAAAATGGCATACCTAAGTCTATAGTAAAGCTTGAAGATCTTTATGACTTGAAAGATAGATTTTAAATGGTTACTAATTCTAAACTCCAAAGTTCAACTTTGAGATTTGAACTAGTGAAGCTTGGAACTGATCTCAGGCCCCATATTATCAATCTAGGACTTCGTCTCTCATCTGATGAGAGATTAGCCTTCTTCCATTTATTGAAGAAATATAAGAATGTTTTTGGATGGAGCTATGAAGATTTCAAAAAATATGATACCTCCATTATCCAACATATTATCCTGATGAAATCTACTGATAAGCTGACACAACAGAAGTTAAGAAAAATTCACCCCAATTTGGAAAATCAAATCAAATATGAGTTGAATAAACTCCTTAAAGCTAAAACCATATTTCTGTTAGGCATTCAAAGTGGGTATCAAATTTAGTCCTTGTTAGAAATAAAAATGGTGACATCCGCATTTGTATATATTTTATAAATCTTAATAAAGCTTGTTTGAAAGACAATTTCCCATTACCGCCTATGTAACAAATCCTACAATCAGTTGTTGTATTTGAATTAATGTCTTTCCTTGATGGTTTTCAGATTATAACCAAATTCTGGTTCATCCGAAGGATAGGTTGAATACTACATTTAGAACCAAATGGGCACTTATGCCTATCAGAAAACTCCTTTTGGTTTAATAAATACAGGAGAAAATTTTCAGAGAGCTATGGATATTGCTTTTATAGGTCTAATAAACAAAACTGTGGTCATATACTTAGATGATATAACCATTTAGCCCAAAAATAGAGACAACCATTATCATGACCTCAAACAAATCTTTGAACGTTGCCAAAAGTATGGGATATCATTAAATCCAAAAAAGTCTTACTTCGCTCTTAGTGAAGGAGAAATTATAGGATTTATTGTATAAAAAGAAGTCATTTGTATGGATCCTAATAGGATAAAGGAAATATCTGAAATATCTTTACCCCATAACAAGAAATCCATGCAGTCCTTTTTAGGACAAATACATTTTTTTAAGAGATTTGTTCCTGAATTTTCCTAGATTGTTTTACCATTGCAAGCCATGATCAAGAAAAATTCAGTCTTTAAATATGGGCACACTAAAAGAGAAACTTTTGATTTAATCAAGCAATCTATCATAAATGCCCCTTCTCTAACAACTCCAAATTTTTATGATAAGTTTATTTTATACACTTTCACTTCTGAAATATCATATATTGTTGTTCTAACACAAGTTAATGATCAAAAAATCGAATCACCCATCTATTTCTTTAGTCAAAATTTTCAAGGTGCTGAACTAAATTATTCAGAGTTGGAGAAACAAGTTTTTTTTGTTTACAAATATTTAAAGAATTTCATATCGTTTCTCCTAAAAACACATACCAAGATAATAGTCCCATTCCTAGCAGGAAGATAACTGCTTATGCAAAAGTAACTAGGAGAAAAAGAGGAAAATTGGGTTACATCCTTGCAAGAATATGATATTTTACATTAAACTAGCTAAAATTGTCAGAGGACAAGGTTTTTGCATATTGCTGACTGGAGCATCCAACATACTAGATAATGAGGATTTAGGTATTATTGTACAAATATATGAGGTAAGCCTGGTAGACTCTGAATCACAATATGTTGATCTTATATTTTATTTAAAATATGGATTTTCTCCCACATAACTCAATCATAAAACGAAAATAGATTCAAGATTAAAATCTAATCAATATCAGATTATTAATGATGTGTTGTTTAGAAAAAAACTATGACTATGCATTATTATTTTGCCTTGAAAAGTCCGAAGCACAAAAGGTTTTGCAGGAGCTTCACAATGGACCTGCAGGTAGACACTTCGGAGGAGAAACCACCACACACAAAATCCTTCATGCAGGGTCTTATTGGCCAACCTTTTTCAAAGATACTCATTCATATGTAAGAAAATGCAATACATGTCAAACTGCTGCTGGAAGACAAAGAAAGCCAGCCTTACCTCTGCAACTAGTCAACATTGAACAACCCTTTGAACAATGGGGACTTGACATCATAGGTGAGATTGTTCCTGACTCTTCCAAAAAGCCCAAATACATTCTTACTGCAACATATTAATTTACTAAATGGGTGGATGTTGTTCCACTAAAGGTAGCTAATTCTGAATCCATTATGGAATTCATCGATCAATTTATTATTACCATATTTTGATTACCTAATGCACTTATGTTCGACAATGCATCTTACTTTTTGGGTAATAGTATGACTGAATTTGCTCTTAAGAGAGGTTTTAAACTCAAATATTTTGCTAATTACTATCCCCAAGGGAATGGTTTGGCAGAATCAACCAATAAAAACCTCATAATAATAATAAAATAACTATTGATTAGAACCAAAATAATTGGCATAAAACTTTAACATTTTCTCTATGGGCAGATCTAATAACTCAGCAGTCCTCTATATGTACTTCTCCATTTAATCTAGTATATGGGAAAGAAGTTGTAATTCCATCAAATTTATCCCTTCCCTCATTATCCCTAGTCCAATTCATTGATGAAGTACCTTCCTCTTCTTTACATCTTAAAATGTCCCAAATCCTTAAACTAGAAGAATAAAGAGAAAATTCTAAACTTACGCATGCTTGACATCGACTGATTGTCAAATCTTCTTTTGATGCAAGTTTTGTTGCCAAAAAATATTTTCAAGTTGGAAACCCTATACTTAAATGGGACAAGGCACATGAGGAAAAAAAGTAAGCACACCAAATTCCAAAAAACGTGTCTTGGGCCATATCAAATTGCAGAACAAGTAGGCCCATCAACCTTCATATTGCAAGATCTACAAGGGAAGAGAGATTCTCTCCCTGTCAATGGGCTTATTTTGAAAAAAAAAAATTCTTAGAAGAAAATTTCTTCTAATGCAATATAGTTGTATTTCCATTTTTAGATTAATAACAGAGTAATGTTAGATAACATACTCTTGGTTGTTTATCAATATTTTTGAAATCATTTTATTAATTTTCATCTTGAAGAAATAGGAATTTTAAAAGGAATGATCACAAACTTGAAAAGGTGGATAAATATTATATAACTCTGAAATTTTGTTTCCATTGAAATTGTAAATTCTTTCAAAAAACCTTAAACTTTATAAATTATTTTTACCTCATTATCAGTCAGAAAAGTTTGTCTTTAAAAAGAAAGGACTATTTGTTACTAATCATATTTAACTCTAAATTGTCATCCAAAACACTTAATGAGTCAGTGGTTCTCCCCATCCATTAATTATACTTTTTTAGAGTGTAATTCAAAAATATATAAAACTCAAGAGATAAGATCTTTCATCATGATCCATCACAACATCATACCCTTCTCTTTCCCCGCCAATGTTCCAAAACCTTTAAAAAATAATTTCATATACTAAAGCATGGTTTGAAAAGGGAAATGACCCAATCGCAATCGGCAAAACAAAGCACGTTCAGTGTTTTGAGACCTTGACACACATTAAATTGTGATGCGGGATGTTTTAATTTAAAATAATTAAGTTTCATTCAGGTATGTGAATCCACGTTTTCCATAAATGCATAATAATAACGGTATGATAGCCCCAAGCCTGCAAATGAGATTTTATTGACGTTTAATCAATATTTTAGATTTCTTTTGCATGCGACACTATATTCTTCATCATTTCGGTTTAATTGTTACATTTCTCCCGCATATCGTTTTTCCACTACTCGTTCTTCTTATTTACAGGCAAGTCCAGAAAAAGAATATTTCTCCAAGATGTCTAAAGCTACTAAAATATCAAAGAAACCTATGGTTCATGCTAATCCTACACCTTCCGCTGCCAAAGTAACTAAGACTCCACCCCTATTTCTAGACACTACATGTGCTTCAGAAAGTGGTTCTGCTTCATGGGAATCGATGTACATGATTTTCAAATATGAAAAACCATGCATAGTCAAAAGGAAAACTATAGAAGATGCCCCTAACACCTAAGAATCTACTATTTCTGATGTATCCAACTCTTTTCTTCTTAGAATTGCTACGCACCCTAAGATTTTACCATATTTGGATATGGTGAAATGGATTATTGATAATCATAACATTGGCGAAAAAACCTTTCTCACAACAAGAGGTACAATTCTAGGATCATTTCGAGAAGAGGATTTGAAGAGAATGTACCATATACTAGACCCCCAGAAGGTGTATGTCAAAGATTTCCTCGAGTAATTTTCAAAAGAAAACAAGTTGCAGTTAGACCTTATAAAACAGTGGAGGAACAACCCTAGCAAACATAAGCATGATGACAAGGGTATGTATTCCACTGCTTCTCTAGCTGGTCCCTACTGTTATGTTTCTGCTAGGTTGTGTAGACTGTTCAGTTCACCCAATACCACTAAATTTTCAATTGAATGGGTCCCTCTTATGGAGGCCATCATCGACTCCTAAATTATGGATTGGGGTACCATTTTTTCAAACAATACTACTTCCTAGATCCTTGAATACAAAAAAAATCGCTCTTTTACTTCCAAGAAAATCCCCCCATTCTTTATGAGTGCATACATCATGGACATTTTCTGTTTTACCTTTGATTTTCCAACCATGGGTTGGAAATGGAACATCCAAGATCCCACTCCTATTCATGTTTACCATGATATTGTGTGGGAATCTAAATATGAATCCAATTTTTACAAGATTTGTCATGGAGTTATTATGCCACTCTTCAATGTTGTCTTTAATGAAAAAGCCCCAAGATTGTCTAAGTAAACTCAAGATGAATTTACAAGAATAGGGAAATGGTTTGGTGAGGCTTTATTTACTTACGTTAGAGTTTATGGAAGCATTTTTGAACCCCATGCACTCCCACTATATGTGCTAGACAAAATTCTAGGCAGAGAAATTGGTTAGTAGACAGTGGGGCATGGACTGACTAAAGCCTTGAAAGAGGCAAATAAAGCTTCTTGGCCTACCTTTCCCATTCACTGTGCTCTTTATGCATTAGACAATTTCAAACATGCTGGATCATAAATTGATCAAATGCAGTGTTTGAAATTATTTACAATTCCTAATAGACAATTTGATCTAAATAAAGGTGCTCTAAATGTTACAACTCAGGTTAAAATCAGACACTTCCTTCATGAGGATGATGATTATGATGACTTATTTGATTCTGCCAATACTTATCTAGATGTTGAAAAGTTGGCAGCCATGCACCTCGACCCTGAGCAAATGGAATAGTTCAAAGAATAGAAAAACAATAGGTTGGAATGCATCCCTCTAGTCATTTTAGAGGTATCCCAACCTATTACACAGAAAGGTCAACAAGAAGAACAAGAAAAGGAGTAGCCTCCTAAGGATACTGAAGTCCTAAGTAGATCAAAAGAAGTTAATCCAACAAAGTTATAGAATAATAGACCACTGTTCTCTAGTGATCTACAGTAATTATGGAAAAAATTCAATCAGTAACTTAAGAGAGATCAAGAAGTGGTGATCATTGATCATCAAGAGACAGTTGAAACACCTCATGAAAAAAGTCAGAACTCGTTTATTGTTGGGATTATTGACAAATATGTTAGCATGGAAGGAGTTGAATTCATCCCAACCTACGCAACATATGAAATAGTATTTAAGATAAAGGAAATCATGCCTTTGGATATCTTTTATAGCCCAAAACATAAGGTTGTCATGAGCAAGTAGAGGAAAAGGAGGAGAATTGAACAATCACAGGCTCTAGTTCCTAGTGATGTAACCATGGAGATAGTTTGGAAAGACCCTCAATCAGATCCATCTCAGGATCTATCAAGGTTAACTCAATTCGTAGGTGCTTATGCATCTGCCTCAATTGATAAGGCCACAGAAGTGCAACATCTAGTAAAGGAGAAGGATGAAAAAATCCTCCAGCTAGAGCAAGAAATACTGGAAGAAAAGCAGAGTATTAACCTACAACTTCAAGTATAAGTCAAACAACTTTAGAAAATTATGGATCAACTGAAACTGCAGCATCAATCTGACATTGGTGCTAATGATGCCCAAATCGACCAACTGCAATTTATTGTGGAAAAATTTAAGGATAATCCAAAATTGGATGATTTTAAAAAGGAAGCACTAGAACTAAATAATTTTTTGGCTCAACAACAAGTTTTTTTTTGTCAAAAACTGTCTAACATAAATGATTTGTGTGAGAATATTGATTCGCTAATGAATCAAGTAGCTTACCATAGGATCAACTTTGATGAAATTGGTGATAAAATATCCTAATATGTCTCCCGGAAAGATACTGCAGAAGGTCGAAAGGCCAATCTTCCCAGGATTGAAGATTCGAAAAAGGAAATCTTGTTCACTGATTTGGATATACAATTAAAGTAGGCAGAAAGGGAAATTTCTAGGGCAAGAGATGTTGCCAATAACATTTTTAAAACAATCAGCCAAAACCTCATTGCTGCCCATCTAATTGATAAATTATCACCTGGTTCTCTACTTGTTGTGAAATATTTGATAAAATAGTGTAAATAGATGTCTAAAATGAAGGAAGAAAGCATCATAAAATTGGTGAATCTTGATTGGGACAAGTACTGGAAGAACTTAGTCAAGCCACATAATCAATGGTTAATGTTGCACTATCTAACCAGAACTTCCTCCTACATGATGCCTCCGATGTCAGATGTGGTCTATACAGGACAGTTGCACGTCAGGCTAGTCCAACCTCCTGAATCTTAGCCTATAATAGACATCCTTCAGGTCAAGGAACGAATGCCAACAGAGACAACACCACACTCATGAAGCGAGTCATCAAAACAAAATCTATTTATGTTTTTATTTTACTTATTTTAACGAGAGTTGTTTAAACCTCCTCAACACTTTATGTATTTGATATTTTTATAATTTTTATTTTACTATATAGACCCTTTCATGTACTTGAAGAAAGGGTCCTAAAATTTTGAAAATAAAACTTTACAAAAGTTGCAATTTTGTACTCTTAAAGTTTCTCTTAATAGAAAAGCTGGACCAAGGACTATTTTTTCAAATGACCAGAGCTAATATATATATGTGTGTGTGTGTGTGTGGTATTTTTATCTTTATGTTGATGTTTTGTTTTAAATGACAAATAATTTAAATTCCTTATGATGTTTTTGTTATATGTATCCTTTTAAACACAGTCCAACATTAATTCACTTTTGAACATGCTTAGATTTCCATTTTTAATACATGAACAAATACATACAATTATTAAATGTGATAGGTGCTTAAACAATTGATTTGATTAACTATTTAATCAAATAAATTATCTTATATTGCTTTACATTTCTATAAGTTCCTGATAAATCTTCGTTTACATACACTTAAGATCATCTTTTAAATCACATATAAATGAAAGATAATTCATCCTGGGATAGAGATAGGTTTATATACTTTTTTTTATACTTTTTTTTTACTCTCATCCATCAAGTCGTAGTTATAAATACCACCCATCCACTCAATTATATTTCATTTGGAAACTGGTACCATAATGCTCAGCTAGAGCCACTATCTCAAGCAGAAAAGGGACGGTTTTTAAGTTCCCGACTGGATGGTTTTCCCCGATTTTTTTGTTGTGATTTTCGAGGCATAAACACAAGGGAAACTATCTAACAAATGGTTGTATATTGATCCACAAGTGCAAATATATCATCATAATCCTCTCCCTCTTTCTGGGAGAATCCTCAAGCCATGAGCCTCGTCTTGTTTTTTTTCAATTCTTCCATCAATTCCATGCTTAATCTTGAATATCCACTTCAAATTTACCACAAATTTCCCCTTCGGTCTCAGCACAAAATCCTAGACATCATTCTTCATAATAGATTCATATTATTTGGCTATATCATATTTCCATACTTTTTCTTTTACGAATTCTTCGAATGTGGGAGGTTCGCCTTGAATCATAGTGCTCATGGCTGCAAGATATTCTTGGTACCTGCATGGATTATTCCTTTCTCTAAATGATCTTCGAACGGGCACGTGCCTCTCAACATCCTGTATAGTGTCACAGAGCCAAAGTAGTCTCTTCCTAATAGGAGGATTACTAGGAGGAGAATCTAAGGGATCCATGGGATCCATGGTATGATCAACAATATCGGTCTCAGATTCAGGCATGGACGGACCATCCAAGATATCCATATCACCATTATTCTTGGAAGGAGGAAGTGGAGGAAGGTCTCTGGCTTTTACAAGTGCGACATCTTCATAAAATGTGACATCTCTAACAATTTCGACCTTCCTTTGACCAGGAATATATATTATAAATGTTGTATAATTTTCACAATACCCAACAAACATACTTTTTCTTTCAGCACATGAAAGTATACGGGATAGCCAAAGATACAGAGATGACTCAAATTGTGTTTGACACCTGTGAATGCTTCTTTGGGTGTTTTTTTGTCTAATGCTTGATGAGGCACCCTATTTTGAATATATACATCTACATTAGTTTCTTATCCCAAAAGGAAATTTTCTATCTTTTGATCATGGAGCATGGCATAAGCAACTTCTACGATGGACCTATTCTTCCTTCCGGCTACTCCATTTTGTTTGGGAGTATATGATGTAGTTGTATCCTTATTGATTCCTTCCTTCTTGTAAAAAATAATGAGTTCATTTGAAGTGTACTCTCCATCATTATCAAACCTGAATATTTTGATTTTTTTACGAGTTTTATTTTCGATCAAATATTTGAAATCCTTGAACTTTTCAAATGATTCCTCCTTATGATTTAGATAATATATCCATGTATTTCTTAAAAATTCATCAATGAAGGTGATATAATAGAGATGGTTACCAAGAGAATGTACGAGAATCAAACCACTGAAGTCAGAGCGAATGAGATGGAGGATGTCATTTGTCTTGCTTTCACTAGAGGGGAAAGGTCCCCTTGTCATCTTTCCACTGGAAGATCCTAGAAATTCTCCATTATGTTGAGCTTGAACCTTTGGAATCCATGAGACAAAGTTCTCCAATTTCAGAAGTGCATCATAATGAATATGAGCTAACCTTCAGTTCCATATTTCACTTAGATTATTTCTATTATGAATCAGTGCCAATAGGGGCCTTCTAGTGACCCTGTAGATTCCTTCATATGTTTTTCCCAAAGTGAATGCATCTTTCATACATGATCAAAAAGGCAAAGTAAGAAATTTTCCCTTGATGAAGGAAAAACTCATCCCTTTATCTTCCAAAGTGGAGATTGATACCAAATTCTTTGTCAACCCAGACACATACATTCAATCATGAAATACAATATATTCTCATAATTCAAATGAAATTTTGTGGATCCAAAACCTTTGAAGGGATGAGTAGAGTTGTATCCAAGAATGATTTTCAAATTTGACTCCCTCTCTACGAAGTTAGAGATAAATTCCTTGTAACCAGAGAAGCGATGTGTGGCCTGACTATCAGCCAACCAACTATCCCAAGAATCCGAAGGAGATGAACTAGTAAGAGTAGAATAAGAATATATTCAGATTTATTTGCAACATTACTTTCATATCTAGAGAATTTTGACTTCTTTTGTGGACGATGATCTTCTTCGTGATCACTTGGAGCATATATTATTCTTCTGGCATTTCTTCTGTCAAGGTCATTCCTTCGATCATCTCTCCTCCTTTGATCATTGAACATGTTGTTATTGCTTTTAGTATTATAACATGGTCCATTATTCTTCTCAGGGAAATCTCGAGCATAATGAGCTTTCTTGTGATAATTGTAGCATTCAATATGCGAGTATTATTTCCTTTTATTTTTATTTTGAGGAGGATGATTTCTTGAATTTTATGGAACTCCTTTCCCTTTCTTCTTCTTCTTCTTGTCATGAGTGAAGTATGTAGCAAGTTATCCTTCTTCATTCTTTTGAATCCTTCCTCTTCCTATCATCCTGAACTCTTCTTGAGTGAGCTTTCCAACAATCTCATCAAATGAAGGGAGGAAATTTATGTTGCTAATGTCAGTGATGAATGTTTCCCAAATAGGAGGGAGACCTCTCAAGGTCATGACCACTAGTTCCCTGTCAGGCACAACTTCTCCAACTCTTAACAATTGATCTCTAACACGAGGTGTACTCATTATGTAGGATTTTATGGACTCTCCTGTATTTATCTTGTTGTCTTTGATTTGATCTTTCAAAGTGAGTATTTCATTCAAATTTTTGACCTCATACATGCTTGCGATCTTATCATACATGTCCTTGGACCTTCTCAAGTTTCCAACACATGCAAGTAAATTGTCTTGTAAACCATAAACTATAATTAACTTTTCTTTATTATAACCTTTCTTATGCTTACTCTTGATGACAAAGAATGCATTCTCTAGAGGCGAATGTACCTTTCCTTCAATGTAGTGTAGAAAATACAAATAGATTCATCTGATCTTGTAATATGCTAAAACAAAATACTAAATATATTTCTACAAATTGTGGAAATCAATTACGATCACACAATCACATGGAAAAGAAATTAAAAGAATTTCAATTGCACAACACAATTATGTATCTGGGGAAAGCCTTAGCTAAAAACCCCACTATCTATATATTGAATTATGTTAAGAATATGAAACAATACAATTCTATTTCCCTTCGTGAGAAACCTCTGCACTATCTTTGATTGTCTCACTCTGTTCCCAGTAATAATGGTCCGATACTTAACCAATTTCCTGCCTCTGGGTTGCTTAGCCTTGCTTACGCATTCCTGGAGGAATTGATCCCCTATTAATAAGGAAATTCCCAAGAATTGATTGCGCAAATCATCCAAGGCGTCCTGCTAACCTCATGCATGACCTGTACAATTTTCTAATTTTACAATTGATAGTTCTCTTCCCTTTCACTCCAATATCAACTAGGCCTTCCTTAGAACTGACATGAAACAACTACTTATAGTGAATTATCTGTATTCTTATTGATTACTACACATGAATTATATCAGATTTAGTTCACTAGACCTATCACTAGCTCATCCATCAATTAGAACTAGCTAAACTAATTTTAACTCAAATAATTGAGTTAACTAATTACAACACAAAAAAAACTTTAACTAGACCCCCTAAAACTTAGAGAGAAATCTACATGTCTCCAGTTTGACCCCCAACTCTAATTGAGTAAGCTAACTAAGTCTTCCTGACTCAGTTGACTCGTACAAATTGTCATGTGATGTGGAATTACAATTTCCTTCTAATTTAATTAAGGGAAAATTAAATTAGAAGCCCTTCTCGTTTCCAATTTCAACACTCCCTCTCAACAAGAAAGGCATTGTCTGCTACCCCAATCCTACTTTTGTGGAACTCAAATTTTCTTCTTGACAGTGCCTTCGTCAAGATGTATGCATCCTTATCCTCTGTGGGAATGTAATCTAATTAAATAATCCACCTATGCACACAATCTTTGTGATGGTTATACTCGATATCAATATTCTTGGACCTGTCATGAAAAGCTGGATTAACTAAGAGTTTGATGCAACTCTAGTTATCACAATAAATAACCATCGGATCCATTTGTCAACCAAAAAAACCAACAAGTATCTTCGTCATCCATATGGCCTCACATGCTGCATGATTGGGCGCCATGTACTCTTCCACTACTGAAATGAGCACAACTGTTCTCTGTTTCCTATTGTATCAGGAAACTACTGTTGATCCTATGCTGAAGATGCCCCTTGATGTGCTCTTCCTATTGGATGGACTCCCTGCCCAATCTTCATCTGTGAAGCCTTGAAGCTTCACTCCCTCTGTTTATTTGTACCATAACGCAAACTATGTAGTACCTCTGAGGTATCCCAACACATGCTTGCCTGCCTTCCAAAATAGCTTGGTAGGTTAAACCATAGCTTAACTAATCTAGTTAACTGCATAACATATGTTTAGTTGTGTGTTCACCAAATACATGAGTGAACCTAGAAGCCGCATGTAGATGGTAGCATCTACTACTTCGCATGAAGTAGCATGCTACTTCCTCCACTTTCCTGCTAGAGGAGTCTCCACGGGCTTGTTTCCCTCCATGTGGAACTTCCTGAGAATCTCGTTGGCATACTTGTCCTGAGATACAAATAGATCCCCATCTCTTTTCCAAATTTCCAATCCTAGGAAATAGTGTAAGAGCCCCATTTCGTTCATCTCAAATTATCTTATAAGGTCCTCTTTGCAAGAATTGATGAGCTTCTCATCACCTGTCAGTATCAAATCATCGACATAAAGTACAATGATTAAAATTTTACTTTATACCACAATATGGTAAAGGTTCGCATATGCTTCACTCTTGGTGAAGCCCAACCTAGTGAAATAGATATTGATCCTGGTGTACCAAGCACGAGGTGCTTGCATCAAGCCATACATTTCTCTCTTGAGCCTGCACACATGCGACTCTCTGTCAAAGGTCTCAAAACCTTTTAGCTACTCAACGTACACCTATTCCTCAATCACCCCATCTAGGAAGGTTGTCTTTACATCCATCTGATGTATCTGCCATCACATTTGCACTGAATGTTATAGGATGTATTTTATTGATGAGTACCTTGTGATTGGTGCAAAGGTCTCATCATAATCAATCCCCTCCACCTGAGAGAACCCTCTGGCCACAAACATGGCCTTGTGCTTATCCACACTCCCATTTGTTTCTTGCCTCACCTTGTAGATCCACCTGGATCCTACAACTAACTTCCCCTTTGGTCTTGGGACAACTTCACATGCATTGTTTCTGAAAATGGAGTCATACTCCTCAACCATGGCATCAACCCAAATTGGTTTCTACACTGCTTCCTCAAAAGAGGATGGCTCTTTCTCTCCACATTCACTCATAAGAGCCATGTATCCAGTGTATCTCTCTAGGGACTTTCTTTGCCTACACTATGATGTGGGTGCTCCCACATTATCTCTATCATCAAGTATTAACATGTTAGCCTCTTTGGTGCACTTCCTTCCGTCTCGAGATGTCTCTCCATGAGTGGGTTTTTCCACTCTCTGCACCTCTGCTTGTGGTTTCTCCACATCTTGAGGTTCTTCATTTGGATCCAAGAGCTCCTCAACTGCATGCAACTAAATCTCCCTCTCAAGCGAAATTCACATGGTATTCTCTTCATCTAATTTCAAATTTCTTTTTACCACTATCATCCTATGTTTTGGAAAGTACACCCGATAGTTGTGAGGTGTGTCAGTGTACCCCACAAATATCCCCAACTCAATTTTTGACTCTATCTTCTTCTTGACATATTTGGTCACATGGAAATAAACTGATGAACCATAAATTTTAAAATGCAACACATATAGTCTCTTAATTGAAAAATCTTCCTCTGGTGTACTCATCCCAAGTATCTAATGAGGAATTCTGTTATGCACAAATACTACTGTGTTGCATGCTTCCACCCATAGATTCAATGATAGGCCCTGATCATGCAACATTGCTCATGTTTCTCCCAAAATAGTTTTGTTATTCCTTTCTACAACCCCATTTTGTTGTGGGCTAGGAGATGCTATCAATTCCCTTTTAATTCCTTCTAAAGAAAAAAACTTCTTGAATTATTTAGAGACATATTCTCCCCCATTGTCACTCCTCAGATCCTTCACCTTATTCCATGTATCTTTATTGAAAAGTTCCTTGAACTCACAAAACTGTGATAATGTCTAATATTTATTTTTCATGAAGAAAATCAAACACTTGCGTGAAAACCCATCTACAAAAATCACATAATACCTGTTTTTGTTGTGGAAGTTGTTGAGAATGATCCACACACATCTGAGTGAACTCTCTCTAGGATGGCCTTTGCTCGGCTTTCCTTATCGTGAAAGGTGTCTTCTTTGGTATAATTCCGCAATTTACACCATTTTCATGTATCTTGCTATTAAAGTGCACCCTTTGGAAGTCCTATAGAAATCTGTTGCATGATCTTCAAATTTACATGGTGTAGATGGCCCAACCTTCTGTGCCATAACTCACTGATTTCTCGGCTCTCCACCTTCTCTTATTTCGTTCTCAAGGCAACAAAATATTCTACATCCAATTTGTAGAGGTTATTTACTCAAACCCCAATTTTCTTCACCTTTCATGTGGCTTTGTGACGATGGAACACATTTCCTTTTCTAAATATCACATCATAGTCACGGTCTTACAACATAGCAACATAAACCAAATTATTCTTTAAACCAGGAACATACATGAAATCTTTTAATGTGAGAGGAGTACCTGAATCCATCTGAACGGTAACTATACCTATGCTGGTAACGCTATACCTCCTGTCATCTCCCATCTCGATGTGCATCTGGAGATCCTTATCCTCCAAGTTAATGAAGAATTATTTGTTTCTGGTCAAATGGAACGAAGCTCCACTCTCTAAGTACCACACATAACCCATCACTGATGACACCATGCATGCGATGAGGGTGAAATCCAAATCAATATGTGAATCAAGTGCTTCACTTGTCGATCCTCTGGAGGGATTCTTGTTAGTCTTCTTTTGCGGACACTTTGCAGCATAGTGTCCAAGCTCATTATAGTGAAAACATTTTACCTTTGACAAGTCTCGCTTCTTGACTGCTTGACCAGAATGTGATTTGGAATGGGTCACCTTCCCTTTCCCTTTATTTCCCTTTCCATCCGAGGCACAATTCTCCTCATCATCAGTATTTGATGAGGATCCATCTCTGGTGTTCTGTTGAATCTCTTCTTGTACCAAGTTTACCAAAATCGCTCCCACTCTGGTAGCTTCTCCCTCCCATTCATCGAGTCCTAGTAGCTATTACGGCTCTTGGGAAGGCTTATAAGTTCTAGGCTCACGAAATCATCCTGGGAAACTATCACACCAACACTTCCAAGCTCATCTCAACATTGAGTGAAATTAGTCAAGTATTTTGGTATCGTATCACCCTTCTCCATCTTGATCTTTCTAAGGTTGTACTTCAGTGCCAACTTCCTATGGTCACTGCTATTCTAAAACGGGTCTGTTAAGGCCTTGCACATAGCATATGGAGTTTCCTTTCCATGGAGGTTAAAGACAATATGATCTCAAACTCCTTCTAACATAATCCTTCTCGCCTTTACTAAGTTATTCTTCTATGCATCAAGAAGTTGAGCATATGTTGTTGCGGGTTGGGGAATATCAGTATTTATGAATTCCTTCAGTCTGTTTTCGTCCAACACTTCCTCAATCCTATCCTTCCATGCTATGTAATTTGAATTACTTTCAAGGGCATATTTGAGTCTCAATCCAGAGAAAGACATCTTGATTTGCTACTAGTACTGAAGAATAGATTTTCAAATTAGATTCACCTATTCAAAAAAAAATTTGGTTCTTCTCTTCTATAGTGATTCCTACTCTGATACCATGTAGAAAATCCACATAGATTCAACTAATCTTGTAATATGATAAAACAAAATACTGAATATATTTCTACAAATTTCGGAAACAAATTAGGATCGCACAATCACATGAACAAGAAAGAGAAATAATTTCAATCGCACAACACAAAGATGTATTTGGGGAAATCCTCAGCTAAAAAATCTGCTATATTTATATAGCATTAAGTCAAGAATATGAAACAATACAATGCTATTTCCCTTCGTGAGAAACCTTTGCAATATCTCTGATTGTCTCACTCTGATCCCAACAAGAATTGTCCGATACTAAACCAATTTTCTGTCTCTGGGTTGCTTAGCCTTACTTATGCATTCCTGGACAAATTGAGCCCCTATTAATTAGGAAATTCTCAACAATTGATTGTGATTCATCTAAGGCATATTGCTGACCTCATGCATGACCTATACAATTTTCTAATTATACAACTGATAGTTCTCTTCCCTTTAACTCCAATCTCAACTCGGCCTTACTTAAAACTAACATGAAAAAACTATTTATAGCGAATTATCAGTTATTTGATTGATCACTATATGTGAATTAAATCATATTTAATTCACAAGACCTATCACTAGCTCTTCCATCAGTCAGAATTATTTAAACTAATTTTAACTCAAATAATTGAGTTAACTAATTACAACTTAAAATAAACTGTAACTGGACCCCCTAAAACTTAGAGAGAACTCTAAATGTCTCTAGTTTTACCCCCAAATCGAATTGACTAAGATAACTAAGTATTCTTGACTCAGTTAACTCGTGCAAGTTTCCATGTGATGTGGAATTACAATTTCCTTCCAATTTAATTAAGGGAGAATTAAATTATGATCTCTTCTTGTTGCCAATTTCAAGATGTAGTCTAAAACATAATTTTTGTCAGCTATGATTTCCAACCTAGCTTTCCAAGCAACAAAATTGGACGAGTCACCCAAATTATCATTCTTTTTGAAGGTGGTTGTCATCTTGATTTAACTACATTGGATCTGTAACAACCTCTTCCCACATATACCCAAGTAATCGTCCAACAGGGGTAAACATGCGACGAGAGGCTACTATAATAAGATTCAACCTCCTAGGTGACATTAAGGAAGTGGAACTGATGGAAACCAAACATACAGACCTTGTACAACAACAAAAACACCCCAAGGAGGTAACCCAACCATTCAAGCCTCTTACACCTAGGTCACATTGACATTTTGACCACTTTGAGCCATAGACACAGACACATGCTTGTAAGCTAGAGTATAGGAGGCTATAGATGCAAGCATAACACTGCATGCCAATGTCCAGGGACTCAATTCCTCAGTTTTGTGCCAACGTCCTTGGGATTTGAGCCACCTTTTCAGGCCCAGAACCTAGTGCTCTTCCCATAACTTCATGAAAACTTTAGAGATAATAAATAATAGCAGGACAATGATACAGAAGCAATCACATCAATAATAAATCATCTGGACCCCTCCTAGCCATGACACACATTTTGTCAAACATGTCACAAACATTGAAACTACAGGTGTAAAAAGTAGATCTGAGCATAACAGTCTCACACTTATCTTATAATCGCTAAGAATCATTTCTCCCTTAAATCATTAGCTGTAATACAATCTATTTGAACATAGATACATTGTGCATACATTTAAAACTAAAAACATGGAGAGATCCATACATCACTATTGTCAAAATGCATGCTTATAACTAACATATTAACAAAAAAAATATCATGGATACAACAACAATAAAATCCACATACAAACCAGTGCATTTATACATCAAATACCAAAGGAATGAGCTTCTCATTAATGAATGTAAAAACCAACGGGAGATGAGAAGGAGGAGGAAGATACCGGCGCTGGTACACTGGGAGAGGAGGAGTCATCATTCTTACCAACAGTTGGAGACACTATTGTCCTGGTTGGAGGAAATTTTGTGTTCTGTTAAGAGGTTCCCACATATTAGTTGATCCAAGGTATGCATAAAATTTCAGCACATATTGTTTCAAGACAAATGCATAACCAAGGGTTAGAAAAAAATGCTGATTTGAAGTAGAGACATATCACAGCGCAGGGGACCCTTGATCTAATCAAGGAGGAGACTGAAAACTATCCCTATTCATTATGTTGATCTAAATTCAACCATTTGAGTTGAGATGTAGAGTTTCAGAAGATGGGATTAGCATTATCCTATGTACAATGGTTGATTATGAGATCATTATTGTGCCTTACTTTGAGACAACATATGTATTACCTTGTAGATCTACAACGTTGTCACTTAGTAGCTGTGAAGATGAAGAGGCCCCATCATTCTTGGAGCATTCTGAAGGTAGCTTCAATCATGAAGCAATGGAGATTAAGATGACAAGGAGTAGACATCTTGAGATGAGAATTTTTTTCTCCTTTCTAGATGCCACTTTCTCAATGAGAATTTCTCTGCTCAAAGAGAAACTTCTACTTGCAGCGAACCCAAAACTTCTTTGGTTTTGGAGGGCCTTTGGTGGAGAGAACATCTCATTAGAGATGCATTCAACATTTCATGAAGTGCAAAGTTCTCAACAATTTAGGGAAGATGGTATTCTACAAAGGGAGGATGCCATGATTATGCAGCACCTCATTCATCACCCACATGGGGATGAGTGGATGAGGAAGATAAGCAAGGGGTTGCATAACCACTTGCATATTTGTATGGGCCATCATGCTTGGTTACGTTTGTTGCCCTTGGGAGATTTTTGTCACTCTCCAAAGGATCCTATTTTGTTGATCTCCATGCCTTGAAAAACACATATGAAATGAAGAAGGAGGCATGGCTGTGCTGGCTGCTCTTGGGTGAGTATGGTTACCACCCAATAGCTCATATTTTTCTGATTCATGCCTTGTGTATCAATGATAGAATGCAACAAAATAAGGCATGTTCATTTTTGTCTCACTTGAGAGAGATTGGCCACCACATGACATATCCTATGTCTATGTTTTTTGTATTGGGTAGAGCTTGGCATGATGCTCTCAAGATGTGCATTGATGATGTTTCTTTGTATTGGGATGATGTGAAATTTCATATGTCCATTAGTATGTTTTTGCTTCATGATGCACATGAGGAGGAGAAGCAACAAGATATCTTGTTGCTTTGGTTGCTTTTGGGGGAGTTTGGCTTGTCCATCTTACATGGAGGGGATGGAGGATGGAAAAAAATGGCCTTACTCCAGTGTTTACTCTTATGAGAATATGGTTTGACATATTTGTCTACCCATATTTCTCCTTTCCTTCTTCTTTTGCATAACATTGGAATGATGCTCGTATCTAACAAGGCCAACATGGCTAAGTATGAGAGCATATCAATGCTCAATATAATTCATAAAACATGGGATGAAGACTTGTATTGTGTGATGGAGATTTTCCTTTGTGAAGAGAACCACTTTATTTTATGCACCTCATGTATTGATGATGATGTTGGATATCATATGGTTGTCACTTGGTACTTCATGATGGAGGGAGGACATCTAACCAAACAGTTGGAGGTCATTCTTTATGTTTTTAAAAGACAACTTTGGAATCAAACATACATAATACATTGCAGAAAATGGGAGAAGCCTTCCTTATGTGGATGCCATTTGGGAGGGAATAGATGGATGTGCATCTACCTTTTGAGTTGCTTGAGGACAAGCAACATTTTGTTGGGGGGGACTGTAATATTCCCAAATTTGAACATCATACTTGGAATATTAGAGTCCTTGATTTTCTTAATGAATTAAGTAAATAAAAGGGTGGAGGGACCCAAAAACCCCAAGGATGAATAAGATCCACCTTTTATGTGTGAATGTGGACTAATTAAGCCTAGAGCTGCAAAAAGAGGTAGTTGAGAAACTACTAATGTGAATGAGATTGGAGATCATGTCTCATTTAATGAGAAAGATCATGGAGGGTTGATTTAGTCAACTAAGATCTTGAAGATTTCAAACAAAGGATCATTGAGAATTCATGATCAAGTGATGGAAGATCATGTGCAAATGAAGCACACATGATGGAGGAGGTGTACATTGCACCTAGACTTGTTGGTTGTTTTGGTCAAACAATGTAGTCCCACTTGGAGGATCTTGTCCACATTTGACTGCACAGTTGAGATTAGGGCAAAGGCTTGGGAAGGCTCAAACATTATAAAGGAGATGAAGGCAAAGGTGAAAGCATCTTGGATTATTTAACGTATGATCTTTCAGATATGGAATTGTCAAGTGACATTCAACTACATTCTTGTGCTGTTTAGCAGAGATTGCAGGTGTTGTTTAGCACAGGGTGTTCCCGGGTGGGAATCCCACCTCTTTCTTTGAGTAGCTTTGGAAAGAGGATTTATCTTCATTCTACATCAGGCATTGGTGCAACATCTCTTCTCTACTTTCTGTAGAACATTCATATTCAGAAATCTGCAGATTTATGAAGATCAATTTGGAAGGTGGAAGTTGTCTTCAGTACTTCAGTTGTAGAAAAAGGTGAGGGATTATTCCCATCACTTGGGCTTATAGATCAGCACTCCCAGAGCCCCATTGCAGATCTAGAATCAGGCCAAAATTTATTGACCTCCCAGCAGTAGTACCTCCTTTAGGAATTACGCTGTCTACCTTGTAGATCTAAAGGGAGGAAGGGAGTTGCTAGTAATTCAGCTAGCAATCCTGTGAGGGATCATTCCCTCACATTTCCATTAGTCTCACCATCAGCCTAGAGTCTATTGCAGCATTTTTTAGTAGGGAGAAGGCCTCTATTTCCCTCATAGCATAGTTTCTAGAGGCAGTTGTGTTGCAGCAGCTGCAATCATCATTGGAGGATTGAGAAGCTAGATCTAGAGCTTCTAGCTCATAGATCTGAAGAAGGGATCAGCCCTTCAAGCATAGATCTGATCTGATATCCTATTTCAGCCATCTATTTGTTAGATCTAGCTTCAGATCTATATTTCCCAGTAGATCAACAATCAAATCCTAGGGAGGTGATTTTCCAAAGTTGCAGATCTGGAAAATCCTTTCTGGGTTATCTTGGGAATCCATCACATTGGCCAGATCTTGAATCTTGGCATCATCAGAGCTTCGGATTTTAGTATATCTGCATTCTCCTTTTCAGCCTGCACCTATATGCTCATATTCAACTGAAAGGACTGTGCAATATTTACTTCAATGCCTCCATAGTTACGTTGTACCTATTGTATGCATGTTTTTAGGGTGATCCTAACTCATCTTTTGGCTAGATCTACCTACATTATGTACTTATGTAACTGAATCTTCTCCAATCTATTAAAATGGCTCAAATATTTCTACATATTCTGATGTGTACTTAGATTTATTTTTTATCTTGCTGTAAGTTATTATATTGTGTGAAGTATTACTGCATTCTCCCTTTTGGGATATTACACAAAGGTTAAAGGGAAGTTAACTATCAGTTGTATTTTTAGTAAACTTCCCAGATGCAATTAAAACACCATATGATTTCCCATGATGTTTGCGTAGTCAAGGAAGGATGAAATTCCTAAATAATAGGGATTTCATTCCTCATGCATTGCATGAGCGAGGCAGGCTGAAGACAGCCTGAGAATTGGCTAAGTACTAGCATGATTTTGTTTGGATCAGTGTGAGACAATCAGGATAGTGTAGCACAGTCTTGTGAGAAGAGTGCATTTTATTGTTTTATGATTCCTTGGTTCATTATACAATAGAGATATAGGGGTTTTGAGCAACAAGCTTTCCCCAAGAAAAATATCTGTGTTGTGGATTTATTTGCTTCTTTCTTTTACTTGGTGTGATTTGGCGATCATGTTTAATTTTCAGAGAATTAATTGTAGAAGGATTCAGTATATTGCTCTAGTATATTGCATGATCAGATTGAATCCATTGGGATACATATTGTTTGTATAATTTCTACATGGTATCAGAGCGCCATAAATCACAAGAGTGGAGAAGAAATTGAGTTTGTGTTGAACAATATTCAAACTTGCAGATACTTTCGTTGGTGTGACGGGCGGATCAAGATGAATTTCAATGGCTTAAGATTGGAATATTTACTCGAGGGAAATTATAATTATATTGCATGGAAAGAAAGAATGGAGGCAGTGGTGGAGGACAACGGGTTGAAAGAATTCATTGCTAATGATATATCCAAGCCCGCAACAATAGATGACGGTCTTCTTGATGATTGGCAAAAGAAGGTAGCAAGGGCAAGAAGGATCTTATTAGAGGGAGTTCAATATCACATTGTATCGAGTCTGCATGGCAAGGAAACTCTATATGCAATGTGGAAGGCCTTGACATATATGTTTCAGAACAACAACGACCAAAGGAAGTTGGTGTTGAAGGACAAGCTCAGGAAAATCATGAAGGAGGAGGGCGAGACAATACCAACATACTTGGAAAAGTTCACTTAATGTAGAGATGAGCTTGGAAGAGTTGGTGTGACCGTACCAGATGATGACTTGGTGAGCCTAGTGCTTCTAGGCCTTCCCAAGAGCTGGCATAGTTATCAGGACTCAGTCAATGGGAGGGATAAGTTACTAGATTGGGAGCGACTTTGGTTGGATTTGGTACAAGAAGAATTTAGGCGAAATACCAGGGACGGATCCTCATTCAAGAATAATGACGAGGAAGACTATGCCTTGGCCAGTAAGGCAAAGAAGGCCAAGGGAAATAAATCCGAAGGTAAAGTGGGCAAGAAATACTTGTCCAAGATCAGATTTTTTCACTGTCACAAGCATGGGCACTATGCTTCAAATTGTCCAAAGAAGAAAGAAAGCAAGAAGGAGCCTGCACTTGTAGTGGGTGAAGCATTGGCTTCACAGTTTGAGCTTGGTTTTACTCTCATTGCATGCATGGCTAGCAATGTAATGGGATGAATGTGGTATTTAGACAGCAGTGCCTTGTTCTATATGATGGGGAATAGAGACATATTTAGTGACTTGGAGGAGAAGGACCTCCAGTAGAACATAGAGTTTGGTGATGATGAGAGGTATAATGCTACCGACATATGTACAGTTACATTTCAGAGGTAGAATGGCTCCCATCTTAGACTAGCATATGTTTTTCATGTTCTAGGCCTAAGGAAGAATCTTGTCTCCATAGCGGTATTGGAAGAACGTAGTTATGAAGTAATGTTTAGAAAATAAATTTTTTTCCTTAAAAACATATCCATAAGAAAAGTGAAGTAGATTAGTGTAAGAGTCAAGAACCTATATTATCTCAAGATTGAGGATGCATGCAAGGCTTTGAGGAGAAAATAAGTGGTTAATGACTTGGTGGTTGAGAGGGAGAAATTATCTCTCAACATGCAGCCTCAGAAGCAGTCTCAGAAGGTTGTGGAGAATCCAAAATTGGAGAAGTAGAGAGGAGACATAGTGGAAGAGTCCACTCAAGCAGAGACCTCCAAGAGGGGGAAATTTCAAGCTATAAGGGAAGAGCGAGTGCATGCAGTTATACCTCCAGGTGTGAGGTGGGGCGATGTGCAAAATTGATCCGAAGAAGAAATTTGGGAAGGATTCATTGAGATGGTGTGTCTAATGGATCGAAACTGGCTAGGAGGAGCCCACAGTACAGTAGTAGTAGGAAGGATCGGTTATATTGACGTAGTCATATGTCAGGAAGACAAAAATCAGTGACAGGTATCGGATATTGGAGTGCAGATCAGAGTTGGCAGCAGTGCAGAGTGCATGGATGTAGATGTCAATAGTGCAGAGAATCCATAGTAGGTACCAGAAATCAGAAGACTCTGATGATATATGCATTATACTCATTCAGTTGTTTGGAGGTTATTTAGTTTCAGAAGTGTTGCATGCAAGATTCACATGTGTGAACATTAATTGAGAAGTATTGCATGCAAGAGTTGCATGTGTGAACAACACTAGAGAAGTGTTGCATGCAAGATTTGCATGTGCGAAAAACACTAGAGAAGTGTTGCATGCAAGAGTTTCATGTGCGCATGCAAGAAAATTCCAAAGGTATCGGATCGGGACAGATTGATTCCTTTCTTGTTGAGAGGAAGTGTTGACATTTGAAACAAGAAACAATGAAATTGGCATCCAGAAACAACATGACAGCACACACACTAGTGTGGGACCACAGGTCACATAGTGATGGGTCCTAGTGATACATTATTGTGCAAGCCGATTTATTAAATAAATTGGAAATGTGTCTAATTTTAATTTTCCCTTAATTAAATTGGACAATAAATTGTAATTTTGTCTCATAAACACCTGTAATACTTAACTGAGTGTGATAGACTCATTTAGCTCATGAATTTCAAGTTGAGGGTGGTTGGTGAGGCATGTAGAGTGATTCTATTAGTTTTTGAGTCCAAGTTGCAGTTACTGCATTAGTTTAATGGATGAGAAATTAGTTAACTCAATTAAGTGATTTAAGGTCAGTCTAACTAGTTGTAACTGATTGTTGCACTAGTGAAAGGTCAAGTGAATTAAATCATATTTAATTCTTATGCAGTGATCTGTCACATGACTAATGATTTACTATTAATAGCTACATTCATGTCAGTTCTGATGAAGACCCAATTGAGACAAAGGTTAAAGGGAAGTTAACTATCAGTTGTATTTTTAGAAAATTGCCCAGATGCAGTTAAAACACCACAGGAGTGGCCATGATGTTTGCGCAGTCAAGGAAGGTTGAAATTCCTAAAGAATAGTGATTTCATTCCTCATGAATTGTGTGAGAAAGTCGGGCTGAAGATAGGGTGAGAATTGGCTAAGTACTTGCCTGATTTTGTCTGGATCAGTGTGAGACAGTCAGGATAGTGCAATAGACTCTTGTGAGAAGAGTGCATTGTATTGTTTCATGATTCCTTGGCTCATTATACAATAGAGATAGAGGGGTTTTGAGCAGGAAGATTTTCCAAGGAAAAATATCTGTGTTGTGGATTGACTTGCTTCTTTCTTTTACTTGGTGTGATTTGCGATTGTGTTTAATTTCCACAAAATTGATTGTATAAGGATTCAATATCTTGCTCTAGTATATTGTATGATAATATTGAATCCATTGGAATACATATTGTTTATATAATTTCTATAATTATTGGTTGGTTTAGAGGGTTTCTGCCGTGCGCTAGCTACATTTTATGCATGCCGGAAACGTGCTTTAGGTTGGTTACTTCACTTTTCTTTGTCTGATTCCTTCCAAATTTTGGCTTGCGGGTTACACTCGCATTGGATTGATGTGGGATGCCTTAATTCCTTCCTTCCATCAGATCTTTTCCCATCGACTCTGACACATTTCTCTGGGAATAAGATCTAGAGTCTTTTTTCAGTACCATAGGGTTTGCAGTCATTAGCGATAGATTCCTTCACTATAGACAGTAAGAATACATCAATGTATCCTGATTGGTAGATTCCCTCAAGTGTTCAACTTCAACTCATTAATTCACACTTGTTAGATTGTACTGGGGTACCTTGACTCTCATCATTATTATCTGTGAGTTCTCTCGTGTTTGTTAATGGTATGCATTAATGACTGGTAATCAAATAATTTCTCACATGGTCGACTTCAGCTAATTTATTCCCATTGTGTAGAATTGTACCATAGTGATCAGTGAAGACCTCAGGTTTGCATCAACATGTTTTGGTTCACTTTGAAAACTCCTTCAGTTTCTACCAGTGACACCATCCATCCTTATATGTTGCAGTTCCTCACAATAAAATTTTATATGTTGGCACCTGATTTGCGTGCAGTACCATTTTTTCCACCACCTATGATTTGGTACTTGGAGATTTAGTTGTGACTTCAGTGATTAGATATCTTTGCAGCATCATTGATCGGTCTTCTATATGTGATACTTGGACATGATTTTGATATGTACTTTCTGAGTAGTTATCAGATGATTCAAGCTATACTTTACAGTTTCTGCTATACTTCTATACATATTGGATCCGCTCCATACTTGTTATGCAGACATGATTTTCTTTCACTGAGCATGGGTATTCCCACCTTAGACATGACCTTTCTTTTTTATTTCTTTCAATGGTCTTTAGCAGGCTCAAATATGGTGAAGTCCTCTCAAGTCCTCACAAGACTCTTTCTTATGCACATAATACATTTCGACCATCATGTACCTCTTCTCACATCATATATTAGGGGGCATCTGTTATAGCATCATTTATCACCTTTATATACTTGATGAATTATGTATTGGCCTCCTTTTAGACTTCGTAAACTTCTTAAAAAATATTATTTTGAATTCCTTCCGCGGCTCTGGCCATAATTTTACGCGTGTAGATGCGGGTTCGCTCATATCTGGCCCTTGTATACAATTTAAAATATTAAAAAAAATATAAACTCCCTATTAATTGGGTGTGGTTTATGGGTTTTACCTAAGAACCACCTACACCATCCCGTGGCCAAATTGTTCACCAACTGGATTTGAGGAAGTATATATACACCTAATTGAGAAGGCCTACGGGAGGAGAGATAATTCTATTGATACTATAGTCTGTTATAGACCAGATCAAGTCTAATTATCCATGTGCCTCCTGCACTTCCCAGGTTCAGGAAACCCTTGTTTCCTTGTGATGATCACCCCCTTTATGTGACATCCTTTGTGCACATCTTATGGAAGAAGATTGTTGAGG
The DNA here is from genome assembly GCA_034641835.2 of Pinus albicaulis. Lineage (NCBI taxonomy): Eukaryota > Viridiplantae > Streptophyta > Pinopsida > Pinales > Pinaceae > Pinus > Pinus albicaulis. Next base: position 702,068,684 of record CM076579.1, read on the forward strand.
CTTGAGCTAGACGGATCCAGAGGATGGTTTTTCTTGGAGCTGTGGCTAATTTAAGGTGATATATCCAATTTATTTTTACATACATCAATAAAAGAAGCTCCGTCTCGTTCCTGATGTCATGTTATTATATGTTTCATATACATGTTAATGATCTTGTAATCGTTATTTCATGATTCTTTTATGAGTTTATATGATATAACGTATTGAAATTTAGGATATATATGATGTACAACTAGTCTATGTGCTTTGTCTTGAGTAAGTTGTAGGTTTTGAAGCACGAAGAGTAGCAGAGGGTTTTCACCCTGTGGGATCGACCTCAAACATAGGACATACAGGTAAGGTCACCTATCCCTAGTTTTCTAGTTTAAGCATTAGGACTTGTAATTTAAATGCTTCTTGTGATTGTATGCCTTCCTCTCTTTTAGGTCCCCCAACCCAGACCATAGGGTATATTTTCCTGCAACACTCTTGTACTATATATCCCGTCATTCATCGACAAGGATTCTTGGGCCCATCGAGGCACACAATGTCGCTTTACAATAGACCATAGTCTAGTTCAGGGGTTACTAGGCCAGGGGATTTACCATGATCCATATTTTGGTTCAGGGACCACTATGCCATGTGTTTTTCATTTCGGAGATCCACCCCACTCGGCTTCAAATCCATCCGAAAATCTAGCTGAACCGAAGTATGAGAAAGCCATCTCATCAAATCTATACTGAAATGGAAAGGCTAGGCTGGAAACACTATCACACCTGGAAAAACCCATGCCAAGACAGAAAATAACTGCATGTAATACCATGCATGCTAGATATAACAAGGAAAATACACATGCAAATCGATACCTACCAAGAATCCTGCTATAGTTGCTTGATTCCTACTGTTAGTATGAATCTTAATTCCAAGTGTACGAAAAAATACCATTTTAGTTGTGCATAACCAACAGCCCTAACAACAGAGATGAATGCCAATATCTTCAGATCTGCAGTTAGGTGATCAAGATAAATGCTGCAAAAATCTAGATCTATGCATTAGAAGACATTAAACAGTAGAAAAAACAAGATTTACTCCATGCATCCAATAGACAAGACAAGAATATGTTGAATGGATTTTGTATTATGGTCACCTGGGAGGAAAACACAGAAAGGTTTACCAGTTCTCCTCAATGGGATGAGTTCTTGTAAGTCCTCAACACTTCAGATCTAAAACTTCTCTCTCTTGATGGTGTAGAAAACCCAGAAAAAAAAGGTAGCAAAATATGACTATGATGGTGGATCAATAGTTAGACCAAAAGTATAGATCCAGAGTGACCTTTAGGCAACAAAAGGTGGTAAATGAATGGGAAAACCCTTCTATTTATAACAAAATATTGAGTTAGTCTAGATATTGGTGCATAATTAAAATATTATTAACCAAATCAAGATCCAACTTTTATGGAATATTTTATTATATTTGTTGGAGGGAAAAAGAATTTGACTTGGGTCAAATCCCTTTATTTGTAAATAATAAATAAATAAATGATTTGTTTATTATTTTAAGGATGTGGTTGAGTAATAATCAAATAAATAATGATTTATTTAATTATTTATGAGTGATTTAGTCATATTTAACAAAGAATATTATTTAAATAAGGTTTAAATAACTATTCTTTAGAAAATAATAAGATAAATAATGATTTATCTAATTAATTTCCTTGTTTTTGGTTAAATATAACCAAGAATATTAATTAAACTATTGTTTCACTAATTATTCCTTGAGGAAAATCAAACAAATGTGGATTTATTTAATATTTCCTCATGGGGTTTCCTGTTTAGACCATAAACAACTTAATAAAGGTGGTTTACTAAGTTAATTTCATAGTGAAAGTAATTTTACTTAGGGTAAAATTGGTCTTACATGGTGTAATTGGATCCAAGTAATGATAATAGGTTAGATGACCAAAAAATGGTGTAACAGATTGCCCCCCAGCGTGCGAGCGTTAGGAGCTAATCGTATGACCGAAGTATGTTGTAAGAACTCAATCACTAGACACTGAAGGGGAAGTCAAAGAGAGAGAAGTATAAGGTAGACCAAAGTGCTGAAAGGGCTAGACCCCGAGGAGGCGAGACTTACAGGTGCGACAAGTCTCTTTTATAAGGGAGTACCTGCTATAGGCAGCGGGGGAGGCATACCTATGCCCGCCGAGGCAATAGTACAAAAAATAAGGCGTTCAGTAAGTAAGGGACTGAACAATATAGTATATGCTGGCATAAACATGAGCCAGATAAATAACATGATAATGAATCCCACATACATATTGTGCCTGGGATAATAGCCAGAACTTGTACAATAATATTTGAGTACATGAGATACAAATACAAACCAGATGCCCCTGTAAACAAGAAAGGGCTCCAAAAATCTGACTGATATATGCAATCAAGAAGGCACTGCAAGCGGCTGAGACCGACGTCATCAAATCTATGGAGCTGCATCGAAGGCTTAAGTGAAGAAGTCATCCAGGTATGTGGGGGGCTACCTGTAGGGCCACCCCCTCATGAGGGCTGAAACATCTCACACACACCCAGGAATCACTAGTCCAATTTGCTGCATCACTGAACCATCAAGTATACGGATCTCGATCGTGTTGAAAAGGAGCTGGAGCTAAGAAACAATCAAGTCAAAGGGCTAGAAGGAGTCCCTTTGCCTGATCCGAGGCACCAAACAAGAGTGGAAGCTAGAACCAAGGTACACCGCCCTCTAGACCTGTCTTCTGGAATAAATGATCTGATGTTGACAGAAGGAGGTCCGCCATAGATGAGGCAATAAGAGGTCCTCAACTAAGGCACGAGAGAAAATAGTAGAGCGACTGACAGACGGACACCAGGGGTGATGATGAAAATGGGGGTACTGAGTAGCGAACAGACGACTTCCCTTGTTAGAGAATTAAGGGCACGGATGACCTGGAAACGACTGACACAATATCATGAGGGACAGGGGATAGTGGGACTGAAGGCCATAATGTGCGACATGAGAGAGGGACCAAGCAATGAAGGATAGATGAATATAACAGGATGCAAAGGGACTTGGGATAGACTCCATGAATGCAATGATGACTCAACTCGGATGCTCTAAACAAGGGTGACTCGATGGTGCTGCCACACAGAAAGGTCCAATGGGGACCATAAAAACATGAGTACAAGATGGTAACTCACGATGAAATTCGACACGAGCGTGGACAAGTATGGAGGCAAAGTGGTGCCCCCAGGTTGAGTGTTGCAAGTGAATAAATTTGATTTTGAGGAGGGGTGAAGTGACGCTTCTTGGAAAAAATGTGTCCTGGTGAAGTATCAAATCACTAAAAACTAACAGATACCCATTTGAGGGCTTGGTGAGAGCTTTCCAACAGTAAAGATGGTTCATAAAACTGAGCTACGGTTTGGCCGCAGCAGGCGAAAGAAAAATCAGGGTTTTTCTTTTAATAAGGCATTTTCCCTCCAAAGTCACTCATTTGCAGGTGGAGCTATGGTGAATGTAGTGAGGAGAGAAGGCCCTAAATCTTGCGGCGATCATAGTAAACAAACCGACTGTTGGAATTGAGATCCATCAGTTGCATGTAAGAGGCCTAATCCTACTCTTTCATTTTAGTGGATTGAAAGTTCAATTTAGGTACCCAGAGCTCATGAACAGGCCAGGTCGCACTTTTTGGGGTTTGTTCTATGACCTCGGTAGCAGGTACTGGGAAAACAACTACGACCTGTCCCAAAAAGTGTGACCTGTCAGAGAAAGTGGGTTTCAATGTTGTTTTTTTGCTGAGATCTGGGATTTTTATGGTTGAGGGGCACAGGTGCCCCCAAGCATGTTGTGGTCATACCAAAATGTATTTAGAAAAAAGGGAATCTAAACACATTTTAATGATGTCGCGCACCATTTATTTTCGTTATGGTTATGTAGTTTGAGAAAGGGAATGGAGGATTACTAATCTCTTTTGGTACTGCATATATGAATCAAATGGAATTTAAGTTTCCAGATTGGCATACATGGTGTCACTATCCAAAAGAGAGGATTTAGAGATAATGAACTGGTGCTCTCCCAAAAAACTCATAGGTTGGTCAACAACAATGTCGAAGGGACTGGGTTGTTTATTTAATATGAAGGAATGATGAGGGGTATCATCCCTAGAGTGATCTGAAGTGATATGGGACTCTAGAGGTTCTTCTAAATGTGGAAGAATAATGGTACTAGAGTCGACACGACCAGATACACTAGGATAGTTGTGCAGAATTTCTTCTCCTGGTCTCTCAAATATGGGTGCCCCCTTACCCAAACATTGGGTGTCAATGTAATGGCCACAAGGTGTATGTGGTTCGAATGCATGGGTTCAATGTAAGGGGGGGGGGTAGAAAAAGTCAGGGGTGGTGACTACTTTCATAATGTTGTCATCGTAATAGAAGATGGGGTGACTGGTGGAAGAAATACCACCTGACACGGCGAAGCTACCTGACTTATCATCATGAGAAGAGAGGTTCACATGTGCATTGTCACAAGTGGTGACAGAAGAGTAAGCAGATAAAGGATCTACTGATGTTGAGCCCAGGTTGATCGCTGAAGGGAGGTCAAGCGAAACATCAGGGGAAGTATCCAAGGGGACTTCCACCGAGGGTCTCATGGATGATGATAGGTAGAAAATGGTGGATGAAGGCTTCGTCATCTCGACATTAGGAGGGGGAATGTCAATGGGAGCATTCATGTCCTTTGGTTTTGCTGAAGAAAAACATGCAAATAAGGGAGCAGTGGACTTGTTGCGCTTGGCCTCGAATTGGCGAACCGCTTCCAAAGAGGAGCTGTACTCTTCGAGGCAGGGACAAAGGTGAATATAGTGGGACAAGGGTGATTTTTGCACAAAGAATTGAGTTTTGGGACTGAATCGGGTATAGTGACATATACCTATGGGATATCAGACTCCGGAAATGTCTCATTTACCATGGACTTAAGGTGAGGCAACTCTGGAAAAGTATGGGTGGCGTGACCGAAAACATCACATAAATCACACTGGACGGTATGCTTTGGAGGCCGAGGAGGGGCAGGTTTTGTCGGGGCAGCCTTGTACTTTGATGCCCCCTTGCATAGCTTTGCCCTTCTTACCCAAAGCGGTCACAACAGGAGGTGGTTCCCGTTGACGCGATGGAGGCATTGCTGTAGCAGGAAAAATCGTGGGGACCGGTTGAACTAGGGTCAAAGCAAGATAAGGTTTGGGTTGACCAGGCGGGGTAGCGGCTGGATGATCATGGTACCAGACGGGAATCCCAAGGGTCAGGTTAGGAAGAGAGAGGGTGGCCATGACAGGTACCATGTACACTCCTGGTGGGGGGGCTAGGAACGGTATCTAACCGGAGGGGTAATGGCTAGGCGAGATGGCTACTAAATGGTTAAGGCCTGCAGGAACCGTTCCAGGAGGGTAAAGAGGCTCATGAATACCAGCTGAAGGGCCAAGAGGAGGAGGTCCAAAAGGCTGAATCAAAGGGCTAGGAGTAGGCTACGGAGGGCGAGAAGGCTGCTGACTAGCTGAAGCGGGCCGCTTGAGGGCAGCTTGAGACGATTGCATCATGCAAACATTTGATGAGTTGGGATTAGAGACAGGATGAGGAAGACCAGGGAATGTACCAAGAAATGAATAATATTTGTAGACTCCGGGTGAGACACTGGTCAAAGGATCGACATTTTTCTTATTAGCCACCGAAGAGATGATGGAATCAGGGGAGGTCTGAGACTTCGGTTCGTAATATGTCAGCTAGTCAATGGTGACTATATTTCTGTTATGAGGGAAGGACATCTTGCGGTGAAAAACAGATGGGACAATAGACATCGCATAGGTGTATCTATGACCCAAAAGAATGTTGTAATCCAAGGGGGCATCTATGACTTCTACGTCAACACAAACAGTCTTGCCCACAAGAGTAATAGGACAATTGCGGAATAAGCCAATGGGCTGGGAGGCATGGCCATCCCACACTCAGAGAGTGATCGTGGAAGGATCCAACTCATGTGATCTGAGTTGCTTCCAAACCGAAGTGGACATCACACAGGTGGATGCCCCCCATCAATGATGCACTGGGAAACGTTGGCATTCCGGATCTTGACTGGGATTTGGAAGGTGACGGAAGCAGGGAGAGGAGGATGTTCTGACTGGTCAACATCAAATACAATCAATCGATTGTTGGAAAGATCTACAACACCCATGGCAGATAGAAGAGCTTTTCGTTGTGAAGGGCACGACTGGAAGAGTTCCAGCATTGAAATGGAAGCAGGGGATTGTGCCAAATCATATACTATGCTATACAAATGGGCAGCTTTGCCGGAAGCAGCATTTCAGTGTAGTGGTCCCTTAGATATCTTGGTATGAACCTAAGCCTTAGGCTGCGGGATATGCAAGGGACCATTAGGTGTCAAAAGAGGCTCTGTAGAGACCGAAGGAGGCGGCTTGGGGACAGACGTAGCGGGAGGCTTGTTGTACTGATGGGACCAAGTCTGAAGATTGATTTCTATGGTTAGAGGTTGAGCAGAGTTCATCATGAGAATCTGGTAATCGGAGGTACCAAATGGAAGAGGTTGAGTGGCCAACTGTCCTTTAGGTGGTTGGGTATCCACAAATCCTTGCTGATGGAAAGGATTAGTAACCACAACTGGCTGACTAATCACAACATTGGGAGGGAAGGAGAGGGAGGCTTGCTTTCCTCACAACGTTGCTTAAGACACCCACATCTGCTTCATCTATTGTAAAAGAGGACAATCGTGCGTGTAATGACCATAAACACCACAACAAGAACAAAGCTGGTTCGTGGAAACAGGCCTTTCCTGCTTAGGCTGAGTGCCGTGTTGCTGGTTAGCAGTGTTATGTGAATTATTTTGAGTATTAGGTCCAGGATTACTGGGAGCAGATTGATTTTGAGTGCCTTTCCTCGTCTCTTTGGAGGGAGGAGGATTATCCGTGCCCTGCTATGCATACACCTGCTCCTGAAGGGGCGGTGGCTACTGTTGCGGGGGTTGAGAAGGCAAGGGAGGAGGAAGTGCTAACGATGGAGGAGCTGGAGCACCAGGCTATGGATACAAATAATAAGGGGGTTTGGTAACAGTGTGGTAAACAAGAGCATGGGAAAAAAGAGGAGGCATGCCGTATCCTGGATACGTGCTACTGGGAGGGGGGAAAGTGCAGGAGGTGCTACCCCCCCCCCAGGAAAACCATAGCCCATGGGAGGTTGAGCGTATGGATTAGAGAGAGCTCCAATGATACCATCGGCGGCATGAGGTGCCCCCAGTGCGTTGGCACCACCAGGTCTAGGAAGATCAGGTAGAACATGTTAGCCACCTATAAAATTTTGACATATCAAGTGGTGGCAAAATTATTTTTGGGCAGACTTCAAGAAAAAATTTTATTGATAAAATTGTTGGTGCTTAAATCCTTCTAAAGATATTTTATCCTTTGGTTAATCGTCACTGCTGTTTCCCTTTTAAATCTGAAAATATGCTATTTTCATAAGGAAAAGACTGCTACAAAATCCATTTTTTCCCCCTCCTTCACTCAAAAACTAACCTTCATTTTTCCCCCTTTATTTTCCATGGAATTCCTCTACTTTTCATGATTTCCCTTCTTCCCTTCATGAAAATCCCTTTTACAAAGTCTAAAACTCATTTTTTGACTTTACCGAAACCCCCAAATCCATCAAAAACTATGAAAAATTTCATAAAAAATAAGTTTTTGAGCTGCAGGATTTAGCCCCTTTGGGCTAAGTCTAAACGCCTTCCCCCAATGTGCCCGCGCCCTAGAACCAGGCGCTAGACTCATAAAGTGCTTATCGCATCAGCAACAAACAAAGAACGCAAGTCTTCGGCCTTTATAAAACTTCCGATCTGATTGGCCTCTGACTATAAACCCCGAGCCCTTTTGCCGCTTCATATAACCCATAGCCCCGCAATCGGGTGCTAAAACTTGTGAATAACTCATCTTTGATGCCTATTTCCCTTTGTTAAATAAAAAAACCCACTTTTTCTAATTTTTTGTCCAAACCCGCCATAGTTATGTTTTTTGATGATAAATGGGTAGATTGAAAAGCACCGCATCAAAGTTCCGATGCGATTAAGCCCCATTATATAAAACTCCTGCCCCCTGATCTACTCCATATAAAATTATGCCCGGGACCAAGAGTTTAAGTCCTGAAGCGTTAATCACATCGGAGAAAATCAAAATGGTTAGATTGAAAGACCCGCACCAAACTTCCGATGCGATTGGCCCTTATATACATAAGCCCTGGGCCTATCGCATTCCCTATCGACCAAAGGCCCCGCAGACAGGCGCCAAACTATTTCCTATATATAAACCCACCCTCGAAGCATAAAACCTTTGTATTTTATAAAAATTTGGGTTTTCATAAGTTTTATAGGGTTTTCCGCCGTGTCCATGTTTGTGATAATCTCCGCCGTTGATCTTAAGTTGATCAAATAGCCTGCACTACATCGCATCACAAATATCTATTGGGCGCATGTTTTTCCTCTCCCCGATTAGCGATCTCCCGATCAATCATGAGCCATTGATTTCTTCCCCACCTTCCTCGATCCAACGACCCTCATTTTCTCTGATCATTAACCTTTCTTCCTCTGAAACCCTCCGATTCACTCCCCACCGTCGATCTGATCTGCAGATCGACGGCTAGCGCTAAATCGCATCGGCACCATTTAAGTTTCCCCCCCCCCCGCCGATCGCATGCCCCCGATTGAATCTGGGCCGTCCACGTGTCTTGATCGGACGGTCCAGGTTGCATCTTCCAACTTTGGTTATAATTCATGCACCTCAAGTTATAATTTTCTTGGCCAATCCACAACCATTGATCTCTGTAGATCAACGGTCCTCACTAACCCGTTCTCCGCCTTTGTGTTTTTTCATTTATACCCCAGATCAAATCCTGACCATTGATCCTGTACATCCAACAGCTTGTATTGATCCTGACAGGCTTGCCCCATGTGGGTCCTGCCTTCCTCCAGAACTAATCTCCACCGTCGATCCCCTGATCGTATGGTCCATAATAAAACCGCCATGCCTTTTATCCCTTGCACATCTAGTCAGTTTCACGCTTGTTCTCTGCCATTAGATCTGATGGCCCACACAAAGTTTCGCACAAATTTCAGTGCAGAGGTTAATTTTCAAAAGTTACGCGATATAGGCTGTTTTCAAAAGACACGTGTCGCCTCCTAACACATATCGCATTCGAAAAGGCAATACCGCCTACCCGCCCTTTTCTCACGCGAAAACAACTGTTTTGACCTCCCGAAACCACTTTCCTCATTTTTCATTGTGTGTTATCACACATGCTCCCCGCCGTTGATCTTTGCAGATTAATGGCCCAGATCTAATTAGGCCTTACACTATCTCCCTCCACCTCTTCCAAAGGGTTTTTAACGCGTGATCTCCACCATTGATCTCATGGGCCGATCTCATCCGACGGCCCACGATCATCCCGAAACCCCAAGTTCAATTCCTTTGCATTTTCCTCTGCCAAAAGGTTTTTAACCTTATTTCTTCGCATTTTCTCCTATTTTCACAAAAAAAGTGACCCCTTCGCATTATTAATTCACATCTAAACCCGACCGTTGATCTTCTCGGTCAATCATAGATCAACAGTTCTAACTTAAAAATCTCCCACCGCTTCCCTTTCACCTCTGCAACAAATCTCCACCATTGGATGCTGCCATCCAACGACCATGCTCCTACCCAAAACCTTCTAAGAATTATTTTACCAAATATGCAGGATTTCTTAATTTTTTTTGTATTGTACAGGATTTAAAAGGGTTTTCAAATGTTTTAAAAGAAAATGAAAGCCAAGGATGACGATCCTCCAGACCTTTGTTCATTAAAAAAGAAATCCATATACAGGGTTCAATTCCACGTCTCATCGATGACTCATGGGCATTGATGCCATATAAACCTCGTACATAACTGCACATCAACAAGACATAGAGAAATTAAATTAAACAAAGAGTATCAGTGTTGAAGACCAACACTGCCACATAAGGGGCAAATTGATTCCACTCAGCTACCAGATTGCCACCTGTGGCCTCAAAGCATTTAACAGAAGGTCGAGTAATGACCAGAACATAAGATATTTTCCCCTTACAACTGAATAGTTATTTCGAATCAAAGAAGCTAATATGAACTATCAGCAGAGTTATTGCAAAAGATGACACAGAGACTTAAAGTCAACATAAGCTTCCAACAAGCCGAAATAGTTAATGTAAACCAATTAATACAGGAAATATCTGTAAACTTCTCCCTTGAGCCCCTCAAAGGCCAAGGAGCATTAACTATATTAATTGAACTTAGAAGATCTTTTCTCTTCTTTCGACCTCCTCATTCCTATATAAAAACTTGTTGAGGAATCCATTGTAAGTGTTGGTTGTTTGATTACTAGTTGTAATACTGAAACTCTCTAAAATAATACATAATCTGTTGAAGTTGAAGAAGAAATTGAAGTCTTGGAAGCCCTAATGATGTTGTTGCATGTATGTTCTTGAGAAGGCTCTATCATTGGATCCATGAGCTTGGCTGTCGGTGAAGTATTCTGAACTGTTTAATGTTTTCCCCTGTTTTCATTTTGTTCCATAAATTCTTACTACAGTAGGTTGAAAGTTTTAGGCTAAGAAATGACTCTTGGAAGCACCTTAGACCTGTTTATCCTTCACTGTTTTATGTCTTCTTCTGCTGAGATATTTTAGAGTCTTTAATCTCTGTCTTTAGTCCTCATGCTTCTTTATTTCATTAATAGTTCGAATAGTTGGTTTCAGCATGATTTATGGTTCTCCCTGCTTGTCTGCTACCACTTAAAGGTTGTTATTGAAGTCTCCCTTTGAAGTTTCTTTGTTTACAGTGAGCCAAGGAGGTTTTTTCTAATCATGCCCCTTGTCCTTGCTTGAACAATTGGCTTAAAGGTCTTTATAGTTGTGATCATAGATGTATTTAGGTGTTCCCTCTTCTATGATCGTAATTATCAGTGAATCTTTTATGTTTTCTAAGTCATTTGAAATAAAATCTTTGAGGAAATAGGGTGTTCCCCGAATCTTAGATTTCATTTCAAAGGTTGTTTTGAAGTCATTATTTGCTTAAAGTGTGATTTGTAGAATTCATGGTTAGCCCTGTCTATCAAATAGCTCTTTATTGTTCAAGTTGTGCTTTCAAATTCCCTTTGTTGAGAATTAAATTTCTCTTTCCAAAGCATTTATGTCCATCTCATTCCAAAACCCAAGGATCTTGTGGCCAAGTTAGATTTGCCCTTTGATATCCCATATCCATTGATAAGTTTTTCATGACCTCTTTTTGACTCCATTGCCCAATGAAGCTGACATTTCCCCTTTCTATCTATCTTTTCTAGACTTTTTATGTTCTGCTGTATCAATTCAACCAAACAAATAAACAAACACTTGCACTTAATAACTAGTCTAAAACCAATATTCAAAGCACACAACATAAACCTTTGCAAAAAATAATAATTTGAGAGATCCCTCTCTGAGAGCAGGAGGACTAGATCCTGTAACTCTAAAGATTGGTTCTAATTTTTCCTTGTCTTTTTATTTGCCAAACTATCAAAACACGAGACACCAACATAATGGCGATCATGGTGGGTCACTGAGTAAAATTTAAAAAAAAAAACACTCCCTGTCCAGTATAGCATAATTAGCCTTCTTCAAGCACTACCTAACAAAAATGTTAATCATGATAGGACTTAATTGAATCAGTGACAAACTAAGTGACCCTTAGGATTCCCGTAAGACCTTATCAAACCTTGAAGAAACCAGTTACCAAGCCATAAGAGTAAACTCTGTTTGTTTGAACACCTTAGCTAAGTGTTAAATCAGATTTAGGACACTCTCTTAACCTATAAGACCGGAATAACTCAGAAAAACCCAAAAACATTTCAGTTTGGCTTCATAATAAACATGGTGGTGGAACCATCCAATTTTTACCTTCATAGAAGCTAAATAGTTTCCACCTGGCGACTCCATTAGCCCCAGTAGGCCTATTACTCATCTAGGTTCCCAAATCTCTTTAGGACTGTGTTAACCAGCCTTGAATAAGTTTAGAAGCCTAGTCCCATCTAGATAAGACATCGTGAGAGGTAAAAAATCCCACAAACAGTCCCTAAAACCTTAAACCTCTCTCATTTTTGAAAAGCAGTGTGGCTTCACATAGGATCAACACTAGATCCCATCCAGACCCAAATCCTCCTTTAAATGTTGACGATCCAGAGAGAATTCTATGGTAGACTTCTAAATCTGGAAAATCAGCTGCTAATAGGAGCCTCTTAAGAACAAATTCTTTCCTTGAAAACCTTGTTGTCTTAGAGGATTCACACTTCGATTTACATAATAAAAAGAACATCTTTAGAACTAGATCTCAAGGTGATTTAAACCAAACTGATATTGACATTGCAGATTTGAAACAAAGCTTCAGTAGAGAAGCCTCACCTTCCACTCCTCCTGATTCCCAGCTTCTTCATCACTTTAGCCTTTTCCATAACAAGTATGCTCAAAATCAGTTTTCTGGCCCAAGTGTTTCTTCCACTCTGATCCATACTACCATTGTGAAAAACACTCATGTTCAGCCCACTTTCCCTCCTGTAAATCCACCCTTATTTCTAGCCATGGCAACATGGTATGCCCCATTAGTGTTACCACAACCTCTTCTTCCCTTACCAAATGATTACCAATCCAAAATTCCTCACTTCATTGGAAAAGAGTCTACAACAGCACAAAATCATGTAGATAGGATGGAGGATGCATTTGATTACATGGAGATAGAAGAAGAAACTGTGAAGATGAGGATCTTCGCCCAAAGTTTAGGTGGCGATGTAAAGAAATGGTTTAAAAACCTACCTCCTAACATCATAAATGATCTCCCTGCCTTGCATCAAAAATTCATCAACAAATGGGAACTCAAAAAGAACCCTCTCCAAATACTAGCAGAATATAGTAGCCTCAAAAGAAATCAAGGGGAGAGTGTTCATGACTACTCCACTAGGTTCAATAGAATTTACAATGCTCTTCCACCTCAAATTAAACCTCCCCAAGGCGTGGCCTTAGTAAGATATCCCGAAGGCTTTGATGCTGAAATGGCTTATCAGTTAAGGGAGAGAGATTACTTAACCTTAGAAGACATGCAGAAAGGAGCTGTGAGCATAGAAGAAAACATAATTGAGAAGAGAAATAGGTTGAGATTAGAAAAGAGGGTAACTTATAAAGATGACATTACACCCTCAACCTCAACTTCTGACACTAAAATAGACAACCTAGTGAAGGTAATGGAGAGGATGCTTGAAAAGATCAATCTAAATGACAGAGTGCCACCAAGAGAACCTAAAAATAACCAAAACAGAAATAGAAATTAGAACTATAGAAGAGACAACAATCAAGATAAGCAAAAAGAAAGTGACCAACGGGTTAGACCTCCCTTCCAACAAAACTATGTGGATCAATATGAGGAAGATAGGGAGATGGAAAGGTTGGGAGAAGCTCATGTGAACTTGATTGGATCAGATAGTGGGGATGATGTTTTCCTCACTGAGGAAGAACAAGGTTTCTTCTCTGATCAAAGTACAAACACCTATGAAGATTTTGATGATTATAGACTAGGGTTTGAAAATGCAATCATGGAGGTACACAAACAGTATGATCTTAGGAGCAAAGGGAACATAGACAATTCAAAGGATAAAAACAGTAGCACTGCTGTCAAGAAAAATGCAGAAAGTCAGCCTAAGAAGACAACAGACAAACCCATCATTTTGGCTAAAAAACCAGATTTAAACAAAGAGAAAAACATCCAGCCAAATGCGGAACAGAGTACTCCTGGCACCTCAGCTAGCGGTCCTAACAAAACAATCCCAATTACCAGTCCAAACAAAGTTCAGCAAATTAAAACTGCTGAAAAGAATTCAATTGAAAAGACATATGTAAATATCAACAAATCAATTGTTCCTTTGAACCTTGAAGGAGAGATTGCTAAGATAAAAATTACCACCCCCCTAGCTGAACTTGTAACCCAATAAGTGTACAAAAACCAAGTTTTAAAAGCTTTGAACTTACGAAATGATACTGACACCTTGAACTTGATAGATGACAAACCTGAGCTATTGTTTGGTCCAGAAGTTGAAGGAAAATACCAAGAAGGAGCTGTTCCTCCCTTCTATGTTAGTTTGAACATACATGAGAAAATTTTACATAATGCCATGTTAGATTCTGGAGCTTCACACAATCTAATGCCCAAGGTAGTAATGGAAAGCTTAGGCTTAGAAATTACTAAACCATACAAAGATTTGTATTCCTTTGACTCAAGTAGAGTCAAATGTTTGGGTTTAATCAAAGATTTATATGTCAACTTAGCTCAAATCCTTGCTAAGAGTCTAGTAATGGACATAGTTGTAGCTGACATTCCCCCTAAGTATGGCATGCTCTTTTCAATATTGTGGGGAGCCAAACTTTAGGGAAGCCTTCAAATGGACATGCCTTATGCCACCATCCCTGTTTTTAACCAAAACAGAAGACTATACAGGGAATCTCACATGAAGTACATGGTCAGCAACATAGACAAACCAAACAACTCTCCAATATATTCTATTCAATCAAGTTTAGATTCCTTTATCTTATGCAACGAAGATGAAATTACTCAACAAGAAAAGGAAAACGTAGACCCAATCAATTCACCAGAACAATCAGAACTTCCTTCAAATCAGATACAAAACATTGGCAATCAACAACAACAAGAAAATGAAAATGAGGCAAATATACTTTGGATAATAAACTTGGATGGATCCTGTAATAAAAAAAGTGCAGGGGCAGGTGTTTGGATTCAAAATACGAATCAAATTTTTTCATATAAATTAGATTTCCCATACACTAAAAATATTGCTGAGTATGAAACACTTCTCCTAGGCTTACAATTGCTTAAACAATTAGAAGCCCAAAAGATATCAATCTTAGGAGATTCTGAACTTATTATAAGACAAATCAAAGGAGAATACTCAGCTAAAAATCCAAGGCTTAGGGAATATCGGAAAACTGCCCTTGATTTATTGAAAACCTTTGAAAAGTATGAACTTGTTTTCATTCCTAGAGCACTAAATCATCTAGCAAATGAACTCGCTTTTAATGCCAGCAATTGCCAAATACCTGAGATAAATGAACAAATTAGCGTAAAGGTAAAACAGAGGCCTGCTGTGCCTGATAACTAAGATCACTGGCAAGTGTTTGACTCTGAAAAACACATAGATGATTTCTTAAAATCAGAAAACGATTTCGACATACCAATATCAGAAACCAAACATAAAGAAAACTGCTTGTATATTGAACAAATCCCAGAAGTTGAAATGACATATTCTGCTGATATAAATCATTATGAGAATCCTTTTGAAGCAAAGATAATCTACAACGCAGATCAAGAAGACTTGGAAGTTTTACAATGCAAGAACAATATAATTCCAAGAGGTCTCACACCTTTAGAACACCTTTTCGACTTTAACGATGTAGCCAAAGAACTAAGAATGGAGCCTATGGAAACAAATGTAGAAGAACATAACATAGGCAACGTAGTAGAACCCAAGATGATTAAACTGTCCAGCACTCTCCCAGCTCACATAAAATTGCAATACATAGAGTTGTTCAAAGAATTTAAAGATGTTTTTGCTTGGGGGTACAAAGACCTGAAATCATATGATACCAGCATCATTCAGCACAAAATTCCCCTCAAAGAAAATCAAAAGCCTTTCAAACAAAAGCTAAGGAGAATAAACCCTCTTTTACTCCCTTTAGTTAAAGCAGAAATTGAAAAGATTCATGATGTTGGGATCATAGTACCCATTAGATATTTAGAATGGGTATCAAACTTAGTTTCTGTTAGAAAGAAAACAAGGGAAATCAGGCTCTGTATTGACTTCATAAATTTAAATAGAGCCTCTTTAAAAGACAACTACCCCTTACCCAAAATGGACCATATACTTCAAAGGGTAGTTGGGTCAAAAAGGATATCCCTCTTAGATGGGTTCTCGGGTTACAACCAGGTGTTAGTGCTCCCAAGTGACCAAATCAAAACCGCTTTTACCACACCTTGGGGCACCTTTATGTATGTCAAAATGCCTTTCAGATTGATGAACGCAGCGGCCACCTTCCAAAGGGCCATGGACATATCCTTCTCTGAAGATATTGGCTATTTCATAATCATTTACCTTGATGACATAACTGTTTTCTCAAAAACTGATGAAGAACATTTGATTCACTTGAGAAATTTTTTTGAGAAATATAGGAAATTTGGCTTGTCATTGAATTCCAAGAAGACACTCTTTGGTCTCCAAGAAGGTAAACTTCTTGGCCATATAATTTCAGAAGAGGGAATCAAAATAGACCCTACAAGGATAGATGGCATATTGCAGATCAACCATCCAAGAAGCCTCAAAGAATTACAATCTTTCATTGGAAAGATTAATTTTCTGAGGAGGTTTATCCCCAATCTGGCTGAGCTATTAAAAAACATTACAAACATGCTTAAGAAAGATGTAGGTGTAAAATGGACTTTACCAGCTAAACAATCATTCGAACTGGTTAAACAAGCTCTTACTCAAACACCAGTTTTGATTAGTCCAGATTTCACCAAAGACTTTTATATCTTTTCTTTTGCATCTGAGCATACAATAGCTGTAGTATTACTTCAAAAGAATGACTTGGGGCAAGAACAACCAATATCCTTCTTTAGCAAGGCCTTAAGAGATGCTCCTCTCAAATATAACATCATGGAGAAGTAAGCCTTAGCATTAGTGAAAGCTTTAAAGGACTTTAGAGTCTATATTTTACACTCTCACATAATTTCTTTTGTTCCACATACTGTTGTCAAGGACATTCTAAGTCAAGACCCTGATGGTAAAAGGGGAAAATGGATTGCAACTATTCTTGAGTATGACTTAGAAATCAGGCCCACCAAACTAGTTAAAGGGCAAGGATTAGCAAAACTTAAGGCTGAATCTAACTTCCAAGCACTAGACATAAATATGGTAGATTTGTTGGAAGAAATAGAATAATCCACTGCTTTTTTCATTGAGGAGACATTTCTGAATTATCCTTGGTATGCTGACATTATTTATGTGCTTTTATATTTGAATGCCCCTCCTTCTTTGTCTAAAACTAAAGCTAGATTTTTGAAACAAAAAGCTTTGAGTTATTGCATCTTAGATGGGGTATTATATTGGAAAAATGCTGTTGCAATTTTTCTTAAATGTTTACTTGAAGATGATGCAGGAAAAATCATGCATGAATTGCATGACGGAGAATGTGGAGGACACCTCTACTGGAAGGCCACAACAAACAAAATTCTTAGATCTCGTCACTATTGGCTTACCTTTTTCCCAGATACTCAAAAGTTGGTCATGTCTTGCCATAAGTGTCAAATTTTTGATGGCAAAAGAAAAATCCTTCCCTTACCATTACATCCTATCAGAGTTGAGGCTTCTTTTCAACAATGGGGTTTAGACTTCATTGGGTAAATTCACCCATCTTCCTCAGCTCAACATAAGTGGATCCTCATGGCCACTGACTTCTTTACCAAGTGGATAGAAGCTATACCCTCCATAAATGCTAATGAATTTGTCATTATCAAGTTCCTTGAAACAAATATCCTATCCAGATTTGGTTGTCCCAGAAAAATCATAACAGATAATGTTGCTGCTTTTAAATCTAAGAAAATGGTTGATTTCTGTTACAAATACCACATAACCTTGGGCCATTCTACTGCCTACTATCCCCAAGGAAATGGATTAGCTGAATCTTCCAACAAGATCCCCATAAATATCATTAAAAAGATGTTGGAACAGAATCAGAAATCATGGCACAGTAAGTTGGTTCATGCCTTATGGGCTGATAGGTTAACTACAAAAAAGTCAATAAATATGTCCCCCTATCAGCTGGTCTATGGCATGGATGCAGTCTTTCCCACCTCATTAAAAGTTCCAGTCATGAAATTCCTTCAAGAAGTGCAGGCCGAAGAGAATGATATGCAGAGAAGAATCAATCAAACCATCCATTTACAGCAGACCAGAGAAGAAGTCTATGAAAGGACGCAGTTAGTCCAAGAAAATGTAAAGAAACTATTTGATAAGAGGACTAAGGCAAACAATTTCCAAGTTGGAAATGTTGTTCTTAAATGGGATTCAAGGAGAGAAGAGAAGGGAAAACATGGCAAGTTTGAGAACTTGTGGAAAGGTCCCTATATTGTTCATGCTGAGAGGAGTCACAATGCATTTTTCATGAAAGAATTGAATGGAGAAGATCTCTATGGAGGTCCTGTCAATGGCAGGATGCTAAAGCATTACTTTTTCCAAGAATCATGAGTTTCAAAGCATTTTATTTTTTCATTGTAAATATCATAGTCTGAACGTTGCATTCAAAGTTATAAAAATAAAAATACAAAAAGCAGTAAAAGAAAGAAAAGAGGGCAGATTGTAAAAACAATAAAGGTACAACCCCATACCAAAAAAGAGAAGCAAAATCTGAAAGTGTGCAAGCTCAAATTCCACTACTGAAACACACTTATAGTTAGCCATACAACCTAATCATGGCTAATTAGTTTTAAATTGACTGCTGATAGGTTAGAGAATTCGATTTTCCAAACAACTTAATCTTGGCTTATCAGTAAGTAGATTAGGTTAGAAATTAAAGGTTCAAACATGCTCAAAATCCTAACCTTGGTTCTCAAAGAGAAGAATTACTCCAATCTGTTTTAATTCCTGAGTCAAAACAGAGGTAAAACTGGTTTCAATCAACTTAAAATCTGAACCAGAGAACAAACAAAGAACAACTCAAACAGAAGTAAAAACAGAGCTGAAAAAAGATGAAGGAAGTGCTTGAACTTTCAGATCTTAAGCCTTCATTTTTTATTTAATTTTCTATAAAATAATATCTATGTGTAGCTTGTTGTTTTATGCCATAGATCAACAACAAGTTAGACTAACCAATCCTGACTTGGATGCTTTTAAATTTATGTTTTAGAAGTTAGTGAATAAAAATTTGTTAGACTGTTTAAATCCTAACAGATTAGTAGATTAGGTAGAGAAGCCTATGAACTCAACTGTTTAATCTGAGTTCATGGAGACATAAGGAGTAGAAATAGATTAGTTTAATGCTTTCAAAAGAATAAAATTTTGTAAGAGAGTTTTCCAATCCAAGTGCACTCTAAAGAAGAAAAAATGTTAGATCAGTAGGATTGGGTAGGTAGAAAGCTTGTGTTGATAAAAATCCATTTATTTTTCATAGCTGCTAATATTTTTCAGAGCAAAAGAAGACCATTCAAATGAATAAAAGAAGCCCAATGGATAAGGCACTGATCAGCCCCAGAGAATGCAAGTCTGAAATTCTTGATACCTTCAAGAAGGCACCATCCCCAAGTGGAGCCACTGTTAGCCACCTATAAAATTTTGACATATCAAGTGGTGGCTAAATCATTTTTGGGCAGCCTTCAAGAACAATTTTATTGATAAAATTGTTGGTGCTTAAAGCCTTCTAAAGATATTTTATCCTTTGGTTAATCGTCACTGCTGTTTCCCTTTTAAATCTGAAAATCTGCTATTTTCATAAGGAAAAGACTGCTGCAAAATCCCTTTTCCCGCCTCCTTCACTCAAAAACTAACCTTCATTTTTCCCCCTTTATTTTCCATGGAATTCCTCTACTTTTCATGATTTCCCTTCTTCCTTTCATGAAAATCCCTTTTACAAAGTCTAAAACTCATTCTTTGACTTTAATGAAACCCCCAAATCCATCAAAAACTATGAAAAATTTCATAAAAAATAAGTATTTGAGCTGCAGGCTTTAGCACCTTTGGGCTAAGTCTAAACCCCTTCCCCCCATGTGCCCGCGCCCTAGAACCAGGCGCTAGACTCATAAAGCGCTTATCGCATCGAAAACAAACAAAGAACGCAAGTCTTTGGCCTTTATAAAACTTCCGATGTGATTGGCCTTTGGTTATAAACCCCGAGCCCTTTTGCCGCTTCATATAACCCATAGCCCCGCAATCGGGCTCTAAAAATTGTGAATAACTCATCTCCGATGCCTATTTCCCTTTGTTAAATAAAAAAACCCACTTTTTCTAAGTTTTTGTCTAAACCCGCCAGAGTTATGTTTTTTGATGATAAATGGGTAGATTGAAAAGCACCGCATCAAATTTCCGATGTGATTAATCCCCATTATATAAAACTCCCGCCCCCCGCTCTACTCCATAAAAACTTACGCTCGGGACCAAGAGTTTAAGTCCCGAAGCGTTAATCGCATCGGAGAAAATCAAAATGGTTAGATTGAAAGACCCGCACCAAACTTCTGATGCGATTGGCCCTTATATACATAAGCCCTGGGCCTATCACATTCCCTATCGACCAAAGGCCCCGCAGACGGGCGCCAAACTATTTCCTATATATAAACCCGCCCCCGAAGCATAAAACCTTTGTATTTTATAAAAATTTGGGTTTTCATAAGTTTTATAGGGTTTTCCTCCGGGTCCATGTTTGTGATAATCTCCGCCGTTGATCTTAAGCTGATCAAACGACCCGCGGTACATCATATCACAAATCTCTATTGGGCGCATGTTTTTCCTCTCCCTGATTAGCGATCTCCCAATCAATCGTGAGCCGTTGATTTATTCCCCGCCTTCCCCAATCCAACGGCCCTCATTTGCTCTGATCATTAACCTTTATTCCTCCTTTGAAACCCTCCGATTCACTCCCCACCATCGATCTGATCTGCAGATCGACGGATAGTGCTAAATCGCATCGACGTCATTTAAGTTTTCCCCCCTACCAATCGCATGCCCTCGATTGAATCTGGGCCATCCATGTGTCTTGATCAGACGGTCCAGGTTGCATCTTCCAACTTTGGTTATAATTCATGCACCTTGTGTTATAATGTTCTTGGCCAATCCACAGCCATTGATCTCTGTAGATCAACGATCCTCACTAACCCGTTCTCTGCCTTTGTGTTTTTTCATTTATACCCCAGATCAAATCCTGACCGTTGATCCTGTACATCCAATGGCTTGTATTGATTCTGACAGGCCTGCCCCATGTGGGTCCTGCCTTCCTCCAGAACTAATCTCCACCATCGATCCCCTGATCGAATGGTCCATAATAAAACCGCCATGCCTTTTATCCCTCGCACATCTAGTCAGTTTCGCGCTTGTTCTTTGCCGTTAGATTTGAGGGCCTAGATTTGACAGCCCACATAGAGTTTCGCGCAACTTTCAGTGCGGAGGTTAATTTTCAAAAGTTATGCGATATAGGTTGTTTTCAAAAGACATGTGTCGCCTCCTAACGCATATCACGTTCGAAAAGGAAATACTACCTACCCGCCTTTTTCTCACGTGAAAACAACTATTTTTCCCTCCCGAAACCACTTTCCTCATTTTTCATTGTGTGTTATCGCGCATGCTCCCCGCCGTTGATCTTTGCAGATCAACGGCCCAGATCTAATCAGGCCTTACACTATCGCCCTCCACCTCTTCCAAAGGGTTTTTAATGCGTGATATCCACCGTTGATCTCATGGGATGATCTAATCCGATGGCCCACGATCATCCCGAAACCCCAAGTTCAATTCCTTTGCATTTTCCTCCACCAAAAGGTTTTTAACCTTATTTCTTTACATTTTCTCCTATTTTCACAAAAAATGTGACCCCTTCGCATTATTAATTCACATCTAAACCTAACCGTTGATCTTCTTGGTCAATCATAGATCAACGGTTCTAACTTAAAAATCTCCCACCGCTTTCCTTTCACCTCTGCAGCAAATCTCCACCGTTGGATGCTGCCATCCAATGACTATGCTCCTACCTGAAACCTTCTAAGCAGTTTTTTACCAAATATGCAGGATTTCTTAATCGTTTTTTTATTGTGCAGGATTTAAAAGGGTTTTCAAATGTTTTAAAATAAAATGAAAGCCGAGGATGACGATCCTCCATACCTTCGTTCATTAAAAAAGAAAGCCATATACAGGGCTCAATTCCGCGTCTCATCGATGACTCATGGGCATTGATTCCATATAAACCTCGTACATACCTGCACATCAACAAGACACAGAGAAATTAAATTAAACAAAGAGTATCAGTGTTGAAGACCGACACTGCCACATAAGGGGCAAATTGATTCCTCTCAGCTACCAGATTGCCACATGTGGCCTCAAAGCATTTAACAGGAGGCCGAGTAATGACCAGAACAGAAGATATTTTCCCCTTACAGCTGAATAGTTATTTCGAATCAAAGAAGCTAATATGAACTATCAGCAGAGTTATTGAAAAAGATGACACAGAGCCTTAAAGTCAACATAAGCTTCTAGCAAGCCGAAATAGTTAATGTAAACCAATTAATACAAGAAATATCTGTAAACTTCTCTCTTGAGCCCCTCAAAGGACGAGGAGCATTAACTGTATTAATTGAACTCAGAAGATCTTTTCTCTTCTTTCGACCTCCTCATTCCTCTATAAAAACTTGTTGAGGAATCCATTGTAAACGTTGGTTGTTTGATTACTAGTTGTAATACTGAAACTCTCTGAAATAATACATAGTCTGTTGAAGTTGAAGAAGAAATTGAAGTCTTGGAAGCCCTGATGATGTTGTTGCATGCCTATTCTTGAGAAGGCTCTATCATTGGATCCATGAGCTTGGCTGTCGGTGAAGTATTCTGAACTGTTTAATGTTTTCCCCTGTTTTCATTTTGTTCCTTCAATTCTTACTACAGTAGGATGAAATTTTTAGGCTAAGAAATGACTCTTGGAAGCACCTTAGACCTGTTTATCCTTCACTGTTTTATGTTTTCTTCTGCTGAGGTATTTTAGAGTCTTTAATATCTCTCTTTACTCCTCATGCTTGTTTATTTCCTTAATAGTTCGAATAGTTGGTTTCAGCATGATTTATGGTTCTCCCTGCTTGTCTGCTGCCACTTAAAGGCTGCTATTGAAGTCTCAATTTGAATTTTATTTGTTTACAGTGAGCCAAGGAGGTCTGTTCTGATCATGCCCCTTGTCCTTGCTTGAACAGTTGGCTTAAAGGTATTTATAGTTGTGATCATAGATGTATTTAGGTGTTCCCTCTTCTATGACCGTAATTATCAGTGAATCTTTTATGTTTTCTAAGTCATTTGAAATAAAATCTTTGAGGAAATAGGGTGTTCCCCGAATCTTAGATTTCATTTCAAAGGTTGTTTTGAAGTCATTATTTTCTTAAAGTGTGATTTGTAGAATTCATGGTTAGCCCTGTCTATCAAATAGCTCTTTATTGTTCAAGTTGTGCTTTCAAATTCCCTTTGTTGAGAATTAAATTTCTCTTTCCAAATAATTGATGTCCATCTCATTCCAAAACCCAAGGATCCTGCGGCCAAGTTAGATTTTCCCTTTGATATCCCATATCCATTGATAAGTTTTTCATGACCTCTTTTTGACTCCATTTCCCAATGAAGCTGACATTTCCCCTTTCTATCTATATTTTCTAGA
The DNA here is from genome assembly GCA_034641835.2 of Pinus albicaulis. NCBI lineage: Eukaryota > Viridiplantae > Streptophyta > Pinopsida > Pinales > Pinaceae > Pinus > Pinus albicaulis. The sequence continues at coordinate 702,092,207 of CM076579.1, forward strand.
CCTTTTATGTTCTGTTGTATCAATTCAACCAAATAAATAAACAAACACTTGCACTTAATAACTATTCTAAAACCAATATTCAAAGCACACAATATAAACCTTTGCAAAAACAAATAATTTGAGAGATCCCTCTCTGAGAGTAGGAGGACTAGATCCTGTAACTCTAAATATTGGTTTTGATGTTGCCTTGTCTTTTGATTTGCCAAACTATCAAAACACGGGACACCAACATAATGGTATAAACATAACCCGATTGAGCGTAGATCAAGTCATATTTTAACGCCATTTGGAGAGCGGCTTCTTCAGTTTGAGGAAAATGCGATGCGACATATTTCCTGATAGGAGGAAAGAGAGATCTAAGGAACCAGTCCATGTAGATATGGTCTTCGAAGGTAGGGGATTGACATAGGCTCTTTATTATTCGCCATTCTTGGACATGATTGGATAGGTGGGTCGCAGATGATTGACGGAAAGAAGTCAAAAGTTCGATACCAGTGTCATAAGGAAGTGGAAGATGGAAGTAAGACAAAAAAGCCCAGGCAATAGTCGCAAAGGTGGTATGAGAGGAAGGGGCCTGATCAACATACCACTTAGAAGCCTCACCTGTAAGCGTACATTGGAACAACCGAAGATGAACAAAGGCATCGATAATGGAGTTAGATGAACACCACATGTGGAAATATCGAACATGATTTGAAGGATCTTCTCTAGCAAGACCTTCAAACTTTGGGATGTCGGAAGGAATTTTTGTAGACATAGCAGGCCAACTAGCGTCACGGTGTATAGGGTCATTTATCAACTGGTCAAAATTGGGGAGGTTGAGGCCTGCCATGAAGGGGAGCAAGGGCACAGCCAGGGTAATGTCCATTGCAGTCCCACTAGTGGTATTCCCAACATGAGGGCCGGGGTTACCACCTGCATTAGGTCCTGCACCAGACATGGTGAAGGTGTCACGGGGAGAACCGAAGGTGGAACGAGAAGGAGAACCCAAAGGACCAAAAGAAGAGTCGGTGTGCAGACTCGGTGGAGGACTAACTCAAATCCTACGCAGAGGAGTAAGTCTTCCTACCGGAAACTGAGGATGAAGGCCAATAAGTCTTCGGGATGAACGCCTTGGTGGTGCAATGATGACAACACAAACACGGCACAAAGGAAAAAGATACCGACAAGGGCGAGGTGCAAGATCAACCGATTACAATGTCGAAACAAGGGCAGAGAGGTGCAGGATCAATTGATTTCAATGTTTTAGAGTCTTTGCTTGGCGACGTTAACCAAGCCCTTTTTCACTTAGGGTGTGTGTGTGAAGTGTGTAAATTTTAATTTTTAAACCCAGATGTTTGTAGAGAAAAAGAAAAAGTGTGTTGTATAGCTGCAAATAAACCTGCAAATGACAGTATATAAGCCTACAAAAACAGAAAATAAACAGCTAATAATGCAATAATCTAAACCCAAGGAGGCGGGTGTCTCAAAAACTAGTCTATAGGTGAGTAAAAAACTGATCAAAACACACTAAAAAATCCAATAGATCTAAGGTCAGGAGGGACAAGGATCTAAAGGACAAAATCTTCTGGAAAGTGGTGCAGAAACAACAACATATCATAGGAGAAATTGCTGTAAAAATAGGTGGCGAAAGGCTATTTTCAAGAGGGAAGTGGATTGAACCCTAGAGGAAAACCCAAACAAAGCTAAATGAGGTGATTTGGATGGATAACAAGTCGATCTGAAGCAGATATGAAGGTGAGGTATCAGATTTGAAAAAGTGGTTGAAGACTCTGAAATTTCAGACAACCTGCAACAACAAAAACTCTTCCACAAGAAGTGGAGGGTACTGAAGCCCTAGGGGGATAGGGTCCCACTTAGTTGAGCAAAAAATAACAAGTACAGGTCCAAAACGGGTGGAGACAGAGGTCAGAAAACCTTGAACAGAGGCTCAGACAAACCCAGAAAACTTTCAGAAAAATTCCCACAAAAAGTCTAGGTCGCAGTTTTTGACCTGTTTTTAGCAGAGGTCATAGATTTTGGGCTGAAAGGTGCATCCTGAGGGTTTAGGTCACATTTTTTGGGCCAAAAAGTGTGACCTACACTTCTGGCACTCTTGGCGACAGATTTCAGAAAAAATTGTCGTCTCAGTTGCAGCTGATCTCTGTCACCTATGAAATAGGTCCGAAAACATGCGAAAGTTAGAATTTTTATTGTTTTCGGTTTTTATAGGTTAAAAAAAATATCAAGAAAAAAAAAACAAGGGGTTGAAGAGAAATCCTAGGGTTTGAAGCAGCTGGATATGCAAGGATCAGAAAAACGACAGCGATCGTCATCGTAAACCCGTGTAAAGTCACCAGTTGTTAGTATGAATCTTAATTCCAAGAATATGAAAAAATACCACTTTAGCTGTGCATAACCAACAAAATTAATAGCAGAGATGACTACCAATATCTTCAAATTTGCAGTTAGGTGATCAAGATAAATGCTGCAAAAATCTAGATCTATGCATTAGAAGACATTAAAAAGTAGAAAAAACAAGATTTACTTCGTGCATCCAATAGACAAGACAAGAATATGTTGAATGGATTTTGTATTATGGGCACCTGGGAGGAAAACACAGAAGGGTGTTACCAGTTCTCCTCAATAGGATGGGTTCTTGTAAGTCCTTAGCACTTTAGATCTAAAACTTCTCTCTCTTGATGGTGTAGAAAACCTAGACAAAAATGGTAGCAAAATATGACTATGATGGTGGATCAATAGTCAAACCAAAGTATAGATACAGAGTGATCTTTAGGCAAAAAAAGGTGGTAAATGAATGGGAAAACCCTTCTATTTATAACAAAATATTGAGTTAGTCTAGATATTGGTGCATAGTTAAAATATTATTAACTAAATCAAGATCCAACTTTTATGGAATATTTTATTATATTTGTTGGAGGGAAAAGGAATTTGACTTGGGTCAAATCCCTTTATTTGTAAATGATAAATAAATAAATGATTTATTTATCATTTTAAGGATGTGGTTGAGTAATAATCAAATAAATAATGATTTATTTAATTATTTATGGGTGATTTAGTCATATTTAACAAAGAATATTATTTAAATAAGGTTTAAATAACTATTCTTTAGAAAATAATAAGATAAATAATGATTTATCTAATTAATTTCCTTGTTTTGGGTTAAATATAACCAGGAATATTAATTAAACTGTTGTTTAACTAATTATTCCTTGAGGAAAATCAAACAAATGTAGATTTATTTAATATTTCCTCATGGGGTTTCCTCTTTAGACCATAAACAACTTAATAAAGGTGGTTTACAAAGTTATTTTCATAGTGAAAGCAATTTTACTTAGGGTAAAATTGGTCTTACGTGGTGTACTTGGATCCATCTAATGATAATAGGTTAGATGACCAAAAAATGGTGTAACACCTACTCCTCCTTGCTTGCTTCCTCCTTCTTCTTTCTTTCTTGCCTTTCTTGGTCCAATGCTACAATGCTCCAAGAAACTATAAGTGTCCAAGAGTGAGAGATAGAGTGTGAGAGAGAATAATGAGAGAGCTCCAAAATGAACTGGAAATTTTTTTGAGCCAAAAGCTTGCCAACTGATCCTCAGAAGCCTTTTTTTATCAATGAGGTCTCTATTTTCCTCATTAATTTCCTCCTCAAATGAAACCTATGGCCTTTCACCTTCCTTTTTTCTTATTTTCCATTATTTTCATAAATAAATGCGCCAAAAATAATTGTTGCCTCTTTAATGCCTTAACCATTTCCTTTTCCAATTTTCTTTAGCCATAATAACCAAAATGAATACCCACTAGGATGTTCTCTGCCAACATTCAGCTTGGAATATTTGTCCCATCACCAAGTTCTTATATATTTTTACATGAATTTTTACTAGGGTTGTTACAGGCTCTTTCAACTTTTCCAAAGATGATTTCTTGAATCATTGTCTCCTCTTGAGATTTTCCTTCACCTTATCTCTAATACCATGTTAATTTTTCAGATTGTTCTATGTTGTATCAATTACGTTAGCCCAATTCTAAACTTCAATTAGAAATATTTCCAATTACAATTAGTCTTTCCATTCATCAACAGTAATTGAAGATAAAAAAATAAATGCAATGACAAAGGAGATGATCAACACATCAACAAGAGAAACCGGATTTGGTCAAATACCAAGGAATCACCCACTATGGAGAAAACCCTTTAAAATTATTCTTCTATTATATTGTCGTAAAATGTTAAACAGAGAGTATAATGAGCCCAATACAATATGATCAAAAATAAAACCCAAAAAATCCGTAAACATGTGTACAATGGGATAATATAGCAGAGACAACTTGATTCAGGCTTAAGACAACTTCATAGATCTTCAGATGATGTTCAATTGTAGTCAAACCCCTAGACGCTACCTTTAGGTTAGCATGCTTGCTTCTTTAGGTCCTAGACTCTACCTTCAAGTTAGCATGTGTGCGTCTTTAGGTCCTGGACACTACCATGCCCATATAATTCTTGCATCTAGGGACAAAATTCTGCAGTTCTATGCCAACTTCTAGAATAGAAACCCTAACTTTTATGTGAGCTTCAGACCTTTAAATTCTGACCTATGTATGACCTTTTTCTTCGCCAATGTGCTGAACCAATCAGATATAAGAGAAGAATATTCTTGTTGTTGTGATGTCCAAATGAGCTTATAGGTCATTTGTATTTATATTTTTATAATGGGTGTCCAATGATGTCCATTTGATGTTGAGGTTGGCTTATCCAAATGTGAGGCAGACCTGATCTGGAAATATTCATGAGTGGGTGCAAAATCAAAAACCAACTTCTGCTTATCCGAACGAGGTGATATTTAGGTTGATATTGGTCCTATCTAAAATAAGAACTAAATGCCATCGAAATCTCCGTCAAGTGAGTAGTCCAAAGTGGAATTTTACTGCAGTTGCATAATTTTAACACCATCTCGATATGAATATTTCTCCATAAAATGATAAGAGTGCCCATGGATCGAAGCTTGATTACCAAGATACAATATCTTCCTTGGATTTGTTACTGTTAACCCCCTATCTTTATTTCAAAGACTGTATTTGATGTTGATCAACATTTTCATATGCCATGCAATTTTGAGAGAGTCTTGATTTCCACTCAATCCAAAATATGTCAAGTTTCTTCTTTCGAGAATTATGCAGCCATATGGAAGACTTACCAAGCACATTGATAACTAGTCATTCCTTCATGATTCTTGTAGATATGGACCATGCTATAGGGAATAATAACTTCAAACATACATACCCTTTTTTTCATATAATCATCTAGCCATCTTGAGATTGCTTCTTAAACCTGTCAAAATTAGGTTTCCTTTTACAAGAATACAAATAATTTTATTATATATTTCATGCTATAACTTTACCATTAGAATTCATTCATCCTATAGAATTATTGTTTCCATACTATATGTAATATATTCCAGTCATAATGCTACTATCAAGAATATTCCTTAATGATGATGCTTATATGATCTTAAATATCCTTTTTTTGCAAAATGATTACCTCTAACATGGTGTTAGAAAATGCTCAGATGAACTACAATATGCAATATGGTTCCAAAATTCTCATTCTTTTTCAACCAGGTAAACTTTCCCAAAGAAAAAACAATATATTATAATTTTTCTACTATCATATACTTCTATCTTTAATGCCATGCCTTTTAAAAAATCAAGATTCTTCTAGAGTATATAATAATGTATGATACTCTACTTTTTACTCAAATAAAGAAAGACAAAACATTCATAAAGAACCTAACATGGATGAGACTTCCTTCAATAGTAGATATCCTTGGGATATTCTCCTTTCAACTTCTTCTTAGGTTCTCCCCTTTCCTCAACTATGTGAGCTTCACTTATTTCCTTCCTTTTTTTTTTCACATTGATGTTTGGACAATCCCTTTGTAGTGTCCATACTCATTGCATCCAAATCATTGATTCTTGGACATGTTTTTATTCTTTTTGGACTTTCCAAAATTCCCTTTCCTCAACTTCTTGGTTCTTGCAATGGAGGCTTGAGATATTTCATTTGATTAAGTATCATCCTTTGTCTTGATTCTATATTCTTCCAAGATACATTGAGCTTAAAATTCATCAAAGGGTGTATTATCTTTCCTTGAGTAGATACCAGTTGAAAAAATACTCCAATCAGGTGGAAAAACATTCAATACATAAAGAGTCATTTTAGAATCTAGAACAATCTCCCCAAGCCCTTGAAATTGATCCCTTATTTAAGAGATCTTCATCTGATATGTTCCCATGTCTTCATCCTTTGATTTCCTTATTCTATATAGTTGATTTCTCAAGGAAACCTTTTGACCTGATGTAATTATAGAGTAAAAAATTACTAGCTTATCATACATGGCCTTGGATGTCTTCAAATAAACAACAAAATGAATGAGATGACCTTTTAATGATTCCACAATGATTATTTGTGCTCTTACTTCTCCTTTATTATACTTTGTTAGTTATTAAGTCTTATATTTTCTTGGTTCATTAACTTCACCAATAACATACTCCATGACTTCATTTTCTATGAGTGCCAATTCAATTCTTTTCTTCTAGGTTAGGAGTTTAATTGATTCAACAAGCTTGTTTCTCTCCTTGCAAAATGAAGCCATGTTATCTGTAGATTTAGACATATAAAATAGTATACTACTTACTTGTAAACCGAGATTCCTTCTTCTATATGATTTCTCCAACTGTATTGAAGTTTTCAAGACCTCCAAGGAGATTTCAAAGATTCCCTAGATGTCTTCTAGGATGCCTTCAACAATAAGTTCTTTTAGACAACTTCAAAGAGGGAATGGTGATCCCAACGCTCCTTATTGTCGCTCCTTTCTTTATCAAGATGATGAAGTATACAAGAGAACTTCCAATGAGTTCTTGATGTTGAGGTATTATTCAATGTATTAACCCTCCTTCTAGGTGAATAGGTCTTCTTATTATTTCCTTGTGTCCTTCTACACATGATTCCCCTTAACAAGAAAACCATTCTTTGTTTCCTTCTAGTTGCCTTATCTTGTTCACCTTAGCTATGAAACTATGTTGGAGAATGAAATATGGTATCTATTAATTCAATTTCTTCTTAATCTTAAGAACTTCTTGTGAATTTTATTTATCTTCTTATGTTTCTTTATTAGATCTTCTTCATCGCACAATTATAAAGAGAAAAATAGTAAAGACAATGGACACAAAAATTAGGCTCCAAGCTAGGAAAAACCCCTCCAATGAGAAAACCTAGAAAAACTCTTAGATTATTATAGAATCCACTTCAAATGAGAAAACCACGACCCATACCACAATACCAAAGCCTCCTCCTCCAACACCAAATCACCGTCCAAGAAGACCTTCTATTTAAGTCAAATCTAAATCAAGAAAATGAGATACAAATCCTTCCAGAACTACACCAAACTCGTAATTTCCTCCCCTAGCAACAAGATTTTAGACCTACATTTGTTCTACAACTTCAGCCCCTGAGGCATCTTAGTATCCTCACACATGTGAGAGAAAACTAGGGAAAGACCAAAACTTCTATTTCCCTTCCTTCCAGCTTTTGCTTCCTTCTTCCCTACTTTTCTTGACCTTATTCTTGAAATTTTCACTTAAATTCGATTCCCTTGATTGCAGATCATTTTTTTTTTAACAAATGAGGTCAAAAAATTCTATTTATACTCTTTTGGGTGGGTCAAATACCCTTCTTTGGGACGGCTTGTCTCTGGCAGGGCAGACTTATGTTAGGAGGCTTATTTTGTCTTCTTTGACTAAAAGTAAATTATTTTACAAGGTACATATTGCGCATATGGGTGTTATAATCATGATGTTGACTCTCTTGACTCATGACAATAAATCCTATGACCTAAAAAAACCTAGAAGCATGAAGAACATATTCTTACCTAGAAAACCATCAACAAGAAGCATGAAACCCATGCTCTAAAATAATGATTTTTATTTCTTCTCTTGTTTGTTACATAAGATATACATATTGGCATGAGTATAATAACAATTATGAAGACCAAAAATAGTTACATTTTCCAACAAGGATGACTATTTTATTGTCACTTTGTGAGGATTTGAGTAATGTTGTGAACCTAAGAGTTCATTCAATGTAGAATAAACTACAAGAGTAACATAAAGCATGCAAATATTGAGTTGTTAAAAATAGGAGAAATGTGCACTCAATGGTCTTCCACATTTTCTATGGCTTTAAGGATAAATAAAAATGCAAGTTAAAATGGTCATATGTTCTTCAATAGTGTTTATATTTGTTATTATGATCCCTTATGAAAATATATTCAGTGATTTTATTCTAAAAGGATTGGTGTAACTTCAATTTGGTTACCAATAAAAGAAAAAATAACATTCGAAATAGGTTTTTGACATATGGTAAAGGTCAACTTACCGAAGGCCAAAATCTCTTAGTACTACATAGAATCACTATTATGAGGCCAACTCAGAACAACAACAAAACACTAGTCATAATCACATTGTTTTCACTATAATAAACTATATATGTAGAAAGTTAATCTAGTTGATCTCTTTTGACTTAAGATAGAAAAAGGAGGACACAAAATATACAAACAATTCCAAAATTTGAAGTTTATGAAGGGAGTAGATCTAGTAGATGGTAAGATTTTAAAAATCTTAAGCAAACAATATTTGAGACTTGATTGTACAATGTTGAATGGTGTTCAATATATTAAGGGTAAGAGAGGGACATAGATATAAAATCCATAATCACAAGGCTCTGGTACCAATTGATATGACATCAACACCGATGTTATAGGAAAGATACACATAAGAGAGATAGTATGACATTATAATATATTATTGTGAAATTGGTTCCTAGTTGTACAATTATTTGTATTACTATATCTAGAATAAAAAAAATGGGTGAATATCAATCAAAGTTAACCAAATCTCCAATAAAATACAAGAAAGTAGGTGAGTGATCAATTAAGGCTAAGTCACCCAAACAAGATGAAGACAAAAAACACAAATAGATAAAGCTCATTTTCACATATGTTTACTACATAGTCTAATCATTATAACCTATGTTCCTACAAACAAAAAAGTCATAAAAAATCACTATTAATGTATATTGTTCTCTCTACTTTATTAGATATCGATGATTTATCTTAATTGGTTGATTAGAACCATAGGTACTCTAATTCCTCTCATAGGATAAGTAATTTATGACATGTATAAGTAATGATGTAAGAAAAAATTGTATCTTTACAACATTTCAATCATTAATTTCCTATTATTTCCAAGATGTCTATCACACAAAATCTCACTTTTACATATATTACCTCATCAACGTGCTTCCAATCCTAATCCAAACACCTTTAGTGTATTCACGAATTTCTTCTTGTCATCTTGATGAATAGGATGCATTTTTGTTTGTTCAATGTCATAACATTTTGGATTAAATACATAAGATGTTATAAGAAGGGAGGTGTTCAATTTATACCATTTCCCATTTTAATTGTGGATCTAAGTTAATATATCTCTTACATATGTGATTTTAATCTATTTTTCACCAAGATGTGCGCATAGGAGAACACGCCAATATAAAGACATATTTCCATGACATTCCAAGAGAGACATCCCAAATTAAAACAAAAGGAAAAATAGGGTACGGGATAAAGCAAACCCTCAAAAACCTATATAAAATATTAATAACATTATTATTATAAAATCATGAATAATCATAAATAAACACAATGCTACATTCACTTTATCTAATCTAAAATTGAAATCACTATATCATACAAAACACCTATATACATCACAATATAAAAAAATATATAAATACCAAAATTTACTATTTAATAATCTTAGAACAAGTGATTTCAAGTTACTAGATATTTAAAAAGATTCCTCCAATCAAAGGGACAATTGGGTGTCTATCATGGATTCCTAAAAATGTGCGCACATGCACGCACACACGTACATGTGCGCGTGCACACACCCACACACATGAGCTATAGTGGAAATAAACTTAAATGTGTTTCATTTAATAACCTTGTGAAGCACTAGGATTTGTATAGGATTCATAGGCCCAAATCAAGGTCAAAAGTGGGATATACACCCATTGTATGAGATTATAAAAAAATAAGGGAATAATTGCAATTACCCTTATGTTGGTTAACATTTCTTGGTGTTGGCTAGCAATAATAAATTAATATATTGAGCTTATCATGATTAATTGAACTTTTCACGACTCACTAACATCTATAATAAAATTAAATATTTCAAAAAAAATTTCGCAGCGACAAACATCCTCCAAAATTTTTCCTACACTCAAATTTTGGAGCATACTGCGGATCTTGCAATCGATCGTTATATAGTCACTTCTTGGTTAGTTGATGCCTTTGAGCTCCCTTTTTGGATTGCAAGTGTCGAGGGTACTTTCTCACACATGCTCAGTCTACAAAAAGTTCATGAGCACATTATTTTACACAAGCTTGAATAAGCATAATATGGTCCATCAAGACTGTTCTTGTGTGATGGCCAATCCGTGTCGACAATTAGTGCACACTAACATCGACAGTATTTCACTTCTAGATATGTTTGTACTTCTATTTCGATGAGATTTTCAAACTATTGCTTCCACGCACCTTTTTTTCCATGAGTGTCATTTTCATGTTTCTGGATGACTATTTTTCTTTATTTCACTCTAATTAGTGTTGTTTTTATGTTATCTTCACTCTGGCATGTGTTTCTTTCATTGTCATTTGCATATTGAAAGTCTCGTTCACACTTTAGTACGTCGTCTTCTAGCATGTCGAGTGTCGCACAATGTACATAAGCTTGTTTTGGTGGTTTCAAGAGGTTCTCCTTTTGTAAATGAGTATATATTACCATCTAAACCTCAACTGTAATCATTTCCAAAGTTTTAAGCACCATCGCACAAGTGTTGTCAAGGTCGTCACAAAGAGCATATTTAGTGTCACACTTGTTGTAAGTTGTCGTAAAGGTTGTCGCAATAAGGGAAGTATGTTGTTAATGTGTTCTAGATGATATATGTTGTGTCATCAAGCACTCTAAGTGTGTGATCACAATAAAGTCCTATCACTGTTCACATTAGTTCACTCATCCCACACTTAGCCAAATTTTAGAAAATTCCCAGAAACTTAGCCTCATCTAGCATTCCTAAACTGCACATTGGATAGTCTCACCCCTCAAGATATAAGCCTGCCTCTTGAAACTGCATAATGCATAGTTAATACCTTCCAGGACTACGCATTACGTATTTTCAATGCTTAAGCCCGAGCCTTAGCCTCCAAAATTTTAGCAATTTAGCCATCCAACCTAGCCCCAAATGTGAACTGCATAGTCTCAGATCTCAAGCCAAAACCATGATATTCATCTCTTGAACTCCATAATTGTGCAATCGCTTAGGCTCCTCTATATTCTATAACTGCGCAATGGGAAAAATCAGTTCTCAAGCCCTTATCCTGGCTCCCTAAGCTCCCCAACTGCATAATTGTTTTACTTAGTCTAAGCTTGAACTACACATTGCACAGTCTCTAGGCTCAAGCTTCACCCCTGACTACCTAAGCTATGCAACTGCACAATCATTGATCCTCTCCCTCAGCATGTCACCTAGTTCTGGCTTGATTAGTGGATCATCATGTAAACATCTTACACTAGTGGTTTATCGGGCCGATGTTGTCTTGTCATGAGTGGATTGCAGATGTAGGTACTCTATCATGTTATGAAAATATGATGAAGAAGTATATGTAAAAGGAGGACATGCTAGAAGACACCCAAGGAGATCAAGAGATAATATGATCATCAAGAAAGATGAAAAAGGAACACTAGACTATAAAAAAATATGGAAGATCACGACCGCATAAATACTCCATCTCATTCACAACCCTTTCGAGGGTGGATATGAAGAACCAAGCATATCTCTCATGAATATGAAGTATTGGATACATCTCTTATTGAAGACAAAAATAAAGAAGAAGCAATAAGGACAACTTGGCACTGCCACATCATTATGCAGTCCATGTCATTAATTTCATGTCATCTCCTAACATAAATCATCAAGTGTCACATAATTTGTGGATTATGTGAATTCTATATTGGAAAATTTAATGTAAAGTGCAAGTCCAAGAGTCATCCATGTAATGTGAAAATTCATGTGGGAGTCGAAATGTCATAGAGAAGTCAAATAGTCATGAGGGTAGTCCAAGAGTCATATGGGAGGTGAATTATCACCCCATTTGTTATATATACAACCTCATTGTACATTCGAGGGAATTTTCACCATGGCTACTCCTACCAAGAATTAGAGAGGAATATATTTGTTTTGGAGGAGCAAGTGACTGCACTAATTCTCCACTATTGGGGCTAGTGGTGTTTGTTTTCTTGATGTATCTTGGAAATTTTACTTAATTTAGAAGCTCGTTGAGATGACACACTTTCATGCATATGTCGTGAATATTGTAATATTGTTCTTTGAATGTTTGTGATGTATGTTATTTTCATCTATACTAAGGAAATTGAACTATTTTGGTGACTCTGGTACTTATCTTGTTGAAGGTGTGTTATATTTTCTTTAACAATAGTTGTTTCCTTGTGAACTGGTTGATCAACGATTCATTCTTATGTATGTGCTTGTGTGCCTTAATATATTAGTACTATTAATTGTCTTTAAAGGTCCTGTTAGTGTAAAAATATGCATTCTATCATCAGTGATCAAAATCACTCTTTTCATTCTTATTTTAGGTGTCCCACTCCAAAATTTTTATTTCATTCCATTTAGGTCATGCTAAAAATTGTTTCACTGATGGTAGTCCTAGTCATAAAATATCACTCTCCCTCACAAAATCTCATTTGCTGGCCCAAATTCATGTCTTTCTGAGCATAAAAACACTTTTGGAAAGCTCATTTCATTATGTGTTATGTCTGTCAAAGTCAATCATGGAAGTCAGGTCATTCAAGGTCCCATTAGGTCATTAGGTTTCAATTTTAAAAGTCTAAAAATTCACCATTTCATCTCAATAAGGTCAGAAAAATGTGTGAGAGTGACTCAATAAACATTTAATTTTCATCTACAGAAGATTATCAACATGTAAATGTGATATTTCTAAATTTTTGAATTTTCATTTATATGATTTTCATATCAAAATGTAACTTTTATATGAAAACAAAGATGTAATTTATTTTTATTTTTTTATGTAATTTTATGCTTCATATATGTAATAAGTTTTGGTCCCTAGCTTCCAACTCAAAGCACACATGCCAAACTGAAAGAGAAATGTGTCAAACTCCAACAACACCATCCTGCAACAAAGGAAAATCAGATGAAAGGGTAATCAACAAATGTTTCAGAAAAGTGAAAAAATACATTAGAAAAGTGGGGTTTTAAATTCAAATTCAAATTCACTTAGCTATTTATGACTAAAATAAATCAATTAAAATTCATTTGCCTCTTCTAAATATCAAGACAACACTCCAAGAGATCAAAATTTCGAAATTCAGAGTGAAATTGGCAAAGGAGCAGAAGCGAGGGCGCAAATACTGAAGCGAGGGTGCAAAGTAGTTGAGGTGGGTGAAAATCAGTTGAGGAGGGTGAAAATCAGTTTAGGAGGGTGCAAATCAGTTTAGGAGGTTGCAAATCAGTTCAGGAGGGCGCAAATGTGTTGCTGATGGTGCAAATGTGCTGAGGATGGCGCAAATGTGTTGAGCAGGGCGCAAATATGTTGCTGAGGGCGCAAATGTGCTCAGAAGGGCGCAAATAACTTGTCGAGGGCACAAATGACCAACAAAATTAGAAAAGAATCCAAGTGATCAGAATTTTCTTCAAATCTCCTCTACTCAGTCATTTACCCCCAGCAAACCAATAAGAGACACATGCCATGACAAATCATCTTCTTTAGTTTATATGTTGAATTTTTTCAAGTTGAAGTTGTAATTTGGTGTCTTCTTGAAGTGAAACCCTAGTTATTCTTCCTTGCTCTCATAATTCCCAGAATCCCATTTCCTTTAAACTCAATACCATCCCTACAGTGTTAAAATTCATTCTCTAATCCCTCTTATCATAATCCCTATCCCTAAGCTACTAATTCCTAAAACCCTAAGCCCTAGGTGCTATTTTGACATAGGCTCCTAAATCCCAATTCCCATCACCCTTTCATTCCTATTTCTTTCCCCATTCCTCATATCCTGGAACATTACTCGATATCCCCTCCCCATATCACATATCCCTATCAAACATCTCCCTCAGTTTTCATTTCCCATCTCCCTTTCCCATTTCCCTTCCCTAATCCCTAGGGTTTTAACAAAAACACCATGGTAACAGAAGAGGAAAACACATCATTCATTGAAGGAGAGGAAAAAGAGATAAGGAGGTCACATAAAGGAGGAAGGGTGCTCAGAATTGAGCCTGCCAACACTAAGGAACTTTTAGCCTCTCCATTCACTGTCACTTGCTTCAAACATGTTTGTTGTTATGATTTTTGTGAGAAAATTCAAAGGGTTAAACACCACCCCATGCTAACTAGACTTTTCATATTAGGACTCCATGACAACCAAGTTAAATTAGCTGGGGGTCACTTTTACCTTATCTACTGTTGTGATTTCAGATGCTACAGGGATCCCAAATGTTGGGGACAAATGGTTCAAGAAAGGTAGGTTGAAGAAATAGGATTTTGACTTCTTCCTAAATCCAAGACACCAAAATCAAACAAAGAGGTTATTCCCTTTTTCACACCTCTTCAAAAAATATGCACCAATGATGAAGATTATCATGAAATATTTTTCATGTGAAGGCCGATTTTCAAGAATCTATTCCTATCACATCTGTCTCTTGATGCATTTCATTAGGGTAAGGATGCTTAACATGCCCTACTATATTTTCTGGAGTATAGAGAATATGGCATACATTTCCCAGAAGAAGGAATATGAACAGAAAATGAAAAGCCTATTCCATCATTCCCTCATAAAAATCATTCTCCTCCACCATCTCAATCACCTAAACATTGCATGGAGAACCTTCATAGCCAATGATATTTTCATTGAACCATCCGTTCAACATGCACAAAGTGTCCCTTCATCATCTCAACCCATGACTTACTCATCGTCATCAGATTAGTCCCCTTCACCTTCTTCATCTCCATCTCATCATGATCCTTCATCTCCATCCCATCATAATTTTGGGTCACCTAGCAGGATAGATGACATTAAGCCTAAGTGGGCTAGTATGGTTGAGGTTGAGCCATTGTCAAAAACCTACCAGAGAGGCTATAGGCATGTGTTTGCTTCACTTGGGGTGGAAGGGGTCATGCATTCTACATCAACACAACAGGTGGATAAAGGTAAAGAGAAGGTCATTGAGGCATTCATTCATGATGAGGAGGACAATCATGAAACTAAGCACGAATTTTAGTTGGTTTACCTAGATGAGGATGATAATGACCAAATCATAAATAATGCTATCAAAGGTAAGGATGCCAATATTAGTGAGCTTTAGACTAATCTTGACAAGGCTAGATATGTTATACACTTCCTTGAGTAAGAAAATGAGTAGTCGAAGACCAAACAGGTCATTGATGAGGTGAAGTACTTAACCTCTCAAAAGGAGGCTCAAAATGCCAAAGCCATGCTAGATGAAACAGTGGAGAAGTATGGCTTACTTTATGATGAAGAAGAACAGGTACCAAGACAAAGACCTAGAACTAGAGGGTTGAAAAGAGATCTAGCTCTAGAGAGACAAAGGGAAGTTGAGCTTGCTGACCAGCTAACCCTAAATGAGAAACTTGCTATAGATATCAATGAGAACAGGGAACCATGGTTTGATAGATACAATCAACACTTGGAGAAGTTGCTAGAGAGGGAAAATAAAGATAATGGCTTGTTAAGGAAGAAGGTCAAACTCCATGCCCAAAAAGAGAAATTTGCATTGGCCAATCTCAAAAGAGCCAATGCCAAAATTAAAGAGTTGACCAAGGAGGAGAAGAAAAAGTTAGACATCCTTGCTGAGGTTACCCTCCAAGCTTAGACACATCGTCATCATCCATTCCAACAATTTTGAGGCATTTTCTAACCTTTTGTCAAAATCTGGAAATCTATGTGTTTTTTGAGACAATTATTTAGCAGAAAATTGGGCATTTGCGCAGTACCCTAGGTGCTAATAAAATAATTGGCACACTTTTTGAGGAGAAGGAAGGCACCATTGGATTCATAATGACACATGCATCTCAGAAAACCATGTTTCCAGCCTTGGTTTGTAGTTTTGATGGGTGAAAATCTCAAAAAACCATCAAAAAATCACCTTTCTGCCCCTTTTTTTACCTAGGCGCTGTGCAAATACCAGTCTTGGGAGAATGAATTTTTGAGGGGAAAATGAACTCCATTTTCAGAACTTGAGGCATATTTGGAAAGAGCACAGGCAGGGCTTTCCAACAATACATCTTGGGCCTCCTTTGGACACACCAAGAAAGCCTCCAAAAGTGGCCCTGAACACAAAGGGCACAAATGACAATAATATGGCACAAATGCACAGTGGAGTGCACAAATGATACTAAGATGGCACAAATGCACAGTGGAGGGTGCAAATGTCAAATTTGCTGATTTTTTTCCAAAATTCTCTCAAGTTTTGAATTTTATTCAACAAATCATCTTTCTATTCATGTAATTAATGATGGTAAAATGTAATTATGTTTGAGATTACTTACCTAGGGTAGATTCATCGGGTAAAAGTCTTTAATGAGTCATGATGAATCAGTTGAATGTAATGAGGAGTGAGTCACTTGGACCATTCAACACTTCAGTTTTCAGTTCAAAAATTAGTGGATCTCTTCCTCACCTCATGGATTCGACTGTGAGGATGAGTGAAGCTTGTTTTGATGTCTATTTAGCCCCTTTCTTCACTCTAGTGAAGGGTTGGAATCAATTTGTATGTTTTCTAGTTGATCAAGGAAACTTTTGTACTCATTTTGGCCAGCTAATAAAGAGGAGTTGCAACTATTTTATGGGATACTTGTGGTATTGATGTCTATCATTGTATTTTCTTCAGTATCATATGTTAGAATATATTGTATTCATATTAATTTCATTTCTATGTTATGGTCTCTTACAAGTTAGATAATCAGAATACATGTTTTCACATGCTCTGTTTTGGGTAATTGATCATAGTTTGTCCACTTTCATCTATCTGAGAAAACTACATCTCATATGATTTTATTATCTTTATTTCAGTTCAACACCATTCCATCACAATATTTTTCAAGTGATAAGCCTTGTGCCTACCTTTCCCCATTGATCACTGCAACCCTATCTCATTTTCCCTGACCTAGTTCCCTTGAACTAATTTCTTCATTTAGTGATAACCCAACCAAATAAAATCAAAACAACCCCTGCACTCAATATCTAGCCTAAAAACCCTAATTCCTCCATCCCTCATGGCTGTGACCTTTTGGAGAGATCCCTCTCTGACTTGGTAGGGCTAGCTACTAAGTCAAAAGCTTGGTATGTGGTTACCTTTGTTAGGATTCCTTCTTCAGCCTTAGGAATCTGGCGAAGTGACAACATTCTGGCATCGTTGCCGGGGAACGAAAATACAAAAATTTCCTTGGGTGTACGACAAAGAGCTATTGGAAACTGATCCCTTGGATGATGGGATCGAGTTTCATAAGGCTGATTTCATAATTGCAGTTCCTCAAAAGCAGATATGGCTTCTCGAAGAAGGTATAATCCTGATCCAGATCCATTTTCTCCCATCAAACATCCTAAAAGAATCCCAAGGAGGCAAAGATCTTAGCCAACTTCAATTTCTTCAGAATCTCCTCAAAATTTGGTAAGATATTTCTCATTACCTTATGATTTGGTAGCCATAAAAAATTTAGTATTTGATACCAAATTTGTGTTATCACTGTTTAGAACCAAATCCGATACTAATTTGAATACAGTAGTCCCTGAACCTTTTATATTAGAGTTAAATCCATCATTAGTTGAAGCTGCAAATGAGACTGATATTAAAATCTGGAGACAATATTACAAGCTAGAAAATTTAGCCAATACCCTAAGTTACATTGCTAAAAAATCATTTATATACCAACAAGAAGCCCTTCATATCCCCAAAGTTTCTGAAATAGTTAATATTTCATCATCCATCCCATCATCATCTCAACTTCCCCCTCATGGACCTCCTCATACCAATCCATCCCTCGTTCCACCGACTCCACCACATACAACAGGAATTATGGCAAGATTTTCCCCACTCGTCTTGCCAGCCAAATTGCATGAATTACCTCAAGGATATGGCCAAAGGCTTCCCCTCTTCGATGAAAACTCTGAAATCATTGCCCATCAGCAGATGGCCAAAATCGCAACCTTCATATATCTTGAGGAGCTAGATGCATATGATGCCAAGATGCGAATCATCGCACAAAGTTTTTTCGGTGAAGTTAAAGTTTGGTTTCGTGCCCTAGAAATTAATTCTATTAGGACTCTTGCTAAAATAAATGATGCTTTCTTAGTTAGATGGGATGAGAAGAAAAACCCTTTACAAATCATTGTTGAATATGATTCATTGAAGCACAATCCTAATGAATCAGTGCCTGATTACAATTCCTGAGACCTAAGTCTATAATTCATCCCAAATGAAATGAAACCACCTCCTAGTTTAACCCTTCTACTTTATGTCGATGATTTTGACCCAGATATGGCCAACTCATTGAGAGAAATAAATCCCACTGCCCTTGAAGAAATGATAAAAAAATCAGTGAGTGTTGAATTCAATCTTTTGATTAAAAAGTCCAAACTTAAAACTGAACACAAAGTGACTATCAAAGAAGAACCTTCCACTTCATCAAATACTAAATTTGATTCTTTTCTCAAAACCATGGAGAGAATGGTCGATAATATGTCTATTTTAGATAGACAGATGGAGACACAAATTAGAAATATGAACTTTCGAGGCTAGCAGTAGCAACCTTAGTTTCGGATAAAGAAGAGAGAGCAAAGAGATCCTGAAACACAACAACAACAGCCAATCAAAACACCAATTCAACAGAACTATGCTCATAGTGATGAGGAGGAAGAACCAACAATAATGGAGAACCTTCTTTTCACAACCGATGGTCAACCCATATTTCTCACCAAGGATGAAGAATATGTGGAAAAAACCTGTTCACCTAATGATAAAAATTTCATAATGGCGAATGATCATGAGTTAGAAGTAGAATCTGATGGCTATTAGAGAGGATACCTGAATGCATTTAGTTCCCAGCAAAGGTAGTATACCTTGATAGGCCGCGATGTTCCAATAACTCCACCTCCGAAGAAGACAGTTCAACAGAAAGAAGCACCACAAAAACAAGTTCAAAATAAGGGTAAAGAGATTGTAGCTCCGAATCAAAACAAAATCAATCAACCTTCTACAAGTGCATATGTTAAACAAAGAGATATTCAAAGAAAATAAGTTGCACTAAAAGATCATTTTGAAAAAAAGGATGTTATCATAAAAGAGGTAGATAGAACTATACCTTTTAATTTAGAGTCATAAATTTCTATGTTAAAGGTGTCTATTACGTTTACTGAACTGGTCAAAATTGATAAATACAAATCCCATGTAGTCACAACTTTGAAATTTGACCCTTTATCCAACATGGTTAATGTAGAGGATGATCAACCCGAGTTAATATTTGGTCCCGCCATCGATGGTCAGTATGAATATTGTGAGGTCCCACCATTTTACTTGAGTCTTAAAGTTCATCAATTCATCCTTCATAATACTATGTTAGACTCCGAGGCCTCCCACAACCTCATGCCCAAAGCTATCATGGAGAAGCTTGGCCTTGAAATAACCTGCCCATATCATGATTTATATTCTTTTGATTCATGTCGTGTCCATTGTTTAGGTCTAATCAAAGATCTAGTTGTCTCCCTAGAGCAGATCCCAGCTAAAAATGTCCTTATGGATGTGGTAGTTGCTAATATTCCACCACGTTTTGGTATGTTGTTGTCAAGATCCTGCGGGCCTAAATTGAAAGGTACACTGCAGTTGGACTTTTCCTATGCCACCATTCCTATCTTTGGTAAAATGAAAAAACTATACCATGATACTAAAATGAAATACACGATTACAAATAAGGAAAGTCCTAATAATCATCCTATCAACGTTGTACATACAGACTTAGAATCCTTCATATTGTACAATGATTATAGATTAAATGATGTAGATTGTCAATTAGTAGAAATAGAGGATGTTCCTAAAGTTTCAGATTGCATTAGAACAATTTTATAAAAAGAGAAAGAGAATCTGCCTACTATATCCGAATAGCCATCAAAGAAGGCAGATGAAAGTTCAGAACAAAATAAAGAATCATATCAGAAAATTGTGTCAAATCTGAATCAATAGTTTGAACACCTTGAAGAAGAAGATGGTCTTTGGAGAATGGAATTTGATGGTTCCATTGGAAAATATGGGGCTGGCATTGGTTTATGGATCTGCAGCCCATTTCAACAGAAAAATAAGTTCCCAAAAGAGGTTCTGTTCCTACAAACTAGCATTCAATTGTACAAATAATTAGGCTGAATATGAAGCATTCATTACTGGTTTGAGAATTTTGAAAAAATTGGGAGCTAGAAGAATTGTAGTCTACGATGATTTAGAGCTGGTAATTAAACAAATCAAAGGTGAGTATCAAGATAATCACCCAAGGATGAGGCAATATAGGAATGAAACACTTGACATTTTGAGAATGTTTTCAAAATATACACTTCAAGTAGTGTCAAGGTTGCATAAATTGATGGTTGATTCATTAGCCACCGCTGCAAGTAATTTAAGGTCTATAATGTTTTCAAATAAAATGTTTTAGATTCATATAAATCACAGGCACACCATTCTGGATAACTTGAAATTTTGGCAATTTTTCTGGGACGATAAATAAGTGAAAAATTTCCTTCAAAGTGAAGGTGAGTTTGAGAACTGTTCAATGGACGAAGTGTATGACAAGGATGACCAAGTTATTGAGGCAGATCAGATTGACATACTTCACCTCAAGCACAATAACATTCCAAAATTTCTCATACCTTTGGAGGAGTTATTTGATCAAGATGACGTGGCAAGAAAACCTACTTTGGTCCCCACAGAAAAAGGTGTAGAAGATGTTAATATTGGAATAGCGGAGCAGCCAAAGTTCATCAAGATTTCAAAGTATTTACCATGAGAGGTAATGCCTAAATATGTTGATTTGTTTACTGATTTTTCTGACGTGTTTTCTTGGGATTACTCAGATCTAAAGGTATATAATAAAGATATCATTCAACACACCATCCTGATCAAGCCAAACCAAAAGCCTTTTAGGCAGAAGCTCAGGAGAATAAACCCAAAGTTGTTGTCGTCCATTAAGAAGGAGGTAAACAAAATTTATAAGGCATGTATTATTATTCCAGTCAAATTTTTAGATTGGATCTCCAATTTGGTTCCAGTGTGGAAGAAGACCAGTGAAATTCGAATATGTATAGATTTAAGAAATATGAACAAAGTGTCGTTGAAAGGTAATTACCCGCTGCCCAAAATGGACCACATACTTCAGCGAGTTGTAGGAGCCAGCAGGATGTCATTGTTGGATGGTTACTCAGGCTACAATTAGATCCATGTGCATGAATATGATCAAGATAAGACATCGTTCACTACACCATGGGGTACCTTTAAATATGCCAATATTTCATTCGGTTTGAAAAATGACGAGGCCAATTTCCAGCGTGCCATGGCCATAGCTTTTGGTAACGAGAAATATGTCTTCCTTGTTGTTTATTTATGTGATATGACTATTTATTCAAATTCAGATGATGAGCATTTACACCATTTGAGAGTTGTGTTCCAACGATGTAGAAAGTTTGGGGTTTCCCTAAATCCTAAAAAGTGCCTATTTTCTATGGAAGAAGGAAATTTTTTGGGTCACATCATCTCAAAAGATGGGACCCGTATAGATCATACTAGAGTTGAAGCGATACAACGAATTTATTTCCCTAGAAACAAGAAGGAAATTCAAGCGTTCAACGGTAGGATGAATTTCCTACGTAGGTTCATTCACAACTTAGAAGAACATCTTAGAGAGTTAACTAACAGGCTGAAGGAGGAGAATGGTGTAATATGGTATGAAAATGCTCATAATTCATTCAACTCGACGAAATTTTCTTTGACCACTTATCCAGTTTTGACAAGTCTCAATTATTCACTAGATTTCATTATATTCTCGTTTACTTCTGAACATACTTTGGTAGCGGTACTTATGCAAAAAAAATATGGGACAGATCTGCCAATAGCATTATTCAGTCGCACCATAAGGGATGCAGCCCTACGATAAAAAATAATTGAGAAACTGGCCTTGGCCTTGGTCAAATCACTCAAGGAATTTCGTGTTTATATTCTGCGCTCACATATTTTGGCATATGTTCCAAATGCAGCGGTTAAAGAAGTACTCATGCAAACATATCCAGAAGGAAGAAGAGGTAGGTGGATAGCATCACTCTTAGAGTATGACCTTGATTTCAAGCCAAAAAAGCTGATAAAAGCGTAAGGCTTAGCCAAGCTCATGGCTGAGGCTAATCTACATGCACTTGACATCAATCTCATATCAGCATTGTCCGATGAGGAAGAAGGTGTAAGTATTATTCGGGTATCAGATCTCTTTTCATCATCTTTTCGTTATGATGATATCATTTATGTTTTACAACATTTGAACCCTCCTATGGGCATGTCAAAGAGTAAGAGAAGGTCCTTGAAGCTTAAGGCTTCAAAATATTTCATACTAGATAGTGCACTCTACTAGAAGGATCCTGGAGGAGTGTTACTCAATTTCTTGGTTGAAGATGAGTCAAAAGAAGTGATGAAGGATTTCCAAAAGCGATATTGCGGAGGTCATTTGTACTGGAAGACCACGGCCAACAAAGTACTGAGAGCAGGTTAATATTGGCCTACATTGTTTGCATATTTGTACAAGATGGTCATGAGCTGCCATGAATGCCAAATTTTCCAAGGTAAACATAAGCTTTTTCCTTTACCATTACAACCCATTTCAGTTGAAGCTCCTTTCCAGCAGTGCATATTAGATTTTATCGGTGAGGTACATCCACCCTCATATGGTCAACATAGATGGATAATTACCACCATAGACAATATCACAAAGTGGATAGAAGCAATCCCAACCAGGCAAGCTATAGAATCAATTATAATTCAGTTTTTAGAAGCTAACATCTTGTCCCGGTTTGGTTTTCCTAGAAAAATCATCACGGATAATGTTACAACTTTCAAATCAATGAAGATGATAGAATTCTGTGATAATTATAACATTAAATTGGGTCATTCTACATCATATTATCCACAGGGCAACGAATTTTCAAAGTCCTCCAATAAGTCTTTGATCAACATAATAAAAAAAATGTTGGAGGCAAATAAGAAGAATTGGCACACGAAGCTAATTAATGCACTTTAGGAAAATCGAGTAAGCAGCAAAAGATCCATTGGCATGTCTCCATTTTAGGTAGTTTACGGTGTGGATACAATTTTCCCTTCTTCATTAGTTGTCCTAGTCATGAAGATTTTACAAGAAGATGGAAGTGAATAAAATGACATACAATGCATAATAAACCAAATGATTCACTTAAAACAAACAAAAGAAGAAGTGTTTCAGAACACTTCCAAGTTCCATGATAAGATCAAGCAAATCTATGACAAAAAAAACAAGCAATATGATTTCAATATTGATGATGTAGTACTCCGCTAGGATGCCAGGAATGAAGACAAGGGTAAACATGAGAAGTTTGATAATTTATGGAAAGGTCCTTTTAAGATTGCAGCTTCTCGTGGACAAAATGCATGTCTCTTGGAAGAAATAGATGGGAAAAGTTGCTTAGGAGGGAAAGTTAATGGTAGGCTCCTAAAGCACTATATTTTTTGAGCTGAAATTATGAAACAAATTTCATCCTCATTGTATATATCAGTTTGATATTCCTGCAAGTGTGAAGTGGAAAAGCATTGGAGTTCGGAGCCCGAAGTGAAGGCCATGGAGCTTCATTGAGTTTCTAACATTTCAAGCTAAGTTTTCACAAGAGTAAGTTCAGTTTTGAGTCATTGTTTCAGTCAAATTTCAATTAGTTTCAGTCAGTTTGTGTCATTGAGTTGTTGGTATTTAGTCCTACATTTCATTTTGAGTTTTTTGACCATATTGGCCCAATGGAAGAGGCACTGATCTGCAAAATTTAGAGATATTTGGTTCTTGACACCTCTTTCAGAGCTTTCATCCCTAATAAGGACAATGTTAGTGTCAAAATATGCATTCTACCATCAGTGATTAAAATCACTCTTTTCATTCTCATTTTAGGTGTCCCACTCTGAAATTTTTATTTCATTCCATTTAGGTTATGCTAAAAATTGTTTCATTAATGGTATTCCTAGTCATAAAATCTCACTCTCCCTCACAAACTCTCATTTGATGGCCCACATTCATGTCTTGCTAAGCATAAAAACACTTTTGAAAAGCTTATTTCATTATTTCTTATGTCAGTCAAATTCAATCATGGAAGTCAGGTCATTCAAGGTCCCATTAGGTCATTAGATTTCAATGTTCAAGGTACAAAAATTCACCATTTCATCTCAATAATTTCATAAAAATGTGTGAGAGTGACTCAATAAACATTTAATTTTCATCTATAGAAGATTATTAATTTGTAAATATGATATTTCTAAATTTGTAATTTTCATTTTTATGATTTTCATATCAAAATGTAACTTTGATATGAAAACAGAGATGTAATTTATTTTTAATTTTTTTATGTAATTTTATGCTTCCTATATGTAATAAGTTTTTGTCCCTAGCTGCCAAATCAAAACACACATGCCAAACTGAAAGAGAAAATTTTCAAACTCCAGCAACACCATCCTGCAAGTAAGGAAAATCAGATGAAAGGGTAATCATCAAATGTTTCAAAAAAGTGAAAAAAGACATTAGAAAAGTGGGTTTTAAAATTCAAATTCAAATTCACTTAGCTATTTATGACTAAAATAAATCAATTCAAATTCAAATTCACTTAGCTATTTATGACTAAAATAAATCAATTCAAATTCATTTGCCTCTTCTAAATATCAAGGCAACACTCCAAGAGATCAAAATTTCAAAATTCTAAGTGAAATTGGCAAAGGAGCATAATCGAGGGCGCAAATATTGAAGCAAGGGCGCAAATCAGTTCAGGAGGGCACAAATCAGTTGGGAGGGTGCACATGTGTTTTCGATGGTGCAAATGTGTTGTTGATGGTAAAAATGTGTTGAGGATGGCGCAAATGTCCTGAGTAGGACGCAAATACATTGCTGAGGGAAAAAATGTACTGAGAAGGGCAAAAATAACTTGTCGAGGGCGCAAATGACCAACAAGCTTAGAAAAGCATCCAAGTGATCAGAATTGCCTTCAAATCTCCTTCACTCAGTCATTTACCTCTAGAAAACCAGTAAGAGACACATGCCATGAAAAATCATCTTCTTTAGTTTATATGTTTAAGTTTTGCAAGTTGAAGTTGTAATTTGGTGTCTTCTTGAAGTGAAACCCTAGTTTTTCTTCCTTGCACTCATAATTCCCAGAATCCTATTCCCTTTACACTCAATGCCATCCCTACAATGTTAAAATTCATTCTCTAATCCCTGTTATCATAATCCCTATCCCTAAGCTACTAATTCCTAAATCCCTAAGCCCTAGGTGCTATTTTGACCTAGGCTCCTAAATCCCAATTCCCATCACTCTTTCATTCCTATTTCTTTCCCCATTCCTCATATTCCTAAATATTACTCCCTATCCCCTCCCCATATCACATATCCCTATCAAACATATCCCTTAGTTTTCATTTCCCATCTCCTTTTCCCATTTCCCTTCCCTAAACCCTAGGGTTTTAACAAAAACACCATGGCAAAAGAAGAGGAAAAAACATCATTCACTGAAGGAGAGGAAACAAAGATAAGGAATTCACATAAAGGAGGAGGGGTGCTCAGACTTGAGCCTTCTAACACTAAGGAAATTTTAGCCTCTCCATTGATTGTCACATGCTTCAAACATGTTGGTTGTTACAATTTTTATGAGAATATTCAAAGGGTTAAACACCACCTCATGCTAACAAGACTTTTCATATCAGGACTCCATGAAATCCAAGTTAAAGTAGCTAGGGTCACTTTTACCTTATCTAGTGTTGTCATTTCAGATGCTACAACGATCCCAAATGTTGGGGAGAAATGGTTCAGAAAAGGTAGTTTGAAGAAACAGGATTTTGACTTCTTCCTAAAACCAAGACACCAAAATAAAACAAAGAGGTTCTTCCCTTTTTCACACCTCTTCAACAAATATGCACCAATGATGAAGATTATCATGAAATATTTTTCATGTGAAGGTAGATTTTCAAGGCTTCATTCCTATCACATCCAGCTCTTGATGCATTTCACTAGGGTAAGGATGCTTAAAATGTCCTACTATCTTTTCCAGAGTATAGAGAGGATGGCATACATTTCCCAGAAGAAGGAATATGAACAAAAAATGAAAATCCTATTCCATCATTCCCTCATAAAAATCATTTTCCTCCACCATCTCAATAAACTAAACATTGCATGGAGCACCTTCATAGCCAATGATATTTTCATTGAGCCATCTATTCAACATGCAAAAAATGTCCCTTCAGTATCTCAACCCATGACTCACTCATCATCATCAGATCAGTCCCCTTCACCTCCTTCATCTCCATCTCATCATGATCCTTCATCTCCATATCATCATGATTTTGGGTCACCTAGCAGGATAATTGACATTGAGCCTAAGTGGGCTAGTATGGTTAAGGTTGAGCCATTGCCAAAAACCTACCAGAGAGGCTATAGGCATGTGTTTGCTTCACTTGGAGTGAAAGGGGCCATGCATTCTACATCAACAAAACAAGTGGATAAAGGTAAAGAGAAGATCACTGAGGTGGTCATTCATGATGAGGAGGACAATCATGAAACTCAGAGAGAATTTCAGCAAGTTGACCTAGATGAGGATGATAATGAAAAAATCATAAATTCTTATATCAAAGGTAAGGATGCCAAGATTAGTGAGCTTTAGACTAATCTTGACAGGGCTATATATTTTATACACTTCCTTGAGTAAGAAAATGAGTAGTTGAAGACCAAATACGTCATTGATGAGGTGAAGTACTTCACTACTCAAAGGGAGGCTCAAAAGGACAAAGCCATGCTATATGAAACATTGGAGAAGTATGGCTTACTTGATGATGAAGAAGAAAAAGTACTAAGACAGATACCTAGAACTAGAGGGCTGAAAAGAGCTCTAGCTCTAGAGAGACAAAGGGAAGTTGAGCTTGCTGACCAACTAACCCTAAATGGGCAGCTTGCTATAGAGATCAATGAGAACAGGGAACCATGGCTTGATAGAGCCAATCAACACTTGGAGAAGCTTCTAGAGAGGGAAAATAAATATAATGACTTATTAAGGAAGAAGGTCAAACTCCATGCCCAAAAAGAAAAACTTGCATCGGCCAAGCTCAAAAGAGCTAATGTAACACCCCTAGTTTTATGCTTTTCAAGTTAGACATTTGAACATAAGTCCAAAGGGGAGTGGACCCCAATGGATAATTATTGTGTGGATTTAATTGATTTTATTTATTAATGAAAAATAAATAAGATGTTGTGTGCATTATGACCAAATAAGAAATTGAGATCAATTGCCTAATCCATGAGGTTATGGAAAGAGGTTAAGACTTTCCCCAAATTCTTTCAAAAAAAACCTTGAAAGAAATTATTTCTAATTTAGATTTTTGAGGAAAATTCTAAATTCCCCAATGATGAGGAACGTAGTTGGGAAGAGGTAAAAAGTTGGAAAGGCAGAAAGCAGCTTTAAAAGTCCCTAAATAAGGGAAACCTAGGCAAACAGGAATAAAAGCATCCTGAAATTCTGGACACAGAATTGGAAACAGGCTTTGGGGAGAACATAACTTAAATAAGCTACTCTAGAACAGATTGAGGTTGGTCTATTCTTGGGAGGATCTCAACTAGAGGGTGAATTCTGGAGATAGACGAATTCTAAGGTTGGGTGGATTGGTCATAAAACCATATTGGTATGCACGTATGATTTATGAATTTTTGTTTTATATGTTTAATGAGTATATTTTATCATTATTATGTGAACTGGAAAATTTTTAGTTGATATGTGGATCACAGTAAATTCCTACAATTAACAAAATATAGTTGAATAAGTTACTCCTCCATTATCTGTATAGTTGTAGGAATACATTTACCATTGGGAAATATCATTCAGAATTTCTAAACCGATACTGGTTTAAATCTGAAGATACATTTTAAATCCCAGAGGCCACTATTAAATAATAAATTTAATCTACTGAAACTTTATTATGTTAGCTACCTGTAAATTATAACTATAGCTGGAAAATTTGATTTAAATTAATAGAGAATGAAAGTTTCGGATATAGTTATCATTATTCTGTATTAAATAAAATACTTATATCTCTTATTGCTGAAAGAAAATTTGCAGAATTATAATTACCGTGCTGCTAGGTAGAGTACAATTATAAATCAGATTTTTATGCAGAAAACTAATGAAAATCTGAATATAAAGTCTTATTGGAATAAAAACAAAACTGGAAAAATATATTAAAGTAACCAGCATTATTCCAATCTAAAGAAATAAAAAACCATAATACTAGTCATTATTGAAGAAAAATAGAAAGACGACAAGAAAGTAGATGAAAGTATATCCTTGTGACTGTACTGTTTAATTTCAAAAATCAGATGATTTATACTCTTAAGAATTAAAAGATTTGAATCCTTATTATTCTCTCTAATTATTCTAAATCATTATATATTATAAGATGTGATTTCATTAAATTCAACAATTTACATGACAAGGTGAATTTAGCTAGCTGGAAATTATACTCGTTATATAAGTGATGACATGTAAATAAGTGAGAGAAATTTCTGAGTA
Organism: Pinus albicaulis; assembly: GCA_034641835.2. Classification (NCBI taxonomy): domain Eukaryota; kingdom Viridiplantae; phylum Streptophyta; class Pinopsida; order Pinales; family Pinaceae; genus Pinus; species Pinus albicaulis. The sequence continues at coordinate 702,121,229 of CM076579.1, forward strand.
TATAAGTCTCTATAATCAGAGATAAATGTCTACAGTTTATACCATAAATATCATTAGCAGAAATTTAATTTCATATAGTTAGATATGCAAAATAATACCAATGGTTGGTATATATATATATATATATATATTGGTAAAAAGAATATATATATACATTTATATCAGTTCAAAATCATATAAAATGAATATGATATTCTGGATACGTGTATAAATCAAAAGGTAAAATAAGATAATTATTGTTATTAAGAAACATTAATACAGATTATAAATATCATACCAAAATTTTACAGTCCAAATGTAGTACATTGTACAGTTAAAATTTTATATAGTAAAATGTTCAATAAGTAAACATATTAACTCTATATTAAAATGGCCGTGAGGCTCAGAAGGCAACGAATGGAAAAATGTATAACATAGCATTTAAATTTAAGTACCACAGTAACAGAGTAGTGTTACTCGATGATGAGTATATCAACCGACCTGTTTAGAGAAAACAGAGTCAAATTCCAAGAAGATAAATAGACGAGAACCAGAGAAATTCTATACTTCAATGTATAGAAGAGGGATGAGGGATTACCTGTGTCATAAATACAATAAAAGTGAAGTTAAAATGAGGAAATTCAAACTAAAATTATTTACGCCCACTGATAATAAAAATCCGAGTGAGATTGTAACCATTACCTGAGAAAATCCAAAAACTAGTCAGATTAGCATCCGGTGGTATCACAGAAGTAGAATCGACTTGGTTTAAACACACGGGGTACCATTTAAACTCTCTGAAAAACGAATATGGGGTAATTGAAGAGTACCCATAAGAAAAATACCATTAACAAAATGATAAAACAAGTGGAACGAATACACAGTAGAAATAAGATTTCGAACTGGGGTTTCAATACTCCCAAAGGTTTAGGAAAATGAAATAAAACGTAACAATGCTCATTGAAAATCTTACCTGAGTTTTAAAATAGAAAAGAAGATCCATTAACGTGGAGAATTCTTGATGGAAATACGCCCTATACTCTGCCATGGCGGCCTCATAAAACACAGAGAATGTGTTATAAAAACAATTGTGGGAGATTAATAGAGTACGCATGTATTATAAAAACAATAATACTCCACTGCGGGAGATTAATAACGTACTCTCCTTAAACAAATTACTTGCAGGGATAACCTAGTTGAATAATTGTATGCAAATCAAGCATAGCAAAAAATAGGAATTATGAAACGCTGTGTAAAAGCTTCAGAGAGGAAGTAAAGATAAATGGCTTACCTTATGAATGAGGTCATGGCCAAATAAACTGAATTATACACCAACAGAGAAAACCCTTCATCGTTTTTTAGAGCAGAAGCGGAAGAAACTCCAGTATGAGTGCAAGGGTTCGATAAAATGAGGAGAAAATAGAATGTAACTCATGAACAATGAGTATTAAATACCAAACCGATGATCAAAACCCTAAATATATCAACCCTACAGGTGTCCCAATCTTCTTTGATCGTATTGTTTCAGTTGAGAGAATCGATGTAAATTTAATTAAAGGACTAATTAAATTCGTTCCATGTACATCTCATTAATATACAGATACCAAACTATCCACCATATCTATACGAATTGTACGCAAGATCTCGAGGTTTTCAAGGGAAATGAAATTTGCGTGTAATAGATATCAAACCAAAAATCGAGAGTAAGAGAAATTAAATATTGAATTGAAGTAGGTTGTACCAACAGGCATAATAGTCGACACATGAAAAGACCTGAAGCCTCGTAAACGAGAACCATTAATATCATACAACTCATATTCAATGTGTATGGTAAAGTCGTTTCAAATTCGTTGATATAGTCTATGGTTGACATCGTTAAGGATATTACGAATTATCCACTAACATATGATACATGTTTGATATATGTAAAGGGCAACGTGTATGAAAATTAAATCATTATAGGTATCGTATATGTAGAGTATTACATATATAAATATATGTATAGTATTACATATATAGATATAACCAGAGATCAAATGTAATGTGTCAATGTAGTGATAAAGTTAGATATTTAAATGAGGTTTATATTAGTAAAAGAGAAATATGAAGGGATCAGATTAACTTATAATGAAATGTAAATTTCATTAATTATTATAGTAAGTCCATTTGAAAAATAGAAGTCATAATGATAGAAGAAAAATAAAATTTTCTTCTATATATTAGAGGTAAAGGGCTTTGTCAAAAAATAAATGAAAGCAACTGTTAAAGATATATCGTCGAAAAATGACGAAAGAGAAGGAAATAAATAAATAAATAATTTTTTTTGGGTATATTACAAATGGTATCAAAGCTCATGTTAGAAAAACTGGGCTATTGTTGTTGTGCTCACTATATAAACTCATATTATTTTTTTTGAAAAAAAATGTTACTGATGTTATTCTGTTTTAGTGTAGAAAGTTACTAAACTGAAAAGACAATGGCTGAAGAAGATGAACTCTATGTCGATCTGGGTGGTAGAGATAATACACCAGATCCAAATTCTCCTTTAATGTTTATTTTGCACAGGTTGCAACGAGATATGGCCGAGCTAGGAAGCCAAAATGACAGGCTATCATTAGCCAGTGAGGAGTAGGAAAAACTGATAAGAGAACTGACTTCGCGGAACAGCCAAGAAGGTGAAGGTTTCGGAAGGAGGAGGAAAGGGAAGTTCTCAGATGATTCTGAGGAAGATGACACTACTAGGCATCAGTCTAAACAGAAGAAGGAATTATAGGGTGAATTCTGAAAAATTAAACCTCCCTCCTATGATGGAGAGAAGGAGGAAGATGTTGAGGCATGGCTGTTGAATAGGATTAAGTATTTTCATGTCTACGAATATGAAAGCAATTTGAAGGCCAGATTAGCTATCTACCAGTTGTAAGGTAAGGCTACTTTGTGGTGGGAGGAGACAAAAATGGTTCATGCCATTAATGAAAAAACAGTGACTTGGGAAGATTTCCAAGTCAAGTTTAAAAACTGTTATTTGAACAAACGCTATTATGATGATAAAGCAAAGGAGTTTCATGAACTTAGATTGGGACAACTCACCATAGATGAGTTTGTCACCAAGTTTAAAAATTTGTTAAGGTATGTTCCTTATATTCGTGAAGAGAAAGAAAAGGTGCAAAGGTTTTTGAACTGTTTTCCTACTGTGTACAAGGAGAAAATAGAGTTTGATAATCCAAAAACTATGGACGAAGTGGTGAGGAAATCTAGATTATGCTACCAGCAGTTTAAAGGAAAGAGTGAACATGGGAAAAGCTGGATAAACAAGGGTGAATTCAAAGGAAAGAAACAGAAACCAACTTACTTGAAGAACTTTTGTAGGGATCATCAGCGGAAGAAATTTAACAAACCAAAGGAAAGTCAAACTGCTTAATCCCAAGTTGGTTCAAAGCAAATAGATGGGGATAATAAGAATGAAGGAGCGATTAAAATGCGAGAGCCTTTGAAATGTTGGGGTTGCGGAGAACCTCATCTGTTGAGGGACTGTCCACACAGAAATATTCAGATGGTTCTGAGAGATAGAGAAGCTACCACAGTGAATGATATAGCAAGGAACATACCCACTATCAGTGCAGCCTTGGAGAACCGACCAGCAGAACATCAGTCTACTATGGTCGAGATGGAAGGTAAAATATCTGATCAATATGTTATTATCTTAATTGATCCAGGTGCTTCTTTGAGTTATATTAGTCCACAAGTTGTAGAAAAATGTAAACTCAAAACAGAAAAGTTTCAACAGCCTTGGTTGGTACAATTAGCAACTGGAACTAAATGCAAAGTAACTCATAAGCTACCTAAAAAATCTATTAAATTGAATAAATATCAAATAGAAGTTGATTTAAACATTCTGCCATTAGGTTCTTATGATTTATTGATAGTAATGGATTGGCTAGAAAAGAAAAAGACCATGTTGAATTGTTGGGACAAAACTCTGCACTGCATAGATGATGAAGGAAAACCATTCATACTAAAAGGGAAACTGAAACCTCTTTCTATAAGGCAAATCTCCACCCTTCAACTAAAAAGAAAAGCTAGAAAAGGATATCAAGTATATGCTGTACATGTTGAAGAATTAGGACAGCAAACTGAAGAAAACCTGCTAGACACTTTACCAGTGGTAAGAGAATTTAAGGAATTTTTTCCATATGAGATTCCTCATCTTCCCCCCAAAAGAGAGATTGTTTTTTCAATCAAATTGGTGGCAGGAGCAACACTAGTTTCTAGAGCCCCTTACCGGATGAGCCCTCCTGAACTCATGGAGTTAAAAATGCAATTACAAGAATTGCTGGATAAAGGTTACATCCGAGCGAGTGTTTCCCCTTGGGGAGCACCGGTGTTGTTTGTGAAAAATAAGGATGGAACCTTCAGAATGTGCATTGACTACTGTCAATTGAATAAGTTGACAATCAAAAACAAGTATCCATTACCCAGAATAGATGACCTTTTTGATCAGGTGAGAGGAGCTTCAATATTCTATAAGATTGACTTGAGGATTGGTTATCACCAACTCAGAATTAAGGAGGAAGATATCCATAAAACAGCTTTTCGAACCAGGTATGGTCACTACGAATTTGTAGTCCTACCTTTTGGTTTGAAAAATGCCCCTGCCACTTTTATGTGCTTAATGAACAGTGTTTTGAACAAGTACTTAAATAAATTTGTACTAGTGTTCATAGACGATATTATAGTCTATTCAAAGAGTGAGGCAGAACATAAGGAACACCTTAGAATTGTGTTACAAACTCTTAAGGAGAATCAGTTATATGCCAAGTTTAGCAAATGTGAATTTTATAAGGATAAAATTCAATATCTGGGCCATATCATTTCTGAACAAGGATTGGTTGTTGATCCTGAAAAGATAAAAGCCATAAGATAGTGGCCTGTGCCTACTGATGTATCAGCAGTAAGGTCATTTATGGGGATTGCAGGTTATTATCGAAAGTTTGTGGAAAGATTTTCTGCAATAGCATATCCCATAACTTCACTACAGAGGAAAGGCAACAAATTTGAGTGGACTGAAAAATGCCAACATAGCTTTGAACAACTGAAATTAAAACTTACCACAACACCTATACTGAAGATTGCAGATCTTGATAAAGAGTTTGTCGTGTGTACAGATGCATGTAGAGAGGGGTTGGGAGGAGTTCTACTGCAAGAGAATTTTGTCATTGCATATGAATCTAGAAAACTTAAGAAAGATGAACAGAATTACAGTGTATATGATCTGGAATTGGCTGTTGTAATTCATGCCTTGAAGATGTGGCGACACTATCTTCTTGGAAAAAAAATTACATTGATGACAGATCATATCAGTCTCAAGTATTTATTTTCTCAAGCAGAGTTGAATGCTCGACAAGCCAGATGGTTGTCTTTTCTGAGTGAATTTGACATGGACATAAAACATATCAAAGGGAAAGAAAACAAAATTGATGATGCTCTAAGCAAAAATGCTTGTCAAATCATAAAAAACATTGGGAGTAGTGCTAGTTTTGACTTAGAAGAATTAGTTAAAAAGGTAGCAGATCAAGATCCCAACTATGAGAATCTACAAGTGAAAATGCTGAAAAAGGAAATGGCTGAATACACCCAAAACCAAAAAGGGTTGATCTGCTATAAAAACAGAATGTACATCCCCAATGTGGATTCTTTAAAAAAATAAATCCTAGATGAATATCATAAACAGCCATATTCAAGACATCCTGGATATCAGAAAATGCTTACAACCTTGAAAAAGAAATTTTTTTGGCCAGAAATGAAAAAAGACGTAGCCAACTACTTAGCCAGATGCATGGAGTGTCAACTAGTCAAAGTTGAGCATCAGCATCCAACTGGTCTTTTAAACCCCTTACCAATTATGTATCGAAATGGACATAGTTGTATTTATAACCGTAGCTACCCAAAATATCGCATGACCTGTTGATGGTATATATATACCCAACAAAGGTCACACTTATACCCGCAAAATTCACTTTGGGGACAAACTTTACAGCAAATATGTCTGAAAAAGAGCAAAGGTCACACAATGGTCCCAAAGATTATTATTTATAGAGACGCTAAGTTCAGCAAATTTTCTCCGGAAAGGTCCGTTTGGGGCATGGCACTAAATTGAATTTTAGCACTCATATCACCTCCATGACTGTAATAAAAGAGAGAAAAACTAGATTTTGGAGGATATGCTGAGAATGTATGTGACGGATAGGCCATCAAAATGGGAAGACTACTTACATTTAATCAAATTTGCTTATAACAACAGCTACCATTCCTCCATCAAAATGACTCCATTTGAAGCACTCTATGGTAGAAAGTGTGGTACTCCTTTAAGTTGGAGCCAACCTAAAGATAAGCTAGTACTTGGGCTAGATACTCTACAAGAAATGGCAAGGATTGTCAAACAAATACAGAGAAACATCAAGATAGCACAAGATCGAGGGAAAAGCTATGTCGTTAAGAAGAGAGTGCACCAAGAGTTCAAAGTGGGTGATCATGTGTATCTGCGTATTAAACCCAAAAAGAGCACACTTTCTGCTGGAAACTGTGCAAAATTGGCTCCTAGATACTGTGGGCCTTTTGAGGTGTTAGAAAGGGTTGGACCAGTGGCTTATAAACTGGCCTTACCTCCTCATGTTAAATTTCATGATGTGTTTCATGTTTCGTTATTAAAAATATATGTACATGATGCTTCTCATATTTTTGAATGGAATGTGATACAGGTGGAACCAGAAGGGGAGTTCCTTCCAGAGCCACTTCAAATATTGGAGCGGGAAGAAATTGAATTGAGAAATCAAACAATAGCCAGAGTAAAGGTGCAGTGGAAGAAATTTACCGCTGAAGAAGCTACGTGGGAAAAAGAAGCTGAGATGATGGAAAAATATCCATTTTTATTTTCAAAATAAACTCTAGTAGTTAGTTGGTAACACTAAGGACAGTGTTTGTTTTCAGAGGCGGAATATGTACCACCCCTAGTTTTTATGCTGCAAGTTATACATTTGAACATAAGTCCAAAGGGGAGTGGACCCCAATGGATAATTATTGTGTGGATTTAATTGATTTTGTTTATTAATGAAAAATAAATACGATGTTGTGTGCATTATTACCAAATAAGAAATTGAGATCAATTGCCTAATCCATGAAGTTATGGAAAGAGGTTAAGACTTTATCCAAATTATTTTAAAAAAAAAGCTTGAAATAAATTATTTATAATTTAGATTTTTTAGGAAAATTATAAAATCCCCAATGATGAGGAAAGTACTTAGGAAGAGGTAAAAAGCTGGAAAAGAAAAAAGTAGCTTTAAAAGTCCCTAAATAAGGGAAGCCTAGGCAAACAGGAAGAAAAGCATCCTGAAATTCTGGACGCAGAATTGGAAACGGGCTTTGGGGAGAGCATAGCTTAAATAAGCTACTCCAGAACAGATTGGGGTTGGTATGTTCTTGGGAGGATCTCAGCTCGGGTGTGAATTCTGGAGACAGACAAATTCTAAGGTTGGGTGGATTGGTCATAAAACCATATTGGTATGCACATATGATTTATGAATTTTTGTTTTATATGTTTAATGAGTATATTTTATCATTATTATGTGAACTGGAAAAATTTTAGTTGACATGTGGAACACCGTAAATTCCTACATTTAACAGAATATAATTGAAGAAGTTACTCCTCCATTATCTGTATAGTTGTAGGAATATATTTACCATTGGGGAAATATCATTCGAATCTCTAAACCGATACCGGTTTAAATCAAGATACATTTTAAATCCCGCAGGCCACTATTAAATAAGAAATTTAATCAAACTCTATTATGTTAGCTACCTTAAATTATAAATATAGTTGGAAAATTTGATTTAAATTACCAGAGAATGAAAGTCGTATATAGTTATCGTTATTCGTATTAAATAAAAAAAATACTTATATCTATTATTGTCGAAAGAAAATTTAATTATAATTACCATGTCAGTCATAGATGACGCTTATAAATTAGATTTTTAAAAGTAAAACTAATGAAAATCTGAATATAAATTCTTATTGGAATAAAAACAAACCGGAAAATATTTTAAAGTAACTAGCATTATTCCAATCTAAAGAAATAAAAAACCATAAAAGAAAGATGACAAGAAAGCAAAGATGAAAGGTATACACTGGTGACTCATCATGCATTCTCTCACAAATCAGATGATTTATACCCTTAAGAATTAAAAGAGTTGAATCCTTATTATTCTCTCTAACTATTCTAAATCATTATATATTATAAGATGTGATTTCATTAAATTCAACTATTTACATGACAATGTAAATTTAGCTAGTTGGAAATTATACTCGGTATATAAGTGATGACATGTAAATAAGTGAGAGAAATTTCTGAGTATGTAAGTCTCTATAATCAGAGGTAAATGTCTACAGTTATACCATAAATATCATTAGAAGAAATTGAATTTCATATAATTAGATATGTAAAATAATACCAATGGTTAAAATATATATATATATATATATATTGGTAAAAAGAATATATATATACATTTATATCTGTTCAAAATCATATAAAATGAATATGATATTTTGGATACGTGTATAAATCAAAAGGTAAACTCAGATAATTTTTGTTATTAAGAAATAATAATACAGATTATAAATATCATACCAAAATTTTACAGTCCACATGTAGTACATTGTACAGTTAAAATTTTATATAGGAAAATGTTCAACAAATAAACATATTAACTCGGTATTAAAATGGTCGTGAGGCTCAGAAGGCAACGAATGGCCAAATGTATAACAATAACATTTAAATTTAAGTACCACGGTAACAAAGTAGTATTACTCGATGATGAGTATATCAACTGACCTGTTTAGAGAAAACAGAGTCAAATTCCAAGAAGATAAATAGACGAGAACCAGAGAAATTCTCTACATAAATGTATAGAAGAGGGATGGGGGATTACCTGCGTCATACATACAATAAAAGTGAAGTTCAAATGAGGAAATTCAAACTAAAATTATTTACGCACACTGATAATAAAAATCTAAGTAACACTGTAACCATTACCTGAGTAAATCCAAAAACTAGTCAGATTAGCATCCGGTGGTATCACAGAAGTAAAATTGACTTGGTTTAAATGCATGGGGTACCATTTAAACCCTCTGCAAAACGAATTTGGGGTAATCGAAGAGTACCCATAAGAAAAATACCATTAACAAAATGATAAAACAAGTGGAATGAATACACAGTAGAAATAAGATTTCGAACTGGGGTTTCAATACTCCCAAATTTTTAGGAAAATGAAATAAAATGTAACAATGCTCATTGAAAATCTTACCTGATTTTTAAAATAGAAAAGAATATCCATTAACATGGAGAATTCTTGACGAAAATATGCCCTATACTCTACCATGGCGGCCTCATAAAACACAGAGAATGTGTTATAAAAACAACTGTGGGAGATTAATAGAGTACACATGTATTATAAAAATAATAATACTCTACTGTGGGAGACTAATAGTGTACGCTCCTTAAACAAATTAATTGCAGGGATAATCCATTTGAATAATTGTATGCAAATCAAGCATAACGAAAAATAGAAATTATGAAACGCTGTGTAAAAGCTTCAAAGATGAAGTAAAGATAAATGACTTACCTTATGAATGAGGTCACGGCCAAATAAACTGAATTATACACCAACAGAGAAAACCCTTCATCGTTTTTCAAAGCGGAAGCGGAATAAACTCCAGTATGAGTGCAAGGGTTCGATAAATTGAGGAGAAAATAGAATGTAACTCATGAACAATGAATATTAAATACCAAACCGATGATCAAAACCCTAAAGATATCAACCCTACAGGTGTCCCAATCTGCTTTGATCATATTGTTTCAGCCGAGAGAATCGATGTAAATTTAATTAAAGGACTAATTAAATTGGTTCCATGTACATCTCATTAATATACGGATACCAAACTATCCACCATATCTATACGAATTGTACGCAAGATCTCGAGGTTTTCAAGGGAAACGAAATTTGTGTGTAATAGACATCAAACCAAAAATTGAGAGTAAGAGAAATTAAATACTAAATTGAAGTAGGTTGTACCAACTGGCATAATAGTCGACACATGAAAATACCTGAAGCCTCGTAAACAAGAACCATTAATATCATACAACTCATATTCAATGTGTATGGTAAAGTCATTTCAAATTCATTGATATAGTCTATGGTTGACATCGTTAAGGATAATACAAATTATCCACTAACATATAATACATGTTTGACATATGTAAAGGGAAACATATATGCAAATAAAATCATTGTAGGTATCGTATATGTAGAGTATTACATATATAGATATAACCAGAGATCAAATGTAATGTGTCAATGTAGTGATAAAGTTAGATTTTTAAATGAGGTTTATATTAGTAAAAGAGAAATATGAAGGGATCAAATTAACTTATAATGAAATGTAAATTTCATTAATTATTATAGTAAGTCCATTTAAAAAATAGAATTTATAATGATAGAAGAAAAATAAAATTTTCTTCTATAGATTATGAGGTAAAGGGCTTTGTCAAAAATAAATTAAAGTAACTATTAAAGATATATCTTCGAAAAATGACGAAAGAGGAAAAAAAAAAAGGAAATTCTTTTTTTTCTTGGGGGTATATTACAGCCAATGCCAAAATTGAAGAGTTGACCATGGAGGAGAAGAAAAATTTGGACATTCTTGTTGAGGCTTCCCTCCAAGCTTAGACACATCATCATTAGAAATTCCAAAAATTTTGAGGCATTTTCTAAATTTTTGTCAAAATCTGGAAATATCTATTTTTTTTAAACAATTATTTAGCAGAAAACTGGGCATTTGCGCAGCGCCCTAGGCGCTACGAAAATAATTGACACACTTTTTGAGGATAATGAAGGCACCATTGGATTCCTAATGACCCATGCATCTCATAAAACCATGTTTCTAGCCTTGGTTTGCAGCTTTGATGGGTGAAAAGCTCAAAAAACCATCAAAAATCACCTTTTTGCCCCTTTTTTGACCTAGGCGTTGTGCAAATACCAGCCTTGGGAGAATAAATTTTTGAGGGGGGAAATGACCTCCATTTTCAAAACTTGAGTCATATTTAGAAAGCGGACAGGCAGGGCTTTCCAACAAGACATCTTGGGTCTGATTTGGACATTGAGAAGGCCTACAAAAGTGGCCCTAAACATAGAGGGCGAAAATGACACTAAGATGGCACAAATGCATAGTGGAGGGTGAAAATGTCAAATTTGCCTATTTTTTCCAAAATTCTCTCAAGTTTTGAATTTTCTTCAGCAAATCATCTTTCTACTCATGTAATTAATGATGGTAAAATGTAATTATGTTTGAGATTACTTACCTAGGGTAGATTCATCAGGTAAAATTCATTAATGATTCATGATGAATTAGTTGAATGTAATGAGGAGTGAGTCATTTGGACCATCCTACACTTCAGTTTTCAGTTCAACAAGTAGTGGACCTCTTCCTCACCTCATGGATTCGACCCCTAAGGATGAGTGAAGCTTGTTTTGATTTCTATTTAGTCGATTTATTCACTCCAGTGAAGGGTTGGAATCAATTTGTATGTTTTCTAGTTGATCAAGGAAACTTTTGTACTCATTTTGGCCAGCTAATAAAAAGGAGTTGCAACTATTTTATGGGATACTTGTCGTATTGATGTATATCATTGCCTTTTCTTCAGTATCATATGTTAGAATGTATTGTATTCATATTCACTTCATTTATATGTTATGATCTCTTACAAGTTAGATAATCAGAATACATGTTTGCACATGCTCTGTTTTGGGTAATTGATCATGTTTTTTCAATTTCATTTGTCTGAGAAAAATACATCTCCTATGCTTTTCTTACATTTCTTTCAGCTTCAACACCATTCCATCACAATCCTTTTCAAGTGATAAGCCTTGTGCCTACCTTGCCCCATTGATACCTGCAACCCTATCTCATTTTCCCTGACCTAGCTCCCTTGACCTGATTTCTTCATTCGGTGATAACCCAACCAAATCAAATCAAAACAACCCCCGAACTTAATATCTAGCCTAAGAACCCTAATTCCTCTAGCCCTCTTGGATGTGACCTTTTGGAGAGATCCCTCTTCGATTTGGTAGGGCTAGCTACCAAGTCAAAAGCTTGGTATGTGGTTACCTCTGTTGGGATTCTTTCTTCAGCCTCTGGAATCTAGCAAAGTGATAACAAGTCCCACTTTTCTCTCCCCTTTCAGTAAACGAACCTTGATACTTTATGTAGCTGAAAATTTCATAAGGCATACTCACTTGTTGATTCGAAGATACCTGTATATCACTCTCTTGTGTTGAAATTTGTAGCCAAGTCAAATCCATAAGGATACATGGCAGCGAGGCCGATATTCTAGATGGGGCTCCTACTCCAAATGGGGTGAGGTCTAATTGGGACTTCACATCAGGGAGACCCCCTTGGTTGATGGATTTCCAACAACGTCAAGAAAAGCCCACCCTTATCTCAACATGATAATTCAAATATATCATTAAAATGATAAAATTCATACTTACATATTACTTTTGTGGATATCTCTACTTGTGCACTTGAAATGCAATAAATAAATTCAATATGTCCTTAGCTACCCTTGTCTCTAATGAAATTATGCTTATTTGTAGGATAATAAATTAGATTCTTTATGAGCTTAACCAAACTTTATTTCTCAGAAAACAATGGAGTTTCATTTCCATAATAAGATTAAAGCCGCTGCTAAATTCCTATATATATCCCATAAATATATTCTTAACTTTCAAATGTAAAGTTAAATTGTATTGGTATTCATGTGGTTAGCTATTGGTTCACAATTTTCCATCTTAAGTATCTTCATTTGTTTTTTGTATCTGAGAGGAACCCAACATCCCGCCTGACACGTGACTACAGGTAAACTTCTGTGGGTATATGACATGTTCTCCTGTTTTTAAATTGGGTCACAACCAAGGGGATTCGAACCCGAAATATCATAGTTTTCACATATTTCACATTTCCTCGGTCACCAATTGAGTTGCCCCCTTGGACTATCTTAAGTATCTTCATTATTCATACTTAGTTTTTGACATAAAATTAAAGATTTTATTTTTGCAATACCTCAACAATAATATTATAATGCAAAGGACAAAATTCTATCATCTTAAACATGTTGTGAAGATATATTTTGGGGTGTTCTATGATATCATGATGATTTTCTATAATTATTAAATATTAAACAACAAAATAGCAATGTCCAAGTGATTTTCCATGTTTATTTGCATACAAATTTGAATATGTAGGACTTATTTCATATCATAGTTTACAAAAATATCCATTTATCATATTGCACCATGCCCCTCGAGCCTATTTTAAACCATACAACTCTTTATTCAACACACAAACTATATGATTTTGGATTTTAACAACAAAACTAAAGATATGTAACATGAATGCCTCGTCTTCCAAATTCTCCTTTGAAATGGATAATAATAAGCAAAAAATTAATTAATTTCAAATATATTACATCTATGGTGCAAGAATTATTCTTATGATTTTCATTTTTAAGATAGGGACAATTGAATTTTTGTAATATTTGCTTTCTTTTGTGAAACCCCATGAAAATTAATCTCACCTTATCTTGAATATTTAAGTAGTTATCATAAAGTTTCCATAACTTTCATCATAAAAGTCAAGTTGGGTTAGGATTTGAGGTGTTTTTTAAGAAATCTATCCACAATTCTTAAGAAAAAAAATTGGATATTTGAAATATTTCAATATTTATTCTTGAAAAATATATAGATATTCCAAATTATTATGGAAATGAATAATTAATCATTCTTCATTTCCAAAATTAAGGACTCTAAAGGAAAGAGCACGAGAAGATGCAAAATTGTACAAGTTAACCTATCTTTATAAAATTGTTATTAAGGATATTAAATAAGTTAAATAAGGACAGAATGGAAAATTAAAGAATGATAATGGGTTTAATGTAGAAATTTTCAAAGTATTAATATATAATTACGCCGAAAGGCGTTCCCTTTGTTGGGTTTGGCCGAATGCGTTTTTCGCTGGAGCCAATCAGAGGACTTTGCCATCGTTCTTCGAGTCAATGAGAATGTGCCGTTTGCCGCCTGCTGGTTCGACCTCGCTGTTTTCTCCACCTCCGACGTCGCTGTTTTCTCCACCTCCGACGATTTATCAGGTCAGCTCACACTCCAGCGCGCACGATGCTTCTCTTACCTCCACCTCGGACGATTTGGCTGAATGGAGTTCTCGGATTAATTGCTGCCTCGCTGTGATTTACCACCTGCGTTTCCTTAATGCTCAAGCGTGGCAGCGACGCCGCTCAGCCTACTTCAAAATCCAAGAAATCGCCCAGATCTGGAATGAATGTTTGGTTGTTGCAGCGTTAAATATGCAGATGCGCTTGGTTCGTGGTTACTGCTCCTTCATTGATGCTGAAACCTGCCATATACGGGTGTGGTTAAATGCGTTCATCCTCCGTCTTCATATGTTCGCCCGCAAACAAATGCCTGTTCTCAAATTTGCATATTTTATGTAGTGTTGGTGTTAGATCTCCAAATCCAAATCTAAGTCCGAAACACTGACTTACCCTGTTGTCTATTTCCTTCCCCTGTATTCCCCATTATCCCAACCAACTACCATGGCGCTCTCCTGCGCCGGTTTGAACCCAACTCATGTTTTATCAGACAAAAATTTCCAGAAAAGCCCTTTTTTGTCTCTAAGGTTTCTTCTACTGCATATAACCATGGAAGCTACAGGATGTTTTTTCAGGATTCAAAGTTTGCCCAGGCATCATTCTCAAAGCCTCTGCTGCTTTTTCATCTTCTCGTCGCGGCTGTCCATTGATGTGTTATACGAGGAATGAGAAGGGAGATTTTGGGGATGTGTGTTTAAGCTCGGAGACAACGCACTGGGAGCGAGCAGAGGGCATTGTGAAGGAAGTGGAAAGGCAGTGTTCGACCCCGATCTCCAGACTCAGAGACGTGGTGGATGCAATGGCGGATTAGATGCGGGCGGGTCTTCAATTGGATGCCAAGAGTAGCTTACTCAAGATGGTCATAAGCTACGTTGATACTTTGCCTACGGGGTAATCAAATCCAGGTTTATGCTTTATTATTATTGCCTGCCTATATGCCCATACATAGGCAGGCCTGTAAACATTACCCTGTTGTCTATTTCCTTCCCCTGTATTCCCCATTATCCCAACCAACTACCATGGCGCTCTCCTGCGTCGGTTTGAACCCAACTCATGTTTTATCAGACAAAAATTTCCAGAAAAGCCCTTTTTTGTCTCTAAGATCTTCTTCTACTGCATATAACCATGGAAGCTACAGGATGTTTTTTCAGGATTCAAAGTTTGCCCAGGCATCAATTCTCAAAGCCTCTGCTGCTTTTTCATCTTCTCGTCGCGGCTGTCCATTGATGTGTTATACGAGGAATGAGAAGGGAGATTTTGGGGATGTGTGTTTAAGCTCCGAGACAACGCACTGGGAGCGAGCAGAGGGCATTGTGAAGGAAGTGGAAAGGCAGTGTTCGACCCCGATCTCCTGCATCAGACGAAGCAGACAGCAAATGCTGGACTAGATGCGGCGGTCTCAACGATGCTAAGGCACTTACACTGGGAGATATCATAGCCACGTGATACTTTGCCTACTTAGAAAATCAACCAGTTTGCTGTTATTACACCCCTGGTGGTGCCCATGCATGGCAAAGGCCAACACTGTTGTCTATATTCCTCCCCTACTCCTATTATCCCATCCAACCACCATGCTGGGACCTGCCCTAGTTTGACCCAATGACGTTTTATCGTGACAAAAATTTCTTAGTAAATACCTTTTGTCTCTTAAGACTCTTCCTTCACTCGAGGTGTCCTATGAAGCTACAGGATGTTTTTCAGGATTCCAAAGTTTGCCCAGCATCAATTCTCAAATCTTTCGCTGCTTTTTCATCTTCTCGTCGTACTGTCCATTGATGTGTTATACGAGGAATGAGAAGGAGATTTTGGGGATGTGTGTTTAAGCTCCGAGACAACGCACTGGGAGCGAGCAGAGGGCATTGTGAAGGAAGTGGAAAGGCAGTGTTCGACCCCGATCTCTAGACTCAGAGACGTGGTGGATGCAATGGCGGACGAGATGCGGGCGGGTCTTCAATCGGATGCCAAGAGTAACTTACTCAAGATGGTCATAAGCTGCGTTGATACTTTGCCTACGGGGTAATCAAATCCAGGTTTATGCTTTATTATTATTGCCTGCCTATATGCCCATACATAGGCAGGCCTGTAAACATCCTTCTGATTTTTCTGCTTTATTATTTTCAGTGTTCGTTTCTGTACAAGTAATGTTATGATCTATTAATGTGGACAGGTGAGCAAGTAATTCCCCATTTTCTGTCCACTGTCCAATGCACAGTCAAATTTATAAATTGCAGAAACATTTCTTTTTTTCTTGTAATGTCTCCCTACTGTTTTCTGAGATAAAAAAAAAATTACTCTAGATGAGATCAAATCCGATCAGAGATACTGAGATCTCTCTGTTAAGTTTACATTTATCACTGTCAATATGCATGACTTCTCTGAAAAGAGATAAGATTGTGGGAACGCTTTTGAATCGTTGATTTGATTAAAAGGGCTACGTAACTATTCCATTTACATCAGTTTATTGTGAGTGAAGAAAATCATATCAACTAGTGTTGCAAAAATTGCCGAAAGATTAGCGCTTCCATTCCAAAACGAGAACTTGCGGTTAAAAAATTGCAAGTTCTTGAAAAATTTGACAAGATCGGAAGGTTTTTTGAAAGACTGCTCGCAAGCGCATTTTTATTCATTATAAACCCCCAAAAGTCAGTCATTTTGCTTACACAAGGTTGCTGATTGCATTTCTGCAAGTGAGCAGTGTTCCAGCCTGCTGTTAGAGCATAAACTTGGTGTTTATTCCGTGGCTAAGAATATTTTAATTCAATTGTAAAAATAAAATATTATGCCTTTCTTAAAAAAAGTTGATAAATTTTTGCTGTGTCGGTCTGAATTTTTGCGTTTACCTCGGCCGAGTTATTCCGAAGTCCGAGTTTTACCAGATTACTGGACATTGAAAGAAGTGGACTGCTTCTATATCCCGGGGTGGGAGAGATCCCCGTTGTATGTACGTGGGTAATGCTAATAAAAGAAAATATTTTTTTTGACATCCGATGGAAGATTGAAAGAATCAACTTAGCATAGATCTAAGATTATCCAAAGTCCAGATCTTGTAAGCAACTAGAGGTTTCCACCTGGTTTTTTAAGTCTTCTCGATGCTTAATAAATTCAGAGTTAACATGGATTTGCTTGCTATTAACAGTCTTGCATTCAACTAGCATAGATTCATCTAAAGTCCAGATCTCTTAAGCACCTAGATGTTTGTACCTGGCTTTTTTATTGTTCTTGATGCTTCTTGATGCTTAATAAATTCAGAGTTGAAATGGATATATGCTTCCTATTAAAAGTCTTGCATTCAAGAGTTACAAAATGAATGCAGGCATATTAGTAATCTAACCCAGGGTTTGCATAGCACTCCTGACATTGAAAATATGATTTTCAAATCTAATATCTCGTGGCATTAATATTGCCCTTTTACATTCAAACAGCAATAGTCTAGAGCTATTGAGATCTGTTTTGCAAGATTGTTACCATTATCTTGAGTTCGTTACAAATACCATGGTTCTCTTGACTTGAATCATAGGTGAAGCTGATCTTATCATTCATTATTGTCATCCTATTAAAGTGTGGTACTGTGCTATCATTAATGTCTTTAGCTCCTGTTGTTTCAGATGGAATGTGTGTGACATTCCTAGATATGCCCATCCCATTTTCCAATGTTTAAGGTGTGGCATATTTGTTTTCCAGAGTGTCATCTTAAACATAATTAAAACCTAATTACTTTTAGTTAATTAAGTCTTTCTTAACCTTTCCACGTCTCTCATACTATCTGTCATGCTAAAAATTGCTTATTTATAATAACCTTCGATTGTGCTTGGTAGGATAGCACCTTGTGGATTCCCTTTTCTTTTCTGGATCTGATTCCACATGATAGTATTTTTTACTATGTTAATCTTCGAATGATCAAGTTCGAAGTTTACAATAGTTCGATATGGACCTTTCAAAGCATGGGAAGAAAGTGGGTGCTTAATAAACAAGAAGTTATGTTTGAACCCCGAGCTTAGATTAGTTGAAAATCAAAATCGAATTGTCAATCAGAATGCCTCCTTTGTTATATTTGTATGATGAGAAAACAAACACACTTCCTCTGAATGAGATGATACATTGTTTATGATTGTTTTATAAATACTTCCTTAATACTGAATAACCAGCATCCATCATCACCATAAAGTTGGGCTGCTACCTAGCATCCATACCCCACCTAACAAAAGCTTTGGACTACTTACTGCCTCCTACCTTGAGACAGGTTAAGGTCCCTTGTGGATAGGTTATGGGCTACTTTTTCTTAGTATCAAATCCGTATGTACGCTGTAACAGATCCTACCTCTCAACAATCCAACTATCTTGTGTTGGTTGACCATTATTATTCTACTCTGCAATATTCAATCTATGCCATGGAGGTGAAATGGATAATCCAGGTTGTATTTTTATTTCAGCATTTGTTTTAACATGCAACGATGTGGAATTTCAGTAATATCAGAAGTAGGTTGTTTGAATCCCCATAATGGTAGCAGTCATATTGCCTGTTCATGGCTCTAATATTCTACATGGATTGCATACTTCATGTGAAAATACTGTAAAAAGGAATCATTCTCCTTGGTTCTTTTGGAAGTATGCACAATCAGATTATAAGCTACAGGAACTTTAAAAATCTTTGCTTCTTCAGGATTTATGAATCTATTTCAGCAACGGAGTTTCACCCAAGAAACACTTTGCATATGCAGGAGCAAGATGTTTACAAGCAGCATGA